>JAPDSC010034494.1:202229-283671 GCA_026290005.1 Latrodectus geometricus | reverse complement strand
CATGGCATATTCTGGTGTGAGCTTCATATAGTATATTGAACAATTCCTCAATGGTAACATAATACTGTTCATAAGTTTCTCCTGGTTTTAATAGTACAATTAACTTCTCTTCATCATTAATTTTAATACATCAAAAGCTTTTAGTCGTCTGTAATCCAAAAGTGTGTTGCACTTACTTTTGCAGAAACCCCTTTAGAAAGTATTTTAGAGTACTTTTCTCAAGAAAAAAAAAATAACTGTCTTCTAGTTTACCCACAATTAACACTTTAACTTTTCAAGAAAAATATCACGATTCACTGCAGTACTCATTCTGTATAAATCAAGAAATCAGTAAAAAAATTAAGAAAACTTTGTCCTCACCATCGAACTTTGCATATGCAAAAGACTGAGTGACTCCACCAGCACAAATGATTTGGCTGGAAACAGCCAGTCGCCAGGATTTGGCTACAGACTCCACCAGAACAAAGAATTTGTCGTATTTGACTAAAAACCGCCAGTCGGCTCATCTCTTTTCGACTTTAACCAAAGCATATCTGTGATTGTCGACATACACCGGTGAAGGTCCGAATCTACAAGAATGTAATGAAATATTCGATCTTTCACCGACGTAATTGGTGTTTGTTGACATTCACCGGTGAATGTCGACATTTCCTGATTTCGGACTTTCACGGTAACATATATATATATATCAGATATATATGCAAAATTCTGAGGTGGAGGATTTTATTTTTGGACTTAAATTTTATTTATGTTAGAATTTCATTTATTTTAAGTATTATTTTAAGATATAGAAAATTTAATTATAACCTATTTTAAATTTTACTTTTTTTAATACTTTTTATAATGAAGTTGACCTTTTCTTCAACTTTTTGTTTTTAGTGATTGTAGTTCGACTTCAATGACTCATTTTTGTAAGTTGTGTTAAATTTTGAGATCTTAGGATTTTTTGTTAGTTGGACTGATAATTATATGGAAGAAAACAATTTGATGCTTCACATTTCTTTTTTATAAATAAACAAATCTTCACTTAATTAATTTTTTCAAAATTTAATTGTAACTGCACTGTTTTCATATTATTTACAAAATGGTATAAACTCTTTAAATTTTAAATAATTTTAAAAAATAATTCATTTTTTATTTCATGTGTATTAAAATTTGAATCCTCCAAATGAATTTTAATTTCAATAAATTTTAATGAAGGAAATTCATAATTTGGAACTTTAGTTTTTTAAATTTATTGTTCTAAATTTGGGACCTATAAAAAATGAAGAAATGTATCTAGTAGGAAATGAGAAAAGATTGTTTTATATTTCTATTATAATTCATAAAGAAATAATCTTTATTTCTGCTAATTGGTTTTGAGTAAAAAGTTATTAAGTACTTGCATATCATGATTTTTAAGACTGCTGTATAAAATATTGACAATTAATACTTGTTCAATAAATATGCTATGTGAAAAAAGGACAAATTTTAACTATATTTGTATCTGCATACACAGGCTTTATTTCAAACTCATGATCAGGTGGCCAGGAAAGATTTTCTTCCAGCTTTACCAGATGTGCCTTTTGAAGTGGATGAAGATGATGAAAGTGTTAAAGTTGTGCAACTTATAAAAAATACTGAACCTTTGGTAAGCTTATGTAATTCCTTTATATAATTTATCAGATCATCAATGTCCGTAATCATTTTTATGCATATTTCAATAATATTTAACTTTCAATCAAAAGATGCAAATATGTTTGAATTTTCATTTTCCAACTTATTATTTTAAATTGGCAGCATGGTTTAAAAAGATTGTAGCATTAATTGATGGTTCGTGTAAATTTAGATTTTCCTAAAATAGCCTTTGCAGATTCTTACATTTTTTTTTACACTGTATTGGTTTCCCAACCCCTTTCTTTTTGTTAATTATATTTATTTATCTTTTGAATATAATATGCAGAATTGTTTCGTCAGTTATAATTTTTAGCTATTTTACAATCATAAAAATGAGAAAAGCTTTTCTGAAAAATATCCATAACCTATGAAAAAACATGTACTCTTACATAATCAAATCTACCCAATGACAATGAATGCGACATCCATAATTATAGAAGTGATAGTGATCTTGAGAACTCTGAAGGAGTAAGTGATAATAAATAAAGAATTAATATGAAAAAAATGGTAATGAATCAGAACTTTGATGAAAATATTGGTAATGAAATTAGCAATTTTTTTCGTAAATCTACTTTTTTTTATCTGCTTTTACTCTTATTTTGAAGTAAATAACAAATTGTTGTACTTCATGAATAAATACAAATAATGTGATATGACACATAGTGATTAATAAAGCAATAATAAAAATATATTTAACAAAGTTAAGCATAAGGGGTGCTTGCTCATGGTATTGAATAATTATTTCAAAGGAAAACAAACTGTTTATTATGATATTTCAAACAAATAAAGGAACTAAATACTGAAAATTCTTGAAAAAATGTTTTGGTTTATTCTAAATTTTTTTTTTTTTTTTTTTTTTTTTTAACAAGGGTGGTAACAGTGAAACTCTTCAAGGAAAATAACCTGTCCATCAAATATAAGTTGACAAAAAATATATTAAATCTTGTCCTATATAAAAATATTATCAATTATTTTTGTTTGATTTTTATATGAAGTGCCATTATTGACATTAATAAAACTATTTTAGGGTGCCACAATAAAAATTGATGAAGCTTCTGATGCTGTTGTTGTATCTCGTATTGTTAGAGGAAGTGTAGCTGACCGTAGTGGTAAGCATTAATCCCAACTGGAAGAAAACATTTCTTACAAGAAGAAATTTAAGTTTTGAATCACATGTATTCATTTTCAGGCCTTATCAATGTGGGAGATGAACTGCGTGAAGTTAATGGAGTTCGTGTCAAAGGCAAAAGTCCATTAGATATTCTTACTATTTTGGTAATTCACTGCTTTTACTCTTCAAGTTTGTTATTTGTATAAATTAATTTTCAAAAATGCTTAAATATATGTGTACTGAGTTGTATTGCTGATTGAAATTCACAGCAAATTATCTTTCATAATACACCATTATTTTAATGAATAGCATTCTAAAAGTCTATGTTGAAAATTTGTTATATTTAAAAAGTTCATGATTTTAGCTTTCATTTTTATGACTCCTGCTCTTCAGTTTTCACTAATATTACAAAAAATACTTTCTCAAAATAATATGCATTGTAATATCAAATTAATTTTAAAAATATATGTCTAAGGTTTTCAAAACCAAAGAAATTCAAAATTACTTTATTATATATGATTTTTCTGACTATTAAAAAGTGTTTTTATAATTTCATATCTTTCATAAGCATTGTGTGTATAGCTCAGATTAATAAGAAAAACATTTTATCAGATATAATTTTTTACAGTTAAAATCTCGATTGCCATGGAATTAAAGTGGCATGATTATCATGGATAATTTTCAATTTATAAAAAAAAGGAAACAAATCAACATAAATAACCATTTGAACAGTTCGCAAACATGATGTGATGCAATAACTATTCATTATTTGAGTAATAAAATTCATTTTTTTACTAATTTATAGATTTATTTCTTTAGATATCATTGAAATACTCATTTATTAGGGATTGGAATTTCTAGAAATTAGGCATCACCTTTAAACAGAAATTTAATGTATATATAGTATAATTAACATTTGCCAAAAATCCTTGCATGGCATTAAAAGATAAATCATTTTTTGAGTTAAATAAAATGCAACAGTTTATTTTTATCTGAAAAGATTCTAAATTTTAACAGTTATAAACAGTTCCAAGCTTTTCGGATTAATTTTTCTTTCATTAGTTAATAGAAAATCTATAAGCTTAAACCGTCAGCTAGTTGAAGAAATTTTACTTTTGTATATAAAAGCAGAGCATTACATATTATTGTAAAATTAAATTAATTATAAAATGCTATTTAAGAAAAATTGTAAAGAGTTCATATATTAGGCTGAATTATTATATTATTAGTTATTGTATATTAAGTGTTTTATTTATAACATTTTTCGTTTGGATTTTGCTTTATAGAGAAAATATGCATTTTATTCTTAATGTTTTATTTACTTTTACCCATTTAATTTCATTATTTACTAGGCAATAATAAAATTTATAATGTATCAAAAGCTTTAAACTAAAACATAAAATCAAAAGCATAAAATGCATGGCATTTATGAGGAATATATTAACTTAATTTAGAGGAACTAAATAAATATTAACTGCTTATCTAATAAAGAAAAACCATCTAAAACTATTAGGAATAAAATTTTTTATGAAACACTTGTTTTTTAAGAAATTTGGAATTATTCATTACTTTAATAACATTATTTATGTCATGTACTAGGTGCTTCACAGAGTATTGAAAATTTTTAATAGCTTTTGAATATAGAAATATTTTTATTATTTACATGAGAAAAAAATAAAAGATGATTTTCTCATCTAAAGAGACAGTGAAACAGTCTTAGCTTGAAATATAGAATGACCTGCTTAAGTAGGCCTGATAGAATCTACTTTATCACACTTGTTATTGCTGTTTTTAATTTTTCGTTGACTTTGGGTCAATCGCTGCTGACTAACATTTCTATTCTTTATAAAACACCATGAATATATGAATTTATTTCTAAACTTTATACATAGTTTGCAAAAAAGTATAATAATTGCATTTTTTCTTTTTCATGTATGCTTCATTGATATTTGCAGGAGGTAAGTCTTTCAATATTTCTGTCATTTAAATCTTCTAAATAATATACTTTGTTGTTGGTTTAAAATCAATATAAGAAACCAATATAACACTTCTACTAAAATATTTTACTATGAAGGTTATATTATATTCATTGGTACTAGTTGATAATATGTTAACGTATTTCTTGAAAAAATTTTCTATAATAAAATCACATACTTTTTAAAGATATTGTTTTTGTTATGTCAATTTGTGTGAGAAAATTTTTCATATATCTAAATTTTTAATACAATTAATGTTTATGATCAAACTATTTTCATTTTCAAAAATTATTTAATAAATATATATATTAAAATTCTGTATCACATAAACTTTGGTATTAATTATTCTTGATTTTTTTTTTTTTTTTTGTTTATGACAAATGTATAAAATTGGTAATATTTTATAATTCTATACCTTACTTTAAATTTTATTCTTTTGAAATCTTTGATGTACTGTTTCCTTAAGTATATTGTATTTATAAAATTTTCTTTGAAATCGGAAATTTTTTCTTAGTTTTGCAATGTGTCATTATTTTAAATTAATAATTTATACCTCTATGTTCAACATTATCTAGAGTGTTAATAAATAACATGAACTGTTAGTAAACCCCATTTTATTTATCTGTATGAAGAATAATTTAATAGTTTTTAATTCAGTATATGAAATTAATAGTTTATGATTCATAATATAATAAAATTTTAATTCTCGTTATGTATATTTTGAAATAAGTCTTTTTTTTCCAGCAATGTAGAGAAGGTACTATCACCTTTAAATTAGTTCCAGGGGTTCCACCAACAGTTACTCCTTCTGATCAAGTGCGTGCTAATTTTTCTTATGATCCCATGCTTGATTCGTTAAATCCAAAACCTGAGTCTGGACTTGCTTACCGCAGAGGTGATGTTTTACATATTGTAAGTCGTCAAGATCCAGATTGGTGGCAAGCCCATCTCGACAATGATTCAAAAATCGGAATCATTCCCAGTCCAAATGTACAGAAAAGGTAATTGCAAATAATCTGAAATCATATATGATTATTAAAATTGTTTTTGAAGATATTTCTTTTCAGTATAAAACTTGGAAAAATGAAATGCAAAAAGATTTTTTGTATTAAATTTAACTATACAATGCAAAATCAAAAATTTATTTAACATGTAATATTTGTGTACTCATTTTTTCAGAAACCTATTTACATTAATTACAATATCTTTTACAAAGATAATATCAAAAATCTTAAAGTGATGTCTTAAATCTTAAACTTTGCAACTGATAATGTTGATGTCTTAAAGTTAATCTTTGTACAATTAAAAATTTTATTGTACAAAGATTTTAAAAAGATAAGATGCTGACCTCCCTTAGATATCATATTTATGAAATTCATAAATGCTCCACTTATAAACTTAAAAAAATAAATCTAAATTTTTTAAGAAATAAAATTAAAAATTAGTTTTAAATCATATGAACTGACATTTACTGAGTTTCAAGTATTTTTTATCAGATTTAGTAAGTTGAAAATAAAATTTATTTATCATTTTTATTAAAAGGTATTAATTTCTGTTGAATAAATTGATGATAAATTTTAGTTTTAATATTTTACTAACTTCAAATGCTTTTGCTTATTTTCCCTGCAAAGTATGCAATTAGGAAGTTATCTATAATACATTTGCTGAAATAAGACTTTTTGTTTTTCTGTACTTATATATGTATTTAAAGACGTTTCTAGATGAGGTAGTAGGCATCAAATTTTCAAAACATTGATGAATGAAAATAGTTTTGTAATACAGTTCAAAAGTTTATTTAAAATAAAAAAAGCCTGATTGAATTTATTAACTTTGTATTTGTACTTTGACTCCTAATAATTTTAATGAGGGATAAAACATGTGTTGATATATGCCGGCTTTGTTCCAATATACTTGAATGTATATAATGTACACAATATGTGCATATATAAACAATATGTATTCACATTATATACATACTAGATTATATTAAATATATTGTTCAAAAAACTTTTTGCTTGTAAATAAAAATATATTTCTAAAGATTTTAAATTTTCTCATTAGCTAAATGCATATTTTCTTTATTAAACTTCTCTTTTATATAATTATCATATCATTAGTATCATTTTCGTACAGAACATTTTGATTTCATATGCCTCATTAAATTTTCAATAAATATAATTTAAAACAGTTCTCATTGGAACAGATAATTGTAAATATTATGTGAATGGTTCAGTTTTTGAATGCCATTTATTTGAAACCGGAATTACACCCGAGAAGTTGTACTACTCTTAATGAACTTATAATATCAATTATAATTCTCCAATTTTCAGTTCAATAGTTTGGGTGTTTAATTCCTTTTGAGGTGGATATCTATTGGTTCAAAATTCACTTTTAATGGTAGGTTCCAGTTAAAATAATCCACTTTTACAAAAAGTTTATCACAGAGGGACAAACAAATCAAATATTATTTGCTAATATTTAATACATATATATTTTACAATATGTCTCATCAAACAAGTTTTCAAATGAAAATGATATAATTAGAAAGATTTTTAAATATGAAATATAATGTAGACTTATTTATAATGATAAGAGTAAAAAACCAAAAACTTATAAATTTCAAAATCAAGTTTAAACTTTTTTGTACTTAAAAAGTATTCTATAATCATGAAAGGACACTGAAATTTGATATTATTCATATTGAATTTTCGACAAACTGTTTTACAATATAATTTCATAATTTATGCATTCTTATTTCTGAAAATTTTATAAATTTATGCATTTTATAATTTTTTCTAATGTGCTCAATTTATATTATCATTTGTATGTTGATTCATAATTATACTACAATTCTTATGTAATAAATTATTAGTATAAACTTTTTCTTATATATATATATATATATATATATATATATATATATATATATATATATATATATATATATATAAAATGTTATGATAGATGTAATAAAAGGGGAATTATGTATAATTACTAGTGATTATTCATAATCACTATTTAACTTGGTTAATAATGTAATAAATTATAGTACATTATGTAATAATTATTACATTTTTTGCGTTGTTTATAAAATCCTCAATTCATAATGTTAATGCCTATAATAAAACCAACTGCAAAATAGATTATCTTAATGTGAAAAACTTCATCTATTTCTGTAAATGACTTGCAATTGAGAAAGAGAATGAAGTAATTTAACCAGGTAGATATTTTAACTAGGCAAGAGCATGTAAGAAAGTTTTAGAATCACAGCCAAAAAGAAAGTAAATTTCACATCTAAAATTTTCTTGGAGTAAATGATTCATCAGTTTTGATTTACTTTATTATTTCTGTAAATTTTTCATGTGTTCTGGGTGTAAAATTTTTATGAAATAGATATATCTATAATTTCTAAATTATATTTCTTCATATTTTAGACGTCTCTCAGCTTTCCAAAATGGCAGTTTATATAAAGGAAATGGAAAAAATTCTAATGAATACATAGGTAAATGTTTAAAAATTGATATTTTTTATTCATTTTTTAGTTATGAAAATATTTTTTCAATTATAATTTTTTTTAAAGGCATTTGTGGGTTTCTATTTTATTTCAAACATTGGAGTATAAAGTAAATAGAAGTTTTGGTTTAAAAATTGATTCATCTATTAAAAGAAAAGAAAATTTGTAACAATGGCAGCAAAAAAACATCCCTCTAGCAATTTTTTTAAAATAAATTTGAACTCAGAATAGGTTATAAGTGTAGTTAAATAATACTCATAATTTTAGAAAAAATTTCTTAAAAAGATCATTGAAATTTAATATGTGGTGGAACCTTAAAAATTGAAGTCTTAGTACTTTGCTTTTTTACTCCTACTTACTTTTCATATTTTTTATTTTTTTTTTATCTTTGAGTGCAGAATATTGACTTAAATGCTGAATTTATTCTCTTGAGTAATTGTGTAGTGCTCATTTCCCAGAAAAAGACATATTTCGTAGTTAATGGAAAAATGTGTTAAAAAATGTAATTTTAAATTGTGTACTTAGACTATTTTTTATTTGAAAATCATTTCGCTTATAAATTGTATATAAAACTGATTTTCTTTTATAAGAGATGGAATATAAGAAATATCTAAATTTATTTGAAAAAAAAATTATGTCAATGAAAAAACTTATTGTATGTAAAGATTTATTGCATTGTAAAAAAGAACTAATATATTTTTGGTATACTATAAAAAATATTAATACATGCATTTGTTATGTTTACAATGTATTTTAATTTAGAGGAAATATGTATTTATTTTGGAAATATGAATAATCTGCTTAAATAATAAAATTATTTTTATTAGTAAGAATTGTATAATTTACCAGAATAATTGCTAAAAATGTATTTAAAATGAATCTTTTAAAGTTTTTAGATTCGTATTTTACCACTCACAATCAATTCTTCCTTTTTTTTTTTTTTTTGTCAGTAATGATTGTAACATTCTTGAAATAAAATTTAGATGAACTTAAATGTGCTTTAATATTTATGAATGTTCCTTATTTCATAGTTTTCAATAAAGGCACATGATGCCTTTATAAAGGCATGCCTATGAACTTGTTAGTTGATGTTTTCAACAATGTTCTTTATTAAATTTTATTGGGGTTAATTGTTTTTATAAAAATATATTTGAAAAGAAATGGCATTCTATTATAAGTAATTGTTTCATTTGATGTAGACTTTTCTCTAATTTTTTTTCATTGTTTAAGTATCTTTTTTCTTTTTTTACAAGAGATGAATTTTTATAGTTATTATAATAACTAAGTAATTTTCTTGTGTTCTTTTCCAAACATACGATTAAGATTGGGCTCTATTATATAGTTAAATGTGAAGCAGAATAACCTGTATTTGCTTGAGTTTTCTACTTAAATAATTGAATCTTTAATCCATTTTTAAACAATGAAGAAATTGGGTGCAATTATTTTAGCAATTGTACCCAATTAACTAATTACTTCCATAAATGCTTAAATTATGGTGAAAATTAATTTTCGTTTTTTTTTTTTCCTTAGTTTTTTTAATTTAATTATTGGTTTAATTTCACTTTAGACTCTGATTCAAAAGATATCCAAGTGTATGAAGATGTTGCTTTACTACATCCTGTTCCTGGAAGATATCGACCTATTATTCTAATTGGTATTTTTTATTGTAGTTTAATTAACTATTCTTAATATATTATTAGAAACTACTTGTTTTAAAAAGCACTTATTTAATAATTTTTATGATTTTGTTTTAACATACTCTGAAATTTAATTAAATATGATTCAGTTAATTATTACTTATTGCTAAGATACTTATTTTAATTTGTATTATTCAATCACAATATTCTCTCTCTATATATTTTTACTCTATTTGTAGTGGAAGTTAATTAATAAAATTTGTTTATTGAGATATTACAAATAAAGTAAGAATATAGATATAGAAGACTTGTATTTTTATGATGTAAGATTAAGTCTATTTCAGTCGTGAAAAAACTCTGCAAGCATATTTTTTATTACCAATACTTAATATGTTGGTAATGAATTATCAATATACTTATTGATGATAACATAAATTAGCTAATATTTATTATAAAAAATTTATGTAATACTTTTTTAATCATCTTGAAATCAGTCTTAATCATAAACTGATTATTTTAATTTAAATTCATGAAATCATTTAAATCAGTATAAAATCATCATCATGAGTTAAATTAAAACTTTTATTAAATATTTCAATTTATTCTACTCATAATTATCACAAACTATGTATTAGCCAAAGCATATTTTACTCTAATAAATCATGTAAGTTATTTTATATCATCTAAAATTTAAGAAACTACTTACATTATTAACTTGTTTTGCAATGGTTTTTTTTTTTTTTTTTTTTTTTTTTTTTTTTGTAATTTTTTAACCTTTTTTCGTCTTACTTAATTTCAAATTTGACTTTTAATTTAATCCTAATATAAATTACATAAGTTTTCTGAATATAATTTGTTATTTTCATTTCAGGTGCTCCAGGAGTTGGGCGTAATGAATTAAAGCAGCGATTAATTTCTTATGATCCAGTGCATTATAAAACAACAATTCCTTGTAATTATATTATTTTATTTCTTATTTGTAAATTTACTCATCTTGATGTAATGAGCTTTATTCTCATTTTTTTATACTTAATTTTTAAATTAATTAAATTTGATGTATTATTTTTATATGAATTTTCGTTAAAGAAAATTAAACAAAACTCATACTTTTAAAGTAAGCTGCAAAATTTATAAAAGTATATTCAATCACAAAAACATTTACAAGACAAAAAAGAGTTAAACTTTAAGTCACAAATAAATTTTTATGAAGACAGCAGTCCTTCCAATACTTTTCAAAAGATTGGTAAAAAAAAAAAAAAAAAAAAAAAAGGCCAACAAAAATAAAGAAATACTTAATTCAGTTCTAAAATCAATTCTGGTACTTGCACTCAACTTACATTGCACCAAAACATATTCAATATTTTCCACTGCATCGTCACTAGCACAAAATCCACTATCCGTAATATTAATATGTATTAAGTTACGTCTGAAATTCCCATTGCTAGTTAGTATTTGAGTCAACTTAAAATCTGGTGAGAAGTAATTACATTTCAGACATTAGAAAATAATTGGAAAAATGTTTTAGTCCACTGTGCATTTGAGGTTTAAGATATTCACTATTCTATTCAATCAGAATATTTTCTCAAGCAATATATTTTTAGTAATATTTGTGATTAAGTAAGATCAATACTATAAATAGTTTTTTTCTAACCATGCTGCCTTTTCACTATCAAAGATATCAATGTGTCCTCAAACATAAGGAAAAGGACAAATATTACAAATGTCCTGCAAGAGAAAAAAGAGAAGATGGCAAATCTTGAAATAAAGTACCTTATTTGTACATTCCTTTTCTTATGATAATACCTTGTATCTATTTCACAGCAAAATTTAAGCAAAAGTTCGATGTGGAAAATAGAACATCTACCAAGTATTTTATATTTTATCATCACACTCTCATTGTTATCTTCATAACAAAAATAAAGGTAACTTTTCCACTCAGGTTACAACTATGTGTGAAACATATTGTGTTATTTTGGAAAATCCTTTATAACTGTCACAGGCTTCCTAAGAAGCCAGAATTACCATTTAAAGTATTGCTAAAAAATTTTAGTCAAAGTTTTAACTGTATCCTCAAGATTGTTTAAAATTATTATATCAATTGCAGGGAGACCAGAAATGGCAACTGCTATTATTTATATTTCAATACTAATAATTATAATAATAAAAAATAATAAAATTAAAAAAATAAATAAACACACATAATAGAATAAATTAAATAGCTCAACTGAAGGTTGATATTTAAATTTAAAGCTAGACATTTAACAATTTTGCTGCTGAATATCTTTATTCCTTTTTGTTATTTGATATATTTTTAAAAATAATTTAACACTGGTATAGTATGTGTTTATATTGTATATTTAAGGGAGAAGAAAGACAGTTTAAATTGAAAGTATTAAAACATGTTTTCATTAAGTAGACTTTTATATATATACATTATTCATTTTTCAGTCCCAGTGTTTATTTTAAATCACTATTTTATAAATTTAAATCTGATTACTTTTAATTGTTTGTTACAGAATGGTCAGGTTCAATATATTACCAGACATCTATCTCATTTTTTAATAATTGTGTATTTGTTAGCAGAATGTAGTTTGAATGTATATATTTGATTAGTTTCATTGGAATGTTCAAAGTACTGTCATTTTCTGATTTTAATTTCAAGTTATTCAGTTAGTATTTTATTTTGTACTCTTAAGTGGTCGCTTGTAGTTTTTGATAAATGAAAAATCAGAATGCAAAATATGGCAGGAAAGATTTTCTTTCATGATTCTAAATTATGTATGTATGTAATATCAAATTAAGTTTTCAAATTTATACCATTTTATATATTAAGTTGTATCATTATTTTAGATACTAGCAGACCTCCCAAAAGCTGGGAAGAAGAGGGCAAAGAATATTATTTTGTGTCTCGAGAAGCAATGGAGAAAGGTATTTTTGAAGGACGATTTGTTGAATATGGTGAATATCGAGGGAACTTGTATGGAACTAGTTTAACATCTATATTCACTATTTATCGATCTGGTCGTGTTTGCATTCTAAACCCTCATCCTCAGGTAAATATGCTTATAAGGAGTTTTTGTTGTACAATGAATTTTATGGTACAATAAAAATACAATTCAGTTAAAAAGATAGGAAAAGAAGCAAAAGAAAAATAAGAAAGAAGAAAATTAAACACACAAAACCAATGTGAAAACATTGTACATTCCATAAAAAGGAAAACGTATAACATGCAATACTGGAAATATTCATAAAGTAGTATGAGAATTTTAATTGTTTGCTATAATATAAATAAAGATAATTCAGGGCAACAATGGGACACTTGAAATTGAGAAAAATTCTTTAGAAATGATACAAGATGTTTTAAATGTTTTTTATCCTCTTCAACTATTAAAAATACTGCACACCTATTTTGCTTGGCAGTGATGAAGTTATGAATAGAAATTTGGTGAATATTGTCCCACATCTCTTTAAAAATCCAAACTATAAATCCCTAAATGAATGAAAAGAAACTTGTCACATGTATTAAACATACTGGATTAAATTTATCGTGTCTTCAATTTGCTGTATTGCTTGCTTCGAACCTGGTCTCCATTAAACGAGATCTATGAGGTTTGCTATTATTGTATATTACAAAAGGTTGTCTATAACTAGCAATATAAGTCAATACAGGGTTCTTCTAAATTAATATCGGGGTTTTAATGCTTTAACATATACTTAATAAACTTTAAATTTTACTGCATGAAATAAAAGAGCAATGCAAAGAGTTATATGTTCAAGTTTACAACCGCTAACATGTCCATCTTTTTGTCATAGTACAAATCAAGTTAATGGTTCTGTTTTTTCCAAACATTGTTTCATGTTCAGGGTAATTGTTGCAAAATTTGGCTCTTTCTTGTTTCTTAGGTCAGGTGTTTGTGGAAACACATATACATGATCCTTTATGAATCACCACAGCTCGAAATCACGTGGTCAGGAATCAAGTAATCGTGAAGGCTATGGAAAACAAGCTTTGTCATTGGGCTGTTTGTAGCCAATTCAACAGTCGAAGTTTATGTAATCGCATATGCTGTGTTTGCTTAAGAAGATGCAAGATAAGATGATGAACAAGCAAGGCAAGGCTGTTCTTCATCTTGCTGCTAAATGAAGTTATTTGGTTCTTCTATCTATTGACGATCTAACCATAGCTGTAGAACATCAAGATAGGAAATATAGTTACAGTTGCTTCTCCAATTTTCCACCTGGAATAGGGCTAAAAAAATCATCTAATTTAGGGAAGTCTCTGCAAATGTACCATCTAGTGAGATTTTCTGAGCCTCAAGTGTGCATATCATGAATGTTCATGTGTTCACTGATGTGAATTGTTGTTTCATCACCAAAAACACAATCCAGATCCACTAAATAGTCACACAACAACATTTCATAGGCAAACTTTGCATTTAAACCCATGTTTGTAGGGTTTAGAGCCTATAATAACTGCAAACAAGAAGAGTGTAACTGTAAGCTTTTTTGTAAAACTCTCCAAACTTGTCAACAGAATTCACAACTAGCCTTTTTTTTAACTAATTTCATCAGGTTCTGTGTGAAAGACTCACTTAATCAACACTCTTCAGAAACCTTTTGTCTTTCTTTGCAAAAACAGCTGGTGTTTTCAAACTGATAATACACCATCTATGGATGTTATTATCACTTAGAGCATCACATCTAAACTTAATTTGCATTCCTTGTTGCCTAGATCCTATCCTTGCAGACTGCAGAACATGAAAATCTTTATTTTCCCCAGGCACTAGTATTGCTGTTAACACTTTCTAACACATGTGCAGGGGTGCTAATGCACAGATTTTCTAGTACATGCATGTAAGGATAAACAGGACTGTTTGAGTTGCTTTTTCATTTCATGTATTAGTTATAATTTTTAAGTTTTACATAATAAATACTGCAAAGTATTCAAACCCTAATTTTCTTTTGGAAATATCCTGTATGTGACATGGTTCTCTACATCTCATCTGTATATCTGAGCAATCCAATTTATTTTTTCAAATGATTTTGTTAATGCAATTGTATTAACTACAATTCATGCTATCAAACCACCTTGTTCAATATTTCCTAATGATTGTTGGGTTATTTTGATAGCTTCCTGGTCTTCATACAGAATTATGTCTGGATAAACAAACTGTTTTGTAACTTTTAAAAAAACAGCACTTGACTATGTTTCCATCGTATTCAGTCTTGGGGCTCAGCAACCAGTTTTCTTTGATCCATATGGTGTCTTGATATTAGTGGAATACAATTCTTTGATAAATGGATTGACTATTCTGATGAAGACTATTTTAATTTATTTATTTGGAGACCCGTTGTTTTTTCAAAAGGTTATTTTCTTTGAAGTTGAAAAGCATTACCAATTCTGTCTGACAAATTGTTAATGGAATATGTTGTTAATCACTGCTTTGATAACAAAATTTGTCCTGTCTCTTGTAACCTGTTTAATGTAATCTGTTTCTTGGAATAATTTCTGCAGCTTTGAAATCTCTCTTTGTCTTACCAATAGAGTCTTGTACACTTTTTGCTTGCCTATATTCAAATTTCTCAATAAATAAAAGTAAAGTTGTATTTTCTAATAAATTATTTTGTTGGGACATTTTTCATTTTTTGAAAACTAAAACTGAATTAAATTTTAAAACTTAGCACTCATAAGAGAAATTGATTGAAAATTATAATTTCTGTATTTACATCTCTGGCTTATAACACAAAATTTAATTTTCATATGAAATGTCTTGTTTTCTGCTGCGCTTTTAGTCATATATGTTTCAGTTGATTTTATCGATATCAGTTCTTTTCATTCTAAAAGAAACATGAGTTGCCTGATTTTAAATTTTTATTTTAGAATTGCTGTGTAATTATTTTTGCATTTAGTGACATTCCGAAATTTGTGTTACATTTTAATTTTATATTTAAAATTTGTTCACTTTACATGGTTACCATGTTTATTTAACATCTATGTATTCATTTGTGTATGCAATAAAGTGGTTACTTTAAAATCATCTATAAGTGCTATTTCTTATGGGGGAAAAAAACGCATATGCGCTTGCCAGATAAACTCTGTTTACAAACGCTCAGTAAACATTCTTGAGAGATAAAAGTTCATTATAGTGTCAACATTAATTCAATTTCTTTAAAAATTCCTCAAATATCAGTAACAATTTCAGAAAGATAACATTGTTTCAAAGTAATGGTAATAGTTAAAAATTACACAAAAAGTTTGCATACAGTTATAAAGTTTCAAATTACAAAGATATTTGGAAATTAATCTTCATTTTTTATCCTCCATGAGCTTGTGTGAAATGAAAAATTGTCTGCATTTATTCTTTACTACTTATTAATTCTATCTCTGGTGGCAATACAGCAAATACAATAAAAAAACTTCCTTTGGTTGAAATTGTACTTGTAAACAAGTAAACTTAAAATGAATTCTAAAATAAGATTGTTCTGAATGAAAGGAAAATCATTTTAAGATTAAGGAAGTATGGTAACACTCTTCAAACTGTTGGCAAAATAGTTGGAGGAATTTATTTTTCTATACAAAGAGGGATCAATAATTACAAGTCATCAAAATATGTTACTATAAAAGCCTCAGAGTGCTTGTCTATCTATGCTGACTTTAGAAAAAAGAGATATATTCTGAAATCTGTACGTTTAAATCCAAATATTACTGCATCTCAAATAGTAATTGAAATTAGAGAAAGGTTTAAAAAAATCTCTTCATGAAAATAAAATATTAAAATTTCTAAAAAAATCTGGCTATCATGGCTGTGTAGTTTGTAGAAAGCCAAATGTTAAATAGTCAATAAGCAACAATCGTTAAATTTTTCCACTGACTATGTTAATAAACCTTCTGAGTTTTGGGAGAAAGTATGATAAAAGCAATTTTTGTATCTATGACATCGAAGGACTTAAACTAGTGCGGAGAAAATAAGACCTGGCTTTTGAGAAGCAAATTCTTGTGTCCATAGTTATACATGGTGGAGGTGGTGTAATGATTTGGGAGTGCATAGCAGCAAGTAGAGTAAGATTAACTTTTATGATCTCCCCATTAGATCATATGGTTTATCTAAATATTTGAAGGAAAATTTGAAGAATTGCAAAAGATTTGAAACTTAATGATTACTTTTGGTTTCAACAAGACAATAATCTAAAATACACTGCACTTAACATAAAACTCTGGCTGTTG
Organism: Latrodectus geometricus; assembly: GCA_026290005.1. NCBI lineage: Eukaryota > Metazoa > Arthropoda > Arachnida > Araneae > Theridiidae > Latrodectus > Latrodectus geometricus. Next base: position 266,552 of record JAPDSC010034494.1, on the reverse strand, counting down.
TACAATATCAAAAATTAGTTCCATACTCTTCTACAATCACCAGACTTAAACACCATCAAACATTTAGGCAACTTATTGGTGTGTAAGATTCAGCAACATAACATACCATCAAAAGATATGCTGAAAAAAGTTATTATAACGAATGAAATAATATATTTCATCTGCAGAAACCGCCAAGTTAGTTCACTCTATTGAAAATGATTGGAAAAGACATAAAAGTTTTAGACATAAAAGTTTTCCAATCAGATATTAATGTTTAATTGACTGTCCCTGAAGCTATTTTAAGATTTTTCCCATCTGTACGCAAACTTTTTCTAACTGATTTTAGTGTAACTTTTAATTATTATTACTTTAAAACAATGTGCATTATCTTTCTGAAATTGTTACTGATATTTAGAGAATTATTAAAGAAATACTTTATATAAAAATTGAACTAATGTCGACATTATAATGTACTTTTATTCTCTCTAGAATGTTCACTGTGTGTTTGTATGCAAACTTTTTCTGTCAAGTGTGTATTAATTAATTTTTAAATTCGAAAAAGATTTTATATATTATTTAAAAATTATTTCTTTTAATATAAATTTAATCAAATAATATTGCTATCTATTATTTAAATTCTTTTGGAATAATGCTCTTTTTTTTAAAAAGCAAAAGTGGTTTTGTATTCTCTGTAATCTTATAATTAATGTATTTAAATAGAATGTATTATATCATTTGCATAATTCAGGGCTCAGAGTTGTCCTGATACTCCTTAAATTCCTGATTTTTAAAAAAACGTCCTGAAATGTCCTTATTTTACGAAATAAATCCTGGAATTCCTTAATTTTTTATTATATTCCTTTAAAAGTTTAATTTTTAATAATTTTACATTTTTCAGTGGTAAATTTTTCTTTATGTGGAATGAATATATTTTTTTTTCAACTGCTTTCTATTCAAAAAGAAGTTCTTTTCCCTTTTTTGTTCTTTTTCAAACAGGAAATAGGGTTGCCAAACATTTGTCTCCGCCTGATTTTCTGCCATTTGTCACGAATGTCTGACATAAAAAAAATTTAGGTTTGGTTTAACCATTAAATTCTATTTTTTGCCTTTACTGTCGAAAGATTCTATTTTTAGTATTTATACAGCAATTAATAATGATGGCAAAATTGTGAGAATTATTTGCCTACGTTTATGCGCATGCGTGAAATGTTTAACGCGTCATTTTGAACAATTTTGATGGGTGTTTTGAAGAACGTTTATTAGCAAGTTTAAAATTTATTTTTTGAAAAAAATTAATTTTCTTTTAAAAATGCCGAGGAAAATTAAATTTTCCGATAAATGATTGGAAATGCAAGATGGGAATAAATGCCTAATTAAGACTAAATAAGAAATGTTGACGATGTTAATTCTGCGGAGTGTTTCATATGCAAAAGCAAATTCAGTGTTCTAAATATGAATTTTAGACAAGTGCTTGCTCATGCAGATGAAAACACAAGAAAGCTATGAGCTGTTACAAGAATCAAACACTATTTACTGTCAAGTCATCAACTTCATCTGAATTCTTGACATCGACTGTAGTAGTGAATAACAAATCATCGCTTCCCAACACAGCATCAGAGAAAACCATTTTAGTTTTGGTGGCAATAAAGAAAATAATTATTCCTTTTCAACTTTGAAAGATTTAGCTAACATTTACGGAGAAATTTTTGACGATTCCTCCATAGCAAAAAAATCTCAAATTATTTGATATAAAAAGTCAGATATATGATTAATTTTAGACTAGCTTCGTATTTCTAAATTCTTTTGTTTCAGGATATCGGCACTTCACATTTTGTTTTACTTTTTGCTGAAACTACTAAAATACAAATAAAGAAAATGTTGGATATTTATATCTATTGGTCTGATAAACAAGGAAAAAATGTCATTTGTTACCTCGAATCACATTTTTTAAAACATTCTAAGCCAATAAAATTGTAAAAATTTTATTTAATTTTATTGAAAATAATGGTTGGAATTTAGAAAAATTAATGCAGTTGTCAATGAATGGACTAAGAGTTAATTTAGCTGTCTTAAAGCAAATAAATCATGAATTGAGTAAGAGCAAAGTTTACCATTACTAATTGATTTGGGTATGTGTTGCTTATACATAATCCATGGAGCACTATGTAAGGGTATTGATTGCATTATTGATAGATTTCCTGTAGATATTCATAAATTTTTCAAGCTATATCTTTCAAGAAGGGAAGATTATCATTCCTTACAGTTGGAAATACTGGAAGAAACCTTAACTAGACTTAGTTTCCTTCGTTATGTTGAGAGAAGTTGGTTAACTTTGGGGTTAATTTGTGAGAAAATCGATGAACAATATGATGTTTTAAAAGAATATTTTATTGTTAAAGTATCTAAAGAGTTGAAATATCCTCTTTCTGCTTGACGACTTCGGATTATAAAACATTTGAAAGACCCTGAGATCGGCATTTTGTTTCATTTTTTGTAAAACTTTTGAACCATATTTACTTCTAATGCAAAAAGTCTATCCTTTAGTACATGTAATGTACAGTAAGTTAAATTAACTTGTTCGCATTATCATGTTTAAATTTTTAAATCCAGAAGAAATCTGGGAAAAAAATGGAGTAAAGTTGCTATAAATAAATGTTGATTCAGGAAAAAACTGGTTAAACTTAAAAACAAGATTGAAATAGGTCATGGTGCAACAGCAATACGGGAAAAGCTTACAGATAAAACAACGTTTCTACAAAGTGTCAGAAGTTGCTACATAGCAACTTCTAAGCATTTGCTTCAAAAACTCCCTATAAATCCTTTACTCTAAGATTTCCAGTGTTTGTCTCCTTATAATAAAAAGAGGGAGACTCTAGGAGCTCATATAGCAGATTAATTTAACATATTCCTCGTGACTAAAACTTCTTCAGACTTTGATAAGATGAATGAATAGTGGATTCTTTACATGTGTGAAGATGCGACTTTGCTTATGAATGATTATGATAGTGACCAAAATATCTGTAAATATTAGAATGAAGTTTTTAATATAAAAAATGCAGGTGGTTATATAAAATATCCTACTCTTTCTAAAGTTATTATTAAAGCATGTCTGCCGTTATTAAATGTAAATTCCCAACTAGAAAAAGTTTTTTCAACTAACAATTCTGTTGTGACAAAGGAGAGAGAGCTTTATCAGAATTAACAGTTCAAAGTTTACTCATTTGTCATGATGTTTTTGGAATGCATGGCAATTCTGTTTCCTCCATTCCATATATAAAGAAATGATGCATTATAGTAAAAAATCTCACATGCAGAATATGCATCATATATGCAAAAATCAAAAGATGCAACACATTAGAGAAGTAAAGAAAGGAGGAGGAAGACATAAAAGGTACTTGTGAAAAAAAGTTTAAAAAATTGCACTTGTTAGAAAAATTAATGAACTTGAGAAAAAAAAGAAAAATTTGTTTGATAATAAGTGAGCAGCTCAAAAACTTTTGGATGATGCAAATAAAAAATAGCATGTGCTATTAGTGATGATCATGAGTGATGTGAAAGTTAGACAAATGATGCTATCTGCTGCTAATGCAGAGACTGCATCTGTGAATGATTAGTTGAAAAAGGGTAGTATTAAATTATTGGAATTACATGCTTATGCATCCAGTTCAAAATGAACATTAGTTATACATATAAATTTACTGTAATATAAAGCATTTATCATGTAACTTATTAGTTTTTAAAAACGTTCAGTATAAAAAACTTTCAATTTCTATATCATTTTTTATACTTTTGTATTAAAAATTAAAAACTCAAAATTTATTAAATAGTATACTCCTCTCTAAAATGTGTTATATTCATAAAACAGAAATTAGTATGTAAAAGTAACATTGGTTTTGTTTAATTATTGACATGTGTCCTGAAAAATGTCCTAATATTTCTTGAAAATATTGTCCTGAAATAAAAAATTTCAGTACTCCTACCCCTGCGTAATTTTATTACTTTTTATTCTGTTGCATTCTCAAATATCATTTTGAAATATGTTGCAGATTTATGTCAAAACATATAATAGTCATAAAAAATATAATGATAATAATACAATTTTGCAAAATTTAATAAAATTTCAGCATTTATAAGAAAGATCAAATATATATATACACACATACAAGCTTAAAATGGAAAAATTAAAACTTTTTCCATTTTATTTTATATGTAAACACTTAAAATTAAATTAAGATATAACATATCCGTAATTATCAAAAACTTAGTAAATTTTTCAATTTTGAATGTTTTCATTTATTCATAACAAGTTTGTTGATAATTTTAAGAGATTTTAAACATTGAAATCTATAATTTTAATTAGGTTAAAATAACTAGACATTCAATATTACAAAAAAAAAAAATCAAAACTTTCTGATTAATTAGTTATAATTGTATTAACAGTGTCTTTATAATAATATTTTAATTGAATCTTATAAATTTTTTAAATAAATAATTTGCAAGGTTTTTTTTTATATGTTGTTTATTCATTAATTTTAATTTAAAAAGTGAATTTAATTTTATCACTAAGATAAAATTATCATATCAATTATTCTTAATCTTATTATTATCATTTTATTTTTAAAGCTGAGTTTTATTGTAATAGAACATATGTAATTTTTTTCAGATTTTCTTTATACTTATTGTACTCCAACTAAATGTACCTTTGCCAATTAAAATTTTCTGAATGATACTGAGGAAGAAATGTATCATAATTTTTTATTGTAAATTAAGATTGTTGATAAAATCGATATAAACTAACTGGTTTATTCTTGTACTTTATATCTTATATGAGACTATTTTGTTGAATAATTATTTGTTGAAATTACAGTCTCTAGATTGAATGATTAGTCTTGTGCCTAAATGTTGATTAAGTAATTTCATTAATTGTTCAGTTATTACAAGTGACCAATTTCAACATTTTATAAAGAATCCTGTCCTCTAAAACTTGTTTTTTTTATATTTATTTAAAGAATTTATAATTTTACCAGCTATAAATTTATTTCCAGGCTCTAAAATATTTATGTTCAGCTGACTTAAAGCCATATGTCATTTTTATTAAACCTCCACCTTTTGAATTGCTCAAGGAAACAAGAAATAATGCTCAATCTTCTTTTGATGAAAATTATTCCCGTGGTTTTACAGTAAGTATCGTAGCATTTATTTATTAAGTGCTCTAATTTCATTTTTAACTGCTCTAATTTTTTATAAGAATTTTTAATAATCATTGTTGTTTATGAACTCCTTTGGTACTACAGTTATTATAAGACTATATATAGCTTATATAGAGAGTTGCAATTATAATTATTGATTTTCATGAAAACTCTTATTACAGGAATTTCTTTTACATTTTATTTGAATCTATAAAATATCAAATGTAAAATTATAAAATTCTGGTTGTGAATAAATGATTTTGAATTATGCTGCGGATGTGATCGTTATCAATATTTCATTTGATAGATGCTTAAGAAATTTGACAAAATGTTATCTAACTTAAATGGTCATCAAAAAGAAGTTAGCAATTTGGTAGAGTTGAGGTTAGGTATGATGACATACAAGATGAAATAAATGTTCATTTCCATCAAATTTTTCTGCATTTAAATTGTAATAGTATGATCTAACTATTAATGGTCAGAACTCTGTTGTACATTCCAGTTATACATACACTTGATTCACTTTGTCTTTGAATGTTTTTAATAATTTTGTGCTCTCCTTGGTCTATAAATCCATATCAAATTAAAAATTGTATGTAAAAAAATTACCATCGAGTAAGAATTAAAATCATCCTATAATAATAAACAAAATGTGACTATTTTTGTAATAAAACACATACCCCCATTATAATAATAGAAATTCTACTGAAATTTTGGGAATCATTAATTTTAAAAATATATTTGTTGTATTTAAATTCATTTTAATCCATCTCAGTTATATTTTACTTATAAAATGAAATGAAGATTGCATACTTAGGATACATTATGTAGCAATGATTATTATATTCATGCTGATTGTGCTGTACAAAAACTTCTAATATTTAGTTAAAATTCTAGGAAGTAGTGTTACACATATCCATAACATTCCTTAAGCTATATATGCCTCTTGGTTTGTGCTTAATGTGTAACAATAGTATATAACACCTTTAAAAAATGAGAATATTAATAAATTAATATTTTTAATCTTCGACATATTTCACTTTTTTTAATATATTTTGATTAATCTTAATGAAGTTGTGAATCTATATATTCATTAAAAACCAGTGTCCTTTATAAACAATGTCATACTGTTTGTTAAAAAATATTGTGAATGAATCTAGTATTAAATTTAATTTGTGATCTTATAGTAATTTGTAAATTGTTAATTTCTATAAATGTTTTGAATGATAAATAACATTTGAAAAGCTGCAAGAATGCATTTGAATTTTTCAGAAACTTAATAACAATGGCTGATTTTTTAAAATTTTAATATGAATTTTTAAAAAAACTTTTTTAAATAAAGATAAACTATTAAAATATGTTATGATACAACTCTAGTTAATATGATATTATTTAATAAAATATTATTTAATAAATATAATCAATCATATCTAATTTATCTAATTATATTATAAAATTTTGCTTTTTTTTTTTTTAAATTTATTTTTATGTTTAAAAAAGTCAGTATCCAATTTAAATGAGATAAAATTATAGATTTTACTTATAAAATTAGCTTTTAGCATCAGTCTTTAATGTCTAAGAAATATGGCAAGAAATAGAATTTTTGTTATATTTTTGTAAAAAATTTAAGACTAATCTTAAAAAATTGTGAATGTGTTGATTAGAATAATGTCACACGACCTTTTAAACTTATCGAGATTAAAAGATTGATTTATCTTTGTAGGAAAATGTTATGTTGCATCTTTCTTTTCTATTTTAAAATATAAAATTCTAAAGTAATGAATAGTATTATGATAAATAGAACTTTAAAAGAAACTATCTAATATAAAGTCTTGAAAATAATATCCGTAACCAAATTCAAAACAAAATAATAAATATTTTTAAAAAATTAGCTTATTTCATTAAGTTTTATAGATTTCAAATTTGCTTTAAATTTTAATTTTATAAGTAATTTAAAAATAACATTTTGACTTTAATAATTTTCAGGATATATCAAATTTATGTGTTTTTTAATGCAAATATTAATTTATAACTTTTTAAAGTTTATAGTTTTCAAAATATGGTGGAGAAATTGGTACTAAAATGTATATCAAAACTTTTAAATTTGAATATAATTTTAAAAGTTGCAAAAAATGGTAACATTAATTTAAATTGTTTAAATTTGAATACTTTGCATGTGTTGACAAATAAAATTTAGCTTTTAGTTTCATAACAGATAGGAATTGTCAGACATTTTAAAAATGAAAGTTATAATGTAGTACAAATTACTCCCCCATATTTTAAATAATTATGTATAGTTACTACTAGATTTTGTTTTTCTTGAAATAATCATTTTGTTTATTTGTTCAGCCATTTCGTTATAATTTGACTCAAATAAATACTGAATCCACAAGAACTTCTATCAATTTATTCATAATAATTACTACTAGTATTTCATAGCTCCTAAATAAAAATACTTTAAATATTCGTAGGAATATAGAATTAATTTTTTCATTCCATAAAAATTAATTCATTTTTAATATTATCCATTTATTATTTTTTGTCTCATACTACTTAAAAAAATATATTCTGTCATTTTCTATTTTTTATTTTCCTTTATTCCCTTTTATTGTAGGATAGAGAATTGCAAGATATAATCGATAACAGTTGGAATATTGAACGAGTATATGGCCATAGATTTAATGCTACTATAGTCAATGAAGATATAAATAAGTCTTTTAAAGAGCTATTATCAATTGTCCAAAAAGTGGAAACTGAGCCACAGTGGGCTCCTACAAGTTGGGTGCTAAAGCGATAGATTTTGTTTATTACCAGCAGTATTATAAAAATTTCATGAAAACTAGTATTTCAATATTCAAATTCATTTATCAATATGACTTTCATTAACATACAAACTAGTGTATAACATTTTGAAGAGTAAATATCTTATGAAGTTCGCTGTTTTAGAAGTTGTGTACAGCTGAAAAACGTGTATAATATATATTAAAATATATAATGTGTGTAAGAATATTATGTTTTTAAGAGAAATGTTATGTATATTTTAGTTGTTTTTATAATTAATATAAACAGTTTCTGAATCAGATAGAATTATTATTTCCTTTGAAAACACTTTCAAATATATGTAATATTTAAGTTAAGTTTTTAAGTTAAGCTGATTAAGTTTAGCTATTAATATTCAATATTTAAGTTAAGCTTATTAAGTTTTAATACATATGCAATTGTGTATAGCTTATTGTTTTATTGTTGTCTCTAAATATTACTGAACTTATTATTGAAAATTTTTTTGTAATTCATAAAATTAAAATTATTCCACCAATTTAATTCAAAAAATCCTGAATGTTTTAGCTTAACATTTACCCACCGATATAATACTATGTATTTTCAAGTCTGTGTTTATCTGTATAATAATAGTATGTTTAACCTTTTATTTTACTCATACAAATATATTTATAAATCTGGGAAAATGTATATTTGAGAAGGTTTAAGGCAATGTTTCTTGTTTTTTATATTGCATTTCTGGACAAGTAGTATTTAAAAAAATGCAAATTTTAGATTATTTTGAAAATTTTGATAGAATTTATATTATTAAAAAAATATAAAATTTGATGTGTATTTGGCCTTAAAAATCGTATTTAAACTTGAAACCGTCTGACAAAACATCAATGCAAAATGTTAATTACATTGATACTCTAAATTTTCTTAAATATTTTTTTCTTACAAGCATGTAAGCTCTTTTGGTAAAGCATAATCAAATTAAAATTTTATTGAAAGAGAAATGTAAGAAAAATTTTATCCAATTTTCTTTGCAATCAAATAATTAAAAGCCTTATAGCAAGTGCTTGAATAAAACAAAATTATCTGAACTTTTTAAAATCTTAAGAATTTTCTCTATTTCCTTCTATATGATTTTATACATATTGTTATGATTTATTTATTTTAATATATATTATAAGAGCATATTAAAATTGATTGAACAGTACAAATTTTTCTTAATTATGAATTTATGTTCCTCAATAGCATTTATTTAATGAGGCCCACTTATACATAGTTGACATTAATTAAATTATACAGTTTCCAGTAAATAAAATAAATTATTAATATATAATGATATAGTGTAAGTTTAAAATCTGAGGTAAATTAGTTACATTTAATAGGTTTCAAATACTATAAAAGAAAAGGGGCTCTTTATACTAGTTTTAATGAATTATGTTGGAGTTTTTATTAGCTGAATAAACAGTGACACTTAATTGATGGAGAAATAAACTTTTACTTTAATTGGCATAAATTTTATTTTGATGATTAAAAACCATCATGATAGAATTATAATCTTCATTTAATTATTGAACAATTATATTTAATTTTAGATGATGGATATCGGCTATGTGTTGTAATGATTTGTTGACAATTTTCAAATTTCTTGACAAGCATCAAGATTAAGACTTTTGTCTATTATCATCCAAAATGTCTATGTTCATTAGAAGTTTTACAGTTAGGTAATTAGTTTGAAGCTGTAACTAATTCTTTATACGAAATCACATGGTGTAATAGTAAATATGTTATAGGATAATATCAATTATTTCTCTTTTTGGAGAATTGCCTACCATATCTTATTTTAAAAAAAAAAAATTAAAAGATTTTTAATTTATAATTGTTTCTCATTGCAATTATGATAAATGAACAAAAGGGCTGGTAAACAAGAATTCAAATAATTTTAAACAGTTAAATTATCCATTCCTTGAAAAATAAATATAATTCCTTAAATAAAATTGATTATCTTAAAAGTTTAAGAAATGCATTGGCATATTTTAATGAAGAGTTGTAAAATAAACATGATTCTATCTCTTAGCAACAGTATGTTCGATTTTAAGATTAAACATTTACGTAATACTATTACCACAATATTTTTATTTGATGTTTGATAATTTAATATAAATGTATTGAAAATATATGTAAATTTTACGTAAGAAGACATTTGACCCAGCTTAATGAACAGTATAATGGCTTAAAGCTGTTTAGCATTTTAATATCCACCACAGAAGAACTTTCAATCAATAATTGGCAGTATTCAAATTTCGCAAGATGAAATTGTTAAGCAGTCATCCAAGGAGACATGCTTTGAGATAGTTAACGTCAATCTCATTATTCAAAAATAGTGGAAATTGAATTTAAAACCCTTCATTCTAAAAAGTAATGAATATCATCTTACAACTCACAATGAGCTGTGAGAATATTTTTGTGATAATATTTCAGTGTATTCAAACTCATAAAATAATATTTATTTCAAATTGTTCAACATTTTTAAATAAGAATTATTTGCTTGAAAAAATTAAGGAATTCAATATGCATTTTTTATTGTTAATTGGTATTTTATAGTTAGTGTGTTATTCAATTTTTTTATAAGCCTGAAGAGGTAAATTCTTAATATTAATAATTTATAAATATTGCGACGAAATAGTTTCCATAATATGACAGTGGTATCTTTTGATTCTCAGAAATACATTTATTTAAATTATGATCAAATACATTAAGAAAGATTAATTAATATTAAATTTTTTTAATAGATACCTATATACTTAATGTTTAAAAAAACTATTTTTATCTGCTTTTTTTCTAACAATAAACATCATCCCAAACTTTAATGTTAATTATTGCGCATGTATTTCTGATGCATTGAAATTTAAAAAAAAAAAAATTTATTGCCATAATAAAAATTGTTTTTGAATTCCTTAAAATAGTAATTGGATTTGAAGATTATTTGGTACAAGATGTACCAAATAATTTTCAAATCTAATTACTTTTTCTGTACTGAAACAGAATGTGCTTCTTAGTTTCTTCTTTTCCAATTTTTAATTAATAACACTGTTCATTTCTTTCACTTTAGAAATTCATTTACAAAATGATGTTTATTAATTAATAAATATTATTTAGTTATTGAATAAGTGTAGAAGGTGTTACAATTTGTAACACAAGTATAAATAAGTTTTTTATAAATTAATAAAAAAAAATTATAAAAATTCTAATAATTCATATACTTTTTGAAAGCAATTAAATTAATGATTATTAAATTTTATTGATGATAGAAAGTATATGAATTAAAATATTAAAAATCTCTAACTGTACTCAGTTTATATTTTAATAATTTCTTGAAATCAGTGATATTTTTATTTAAATTGTATATTTTATTTTTCAAAATTTGTTAATAAATACTTTAATTGTGCATACCATTATTTTTGCTTTCTATTAATAGAAATCCTGTACTTTGATTATTTATAACTTTGTACACAAATTTAAATTTTGGTATATTAATAGTGCATAAATTTTATGTTATTACTATTGCATAAGATTTTTATTGAAGTGATGTAAAAAAAATAACAAATTTATTGCTGAAATAATTTATTTAATCTGACATTCATAACGCTTAAGTATGTAAATAAAATTAAAATATATATTGGTACTGTTTTAATATAAGATGAATCTATTGATGATATTCTAATTTTTCACAATTGTATGATTATGATATCTTAAGCAATGTAAAATAAAATGTGTTACTTCTTATATTTAACCACTGTAAATCCTACCAATTTTATTACAGCTTGCAGCTGCTACTCTCATTCTGAGGCCAAATTTTTAAAAATACCTATTTTTTATATGGAAGCTATTCCAGATCACAATAGCTAATTAAACAAGTTAATTATATCAAATAATTAAGGATAAACTTCTGTATACTAACTAAATGTAATTATTTGAGTGCTATTAGTATTGTATTTTATCAAATGTGCTTAGTTAGACTTAATTATTGCAGCAATTAGTACATTTTAACTTATTTTCTATATATTTCTAAAATTATGAGTGCTTAGTTTTTTTAAAAAAATATATTGATATTTTATTGATATGACTATTTACCAGTGCAAATTACCGAAAGGATTTTTCAAATTTGCTTAAAATATAGAATATTTTAAAATCCTAAATACTTCATAATGTGTGATTAGAAAAAAACTGCATTTATTGTTAATATTTACCATTGTAGTTAAGTTCGTAAAAGAAATATATAAAACATACTAATTTTTCAATGTTGATAACTGTTATAAAATGATCATGTCCTAACAAATGATAAATATGCATATATGTAAATTTCAAAATTTGTCAGCATGTTTTTTCTTTCAATTTTCTTCAATTAAAGTTTTGCCATTTTAAAAAATTTAAATTGAAAATAAATACAGTAGGAAAAACATTCATTTGAAAAATAAAAATTTCAGTTAATTAATGTACAAGAAAAAAGTTTTTTAAAAAACTGTAAATATTTAAAAATTGTTAATTGAAAGGTTTTCATCCATTTCTGGTACAAATTATTATCAAGAGATGCATTACTAACATGAGGTTATCTCAGAATTTAGTCTAAATTCCTGCATTTATTTATGTGAAAAATGTTTAACAAGTAATTCAATAGAATGAAATTTTTAGGAATTTGGTATTATATAGTAGTTCCGTATCTGAAAATACTTCAGAAAATTACTTGATACATGCATCTTTTTAAATTTTACATGATACATTTTGCATGAAACCTTGCATTAACGAAAGATTTGCTGTTTGTTAACTACATTATTATGTATATATAGTTCTTTTTATCAAAATATTCATATTTTGAATATAATATTTAATTAATTTGAATTTTATATGTGCAGACATAATTAATTTTCCTTAAGAGGACTTATATATAAGTATTTAATATTGTAATTTTTATGTCTCTTAATAATTTTATTCATATTTTACTAAAATAATCTCTAAGTAGTATATAACTGAGTGTCATAGTATCTCATAGTATTATATAACTGAGTTTCTTTGCTGAATTATTATTTTAGTAAAATAATAAACTATTAAGAAATCTTTTTTGTATTACTACTATTTATGCTCTAATACAATGCTTCTCATCCACTGTCCCACTGTACTTTTGTGAGCTGCTTGATTCTTAAAGTGTGCCGCCAAATTTTAGAAATGTATGCAGTTCAAATTCTTATGCTTTTTTTATTATGAGTAATGTATGTTTAAATCAAGAAAAGTACATTGTAAAAGAAAACTTGTTTTTACATCTAAGTACCATATTTTTTACAGTTAAGTGTTTTTATCTTCGATAACTGTGACCTTTCATAAAATGCAATAATTGACCCACATGAAGGAATTTCAAGTGTTCCAAGTATCTACAATTACAATTTACTACATCTGATTTGTGTGGATTCAGACTTTCAGTATTAACCAATATAAAAATGAAAGAAAAGTCAAGACTGCATAATGTAGAAGATATGAGAGTAGCAGTGTTATTTTTACTACTAAATATAAATAAAATTACCAAAAACATCAAGCTCAAATTTCTCATTAAAAGCCTCCTATTTATTACATAGTAATTAATCCCTGTTCTGTTGTTTTTGTAGTACATATTACCTTATTTTATTTTACATTCAAAATGGCTTTCGTAAATTATTTTAGACAGTGCATCATAGGTAATTAAACAATTTCTAAACTTATCTTTCTTATGTGCAACCAAATTTTGAAATCGTTAAAAGTGTATTTCAAAAAAAAAAAAAAAAAATTGAGAACCACTGCTTTAATATATAAATTTTATCATTGGATTTTTATGTGCCAAAGTAGTTATGAGATTAGCTCATTCTTAAGTAAGCATTTAACTGTGCTTTCTATTTTCAAATATGATTTTTATTTCTAACAAACTGCACCAAAATTGTAAAAAAAAATAGCATCATTAACAAAAAATAATTTTTTTTACTTAATATATATTTACTTATAAAACTTTAAGCACTTCATTGTTGATGGAGAAACTTATTGGAAGCACATGGTACAAATTGCTACTATAAAAATAATTATAATTTGTTACAGTTTTAATGAAAAAAATTGAAGCTTGCAAGGTGTAAAATTATTGTTATAAATTTTGTAAGTGTTTTGTACCAATATTTATTTCTGTTTTTATGATGCATTTAAATACTTTTCTTCTAAGTTTTTTTAATTTTCTATGTTTTAATGCATTAAAAAATAACATTTAACTTTTTTTTTTCAAAAATATTTAATTATGAATAGTATTAATTTTTAAAATCGAATTTTTTATATTTCTTTTATTATGTGAGACTCTTAAAATTTTTCTGAAAAGAATTTTTTGTTGTAATTTTTGTTAACAATGAAACAGGATAACACACAATGTTAACATTATGTGCATGTCCTGAAAGTAATTGTATATTAAATTAACATATATTGCATATTAAATTTTCTTCATTTCATACAATTACCCAAGGTTCTCTTTAACACTTAAAACAACCCTTTCATATATCTTGTTAAAATCCAATGGTCTTTTTAAATATGAAACTTGTTTACAACTTAGAGTAGCATTTATTGTATAAGAATATGTATATATATTCCAAGTGTGTGCTATTATGTGTTGTAGACACAAATGTATAATTTTTTTAATAAATGTTTACTACATTTACTGTTTACCATTAAAACTAAGAAAATTCTGTTTTCAAATACAAAGTCATTAGAAAGCCATGCACTTCAAGCTTTAAAAATTAATACAAAAATTTAATTGTCCAAATAATTTATGTAAATGAACACTTGCTTTATTTGAAGATTTTATATATTATATATGTGTGTGCATTCTTTAGAATAAATTATATTTTATAATTAATCTGATTTATTGATGTATTTAAGAAAGGGTCAGCAATTTTGGGATTAATTGAGTCAAGTTGGTTACGAAAAGTTCAGCATTCTGATCAATAGTTTAATGTCTCATAGGTTTGATGACTTTTTGTATATGCCTGCATTAGTTTGGAATATATTTTAAATCAGTCAATTCAACTTTCGTGAGCAGGAGAAAGGAGTTTAATTCAAGGCTATTTAGAAATAAAATCTGTCCGAATTAAATAATGATTATTTAGACAAAAGATTTCGAGCAGTTAAAATTTGAATTGTATGGTATACAGATTTTAAAATCTTCAATGTTAGAGTCAAATAGAAGAATAAAATAATTACTAAAATATTAAAATCCTGTTTTTGTCAGTTGTTAATTTTTTAAAATCCTTAGTGTGTTAGTTTTGATTATATTGTCGTATTCTTGTTCAGTTAAGTATTTTTGTCATAGCAATATTTACTGCCTACTTATTGTTGATAAATGCTTTGTGTCTCAACCAACCTATTATGTGTGAATAAGACATATGCTTTGATTTCTTATGTTTGATGAATTTGAGACTAGTAAATAAATATTTACTGACGAGAAGCTTTTCTTCTATATTCTTTAATACAGCTTTATGTATATAAAAATGCACCTGAAAATATTTTATTTCTGTTTAAATATTTGAAAGTTGCTTTTATATTTATAAGAAAGACACAGCATACTTTTCTGAGTCATTTTTTTTATTTCCACTATTGTATTCTTCTGAATGAAATATTTGTGCAATACTTTCAAAGATCTTTATTATTATTTAAATCACTAAGAAAAAGTTACATGTTACTGATAGTATATGTCTGTATATGATGTCTTCCAATGCCTGTTTAATCATGCTTATAATAAGAAATTTCCTTTTATTACATTTATTAAAAAAAAAAATGATTGTATTGAAAAACATTTAATGTATTTTTTGTAATACTGTGTTTCATATTTATGTTAAGCGGAATCGTTTGAAATTATATTTTTATATTTCCAAACAAAGTCAAAAGTTTTTTTAAATTAAGTTTAAAGCAATTTTTTAAATTGTTAGAGAAAAGAATAACATTTGTGCATTAATTGAAAATATTTTTCTTGTCTAAAATTTTAATGTTGAAATTGTGTGTGCTTGTTCATTTATATATATATAACAATAAAAGCTATTATTATTGTGGCTGATATTTATACTTTTTTAAATTTTTTATTTCCAATGCAACTGAAAATTAGACTTTATCCTTATGCCATACAGAGATCAAAGAAAAATTAAACAAATTGAAAATTCTAAAAACATAAAATCAGGTAGGAAAACTGTTCAAAGAATCTCAAGCCTCCTAGTATCAATAATAGATACAGCTCTTAGAGCTGAACATCCATAATCGCACCACTGCGGCAGAGTGAGTAGGTAGGACTATCCACCAAATTGAAATGGAAAAGGTTGGTATATAAACAGTCCTGTCTAGATGCCCCTCGAAAGGCAGCCACTGCATTAACTCTTGGAAAGTTGGGGAAATTGAGGATAACTTTTCTCCATGGTTTTTCTTTTGTTCGATCTTTTAGCAATGACATGTGGATTGTCTTAAACATTTGATTAATTTTTGATGAGACCAACTTACAGCCACCCAGGTTGTATGGGTCTTGATTAAATAAATAGGCTTTTTTGGCCAGCTCGTCTACTTTTTACTTTTTTGTTGCCTATAATACCACAGTGCAATGGAGCCCATTGTAAAACAATCTTTTATATTTATTGTGCATATTTCTTACTACAGATCTACATTGCATTATAGACAGAATGTAAAGAGCCTGAAGTCAGTTGGTAATGATTAAAATCGCACCCTGTGAAAAAGAAAAAATGACAACCTGAACTTGTTCGGAAAGAGAAGGGCAAACGTCTAGATGGGCAAAAGCTACTTTAATTGCCTCGACTTCATCATGAAAAGCGGTCTTCTATGTCCCCTATGAAAGAATGAGTGAAATACTCATAATAAATACTAGCTCTGGCCACACCATCCGTCTCAAGCTTTGAGCCATCAGTATATATATGTAGCCATATTTCAAGAGGAAAGTGATTGTGAATAGTCTCCATCCTCGCGCCGAACAAAGCTTCAGTACAATCCTGGGATTTTAAAACTATTCACAATGTCTAGATAATATAAGATTTCATCCGCATCCAACGGGTTCAAAGGAGGCAGTAAAGGCTCGCCCCGAGTTGGGATATCACGCCCATCCCTTTATTTTAATAGAGCCTGCAAAAAGCTATCCCGAGTCTTCAGCCTGCGAGGCTCAGATTTAGTCCGCTTATCACTATGGTAGAAGAATTAATTTCTGGTATAATTTCAATTCTGATTTCCTTATTTCACAAATTGCAAAGGAATTTTATTAGTCCGCAAAAGTAGTGCATAAATAGGTGTAGTCTTGATAGCACAAATAACAAGACGGAGAGCATGATATTGCAGTCGGTCCAGTCTGGCAATGCTCCACAGTATCTGAAGGAGGTAATGTGGAGCATTACAATAAGTCATGACAGACTATGAAAATCCTATAAGTAGCAAGAAGAGTTGGGGTGTCATACGTTTCTCATCAATCTGTTTCTTGATATCAATATATAATTTCCAAGTAAATTTAAAGTCGAACGTGACTCCTAAATACTTAGTACTCTCACTACTTGGGAGGGCTATATTGTTATGAGATATATTCAATTGTAATGATTGGAGATACAATGAAAATGTCTGGTAGGTTGTTTTGTCAGTGTTTACAATTGTTTTGTTTTCTAAGCACCATGAATAAAATTTGGACAAGGAACTTCAGGCCTGCCTCAAGAATGCTCTCTTGCCCTACGCTTAGGACTAGATGACCATGTTACAAGTTCTGCGTACATAAGTACATTTATATTTTCATCTACCGGGCAGTGTATTAAGTCATTAACATATGCATGAAACAACATAAACTTGTCACAACTCCCTGGGATAGGCTAATGTACGTTTGCATAACAGATATTAATAAGCCGGTGATTAAGGAAATCACCAAACCATCGCAACATATTTCCTGCTATATGTTTTATAGCTAATTTAAATAGGAGCTTTGATTTCCAAACAGTATCATAAGCTCCTTTGAAATTCACAAACTAGCACCTACAATATTGCACTTATCAATGTTATCTTTAATTAAAGATTATTAATATTCTGAAAAAAAGTGGTGACAAGTTCCTCGGTAGAACTGTTTTTCACTCCATTAATTTTGCCTAAATACAAGTTAATGAAATTGGTCAATTACTATCGAAAAATAAAAAGCCAGTTTTTTTTTTTTTTCTTTCATAAAGCTATTGTAACCTTTTTCACATAGATATGAAACATCAGTTTCATTCCAAATTTTATGGAAAAGTCTCAAGAGCGTGTTTCTTGCGTTCTTGACAGTATGGTGTATAAACTAAGCAAAAATAAGATCAGGTCCGGGGTACTTAACTGGTTTCATCTGGGAGATAGCTAATTCAAGCTTAAGACTTGTAAAGTTTCTATCACACAAATCTTGAGCTCAGCGATCTATAGTCCTGGACAAAACACTTTATTTCTTATGCCTATTTCGCTCTGTTTCATATTATATGAAACAGAGAGAGATAGGCTGTTTTCCTTTGTTTTGTAGGAAAAAATAATGCAAATGCATTTGCAATCTGATCATCGTTACTTAAAATCTTATTATTTGGTTTCATCGGTTCCATTGCCGCCCGAAATGTTTAGTGGTTAGCGTATCTGACTACAGATGGGTGGGACCTGGGTTCGAATCCTGGCTGGGGCATGGATGTACTTTCTCTCTCTTTCTTGTCTTTGTCCTTTCTTTGTGTGTGTGTGAATGGTTGCCTACCCTATAAACGGGTACCTATGGCATGTGTGTACTGAGGAAGTCGGACTCCACACTAAATATGGTTCAGTTGGAAAAGTGGAGCAGCGCACCCCATATTGCCAGCCTGGCTGGCACACGACAACAAAACATCGGTTCCATTGCCATCTTCCAACTTTTTGAACAAAGTGTATTCATGAACCCTTAAGCTTTCACAACCTCTGTCTTAGAGTTTACCTTAAAAATGAATTCACCAAATGCTGCTCGCTTTGTCCTATTTATCCCCCTCTTCAAGATTTCATTACTTCTTCTTCATTTAATTGCATCCTGAGGATTCCGCATGTTTCCCGTGTTTCATCTTAAAATTTGTTGCGGTCCTTTTTAAGCTCTGTGAGATCGTCATTCCAAAAGCACTTGAAAGCCTGTCTACCTCGAGGAATGAACCCCCTGGCACCATCATTAATTATGCTGTTGACACCATTAAAATTTTTTTTCGGGATGTTGATTTAAATTAAATTTTGATTCTTCCATTTTAATCTCCAAGAGATTTTCAAAGACTGGCCAATTCGCTTTGCGAAATTTCCAGGACACTCTGTTGCAAGTTCTCGATGCTCTGTACATTGGAAGATCAATATTAGCTATGACCGTTCGATGACCACTACCACAGTCCTCTTTAACATCTTTATGGGTAGTGTCTAATTATTGGAGCACAGGAAATCTTATACAGCATCACTTGTCAAACTTCTAACTTTATAGCCCCATTTTTGGGAGTGAGCATTAAAGTCATCAATTGCAATAATCTCATTCTATTGACATTAATTAAGTCAAGGTTGGGTTTATTATCGGGTGGGTTAAATACTGAATAAATTTGAAAATGGCAGTTATTCGTCCAACAATTTAATATAGTTATTTCTATCTTGTCATTTGTCTTACCCATAGGTTTTATACAATTTGGAATCTTGTAATAATGGTATTTCTGACTCCAACCAATATACCAATAGCTATTTAATTTCCCTTCTGCAAAATAAGAACATTATAACCACGAAAAGCGAATCTATCCATATCCTTTTCTACTCTATTTGCTTCCATAATTATGAAGACATATTCTTCCTTATCGTGCAAAATTTTTATAAGTTCTACCTTTTTAGATCGGGTAGATCCACTTGCGTTCCACTGCAGAATGTACGATGACCCTTGCTTATGCTTCATATTAATTTCTAATAAAATCACTAAAATCAAATCGAGACAGATAAAATCAAAATCCATTGATGATCTCGGCTGCACAACTGCAACTCATTTAGCTCTACCCGGGGAGCACGTGTAGCTTATAGAATGCTACGGATGCGAGTAACCTTACCTCCCTTCTTTTTATATTATAAAACCTAATTATGTATATCTTTTAAAATGAGTTTACTTTTGAAAGTTCTCTTTCATTTTAATTTCAGGTAATTAAATTTTATTTTTATAAGTATTTGTATTAATATAAAAAGGTCTTATAATTGTAACTTTAATTATTATTTACAAACTTACTTGTACCTTTTGCTTAAGTAAATTTTCATCTGAACGTTTGGATAAACATTTTTAAGTAAACGTTTGGTTTAAGCACCTGGTGATCAAAGTGGGTTAACCAGAATTTTAGAGAATTAATTGAAATGCTTTGGACCTTTACTTTTGGTTTCAGAATTTTTCAGATATTTCAAAACTACTTATTGAAGAGATCAAAAATTGAAATCTAGATTTTTGTGGAAGATCCTCGAATGTTCTATTACCATGTTAAGATGAAAATGCATTTCAACTGAAAAGGATATTTTTATAAGTGACTATGAGACACCTGTGTCAGTATTCTTCGGAAAATCGCTTAGAACAGATATTAGAAAATGGAATTTCTTAAGGTTATTAACAGTATATATATTCAGTAAAGTTTTAATGTGTTAAAAAAATGTTAATACTAAATATGAGAAAATTTTAGAGAAAGATCAGTAATAAAATAAACAAGGGTGGAACGAAAAATCCCCTTAGGTTTGCACCGGAGTTGCATATAGATCCATGGAATGTAGATGACAAAAAAGGATTCGGGGAACGCTTTCTAAAGCAAATCCAGCAAAGTTAAAGGAACAAAATACGAAATGGATTCAAGTTTTATTATGCACTTTCTTTGTTCATGAATTATTGAGAAGCAAGAATAGATGTAACAGTTGACAAAACTGAGGCATTCTGTTATGATCATACTAAGAATAATATCTCAGGCAAAAGGGATCAAAGGAATCTTATTTTGCGTTACCGTGAATTCTGTTGCGAAACATCTTGACTGTGCTAAACTGAGAACCCCAAAATAGAATTTATACATTGAATTCCCAAGTATTGAATAAAAATTATAAAATAATTATTGCAGTGCATCTGAAAGCATAAACTGTTGTTAAAATAAAAAACAAATTATTTTATCAACATAGTTATTGGGGGATTATTATTATTTATTTATTATTATTACTTTTTTTTGTTTGCAACGGGTTATACTAGAAATACATTTTAATAAATTTGAAACAGAGTGAAGAAACTATGATTCCACTGGAATCATCTATAACTGAGGTAAATGATGCAAAGGAGCATGAACTTCTAGTTTGAAACTGCTGTTAGATGTTTCACAATAAGAATTTTATAATTAGTGTAGCAAGAAAGATGTCGGCGTTTAAGGTAGTGTAAATTTATCATTTGGATAAAAATAAACTATACAAAAATCCATTTGAAGCATTTGATGAAATACTACAAGACAGATAGAGGAGAGCTCACCATAGCATGATGCGTAAGTTCTCAACGTGGGTGACAGCACCCTTTTACCTCATTCAAACGGCTTGAAACGAATAAGGAGACGAAAATAAGCCCTTGGAATATACTTGAACTAGAAATACCTAAGAAATTAGTGAATCTTACAAAAATGATTCTTAATAGAGTTAAATCCCAAGTAGCAAAACATCTTTGCTAATTATAGTGTTACCTCGGTCCACTATTGGCGACTAAAAATGAGCTAATATTTGATACTCTACATTTCGTTATATAAGACCAATGTGAGTTGCCATGATAGACACAAGCTTAGCAGCCTATATTGAATTAATCTGGAAGGTTTAGATGGGACCAAGCTTGGCAGCCAAGATGGAGTGGTCCTTATAGGTGTTTATATTTTGTAACTCATATATTGATAACAAAGAATCTTTTTTCATAATAAAGTTGATTTGTTTTTTTGAGTTGTTAAATTAAAAACAAGCTATTTTACATTATTCCAATACATATACATTTACCATTTTTTTTATTTAAGCTACATTTGTTGCACATCATATTTATTTATATGATGATCATGATTGAATAAACTATTTTGTATTCTACATTAAAAATTTAATACAAGTCATAAATTTATGTTATTTTTCAGCAAAACTTAAGCAACAAATTTACAAATTATTGCTTTATGATGAAAATCGCATTGTGTGTTTAGTTTAAAGAAAAGTGAATTAAAAACATGTAAATATTTACAAATTTGAATACACATCAGCTATTTAATATATAGATTTAATTATTGTGTATGTCACATTCTAAATTAATTACATTAGCAATGTAATAATTTAATTTGTTCTAAAATTATTAGCAAATTACATTTCTGCATTATTTAATGGTTATTGATTGTTTAAATTGTCAATTTTTGTGTATAAGTTTGTAATCACACTTTTATATCTCACACTATTTTTATTTTACTAAATGCTTATCTATTTAGTGAATTCAAATTAAATGTTAATTCTTTTTGCGAGAAACTATAGGAAAAGAAGTAGTCAAAAATATTTTTTTTCTCCATATCACTTGGAAAGAATAATTCTTACTTCTTTAATATTTCTAATTTATAATGAATTGCTCTAATTTTAACAAAACAGTATTAAAAATGGTATTAAGCTTATTTTAAAGTTTTCATTAAATGTAGATCATTAATTGTTACTGGTTTTTTGTAATTTTGAATCACATCTCTTTCATATTTTTGAATGCATTATTTTTTTTCCCTTACAAAGGAAAAACATAAATTTGAACGAAACTCAACATCAGGTACATCTTGAAAATACTAGACGAAACGGTGGAAATGTGCTTTAGGTCCCCTGCTTGGCGCATTTTCAAAAACGCTGATGCCATGGCGAAAATTCTACCGCTATTTCAAAGTGAAACTTAATTAGTGACCAATGAAAAGACGAAGACAAAAGAGTAATTAAGCAAGCGCGAAAAAGCGCTTCAACTTCGCGAGTTGGCAAAGAAAGGGACCTAAACCGCAATTTAACCAACAAAACAGTTTATTTTAATTTTTTTATTTAATACAAAAATATTTTTATAATTTACATGATATATTTAATTTCTTTGCATTTCTAACATCCATCTATCTTCAATTATCTCCCTCTTCAACATAGTCAAGACTTAAAACAGCACCTATAAATTTAACAACATTCATAATAATTAGATCTGTATGCTAAACAGCTCATTACTATTCAAAATTGGTAAATAAATAAATCTTCACTTCTTTTCTTTTCATATTAATTTTAACTTAACATAATGCGATTTTCATAATAAAGCTAATTTGTAATTTTTCTAAATTATTTGAGTTTCTTTAAAATAACAAATTTGCCACTGGTATTTAATATAAAATACAAAATAAAATACAACTTTAATATAAAATGCAAAATATTAAATTTAAATCGTGATAATTTATTTATATAAGGTCCAACAAATACATCTTTCAATAAAAAAAAAGGAAAATGTGCAGGTATTAAAATATTGTAAAATAACTTGTCTCTAATTGAACAATTCAAATATCCTTTAATAACAATATTTGAGCTACAAAATGTTACGCCCTAGTATAAGGTCACGAAGACTAATCTCATTTCGGCTGCCTATATTGGACCAATCTTTGCCACCCATATTGTTCTTATATGACAAAATGTAGTCCATCCAAGATTGGCCTAATTTTAGCTGCCGACAATAGGCTGAGGTAACGCCACGATTAACCAATACAGCGCGAATACATTTTGCTATTTGGGTAAGTACATATGTATTTATAGCAGACATTTTGTTTTTAGGTATTCAATTCTTAAATAATCATGCTTGATATTATTGAGTAGTTTAAATTATTTTCGCTAAAACAATTAAAGAATAATAATATCTTACTACTAGTAGAATTTATTAAAAAATAATCTAAGCAAATATTCTTCAGATATGAGGGATTTTGTTTTCTTACATTGTTCTATTTTATATATCAGTTATTAACATTATTAATAGCTAAAAATATAAAATTTGCTTAAAAATTGTTAATTTACTCTTAAAATAATTTTACAAATTCAAACATTGAAGTTAATTTGTCAAATGAGACAAATGTTTAAAATAATTCTAACTAAACAGTGTTTTCTAATTTCTTCTAAAGAATTTATTAAGGTGCTAGTGGCTTACGTCAATGGAAGATAGGTTCTCAAATCGAAACTTTGGTCTTTACTCATGGAATCAGTTTATCAAATAAATGAACTTGAATAATGTTTTAATTTTGATTCTCAAAGAGTTCGAGGCACAGAGACGCACTCGATGTAATGTTTTTCGCGTACTTGGTAAAATCAAGACCTCTTAGATAGCAGAAAGCCTTGGTAAAATCGATGTTTTACGCACCAAATATTCCTCAAAGTCTTTTTGAAATCAAATCGAACGAGTTATAAGGCAAAATGATGCAATGGTTCCAAAGATGTTCAATCACAGACCAATAATTAAGACCTCCCATAGACTCAGAGCAAAAAAAAAATATATATATAATAAAATAAAAATATATATGTATTAAAAAATAAATAATAATTAAAAAAAAAGAAAAAAAAAATGGCACGATATTTTGAAAAAGTAGGAGGGTAAAACCAGACCAATAACTAATAAGACTTCCACCTCCCAATCGGAAAAGGGCTCTATTTTCGAATTCTGGGGGTGCGAAGTTCTATCACTATGCAAGGACAGCCCCACTAAGCGGAGAACTGTAAGTACTTAGCCAGAACATATCATTACATTTTTCACTTAAAAGCAAAGTTCATTTCATATAATACAATGTTTCTTTTTTTTCTCAATTTTATAATTTTATGATAATTTGAAAAGAACTTTTATACAAGTTGCAAATGCATAATCTTCTTAAACTTAAAATATTTGATTAATTCTGAAGAGTTATATTCATGTGGAATGTATTTGAATAGGAGATCTTTAAATTTCTATAAAAAGCAAAGAAATATTGTTAAGAAATGAAAACTAAATTCTTATTAAAAATTGAACAAACATCTTATTTTTCAGTCAAAAAATTATCTTACTTACTAATTTCAAAAATTCTTATACAAAACTTTACACATTTTACAATTTAAAATATAATTCAATTTTATTATCTAACAAAAATTTAAGTCTAATAATGGAAATTAATTATAACCAAAAAATAAAGAGCAATGTAATTCAATTAAAATTTAGAATAACATAGATCTCCACCATTTGGTTTTATTTCCACGAAATCCTACACATAAAATGAGTAAAATAAATTTACAAAAGCATATACGCAATATTAGGTAGGGGAAAAAGTTATCCATTATTTTTTCGGTAGACGCCTGTAGTGATCGCAATCTCGTGAGGTGTCTATCAAACAATTTCAAATCATGCTCATTGGAAAGATGGCATTTGACACTAAAATATTCTCTTGCGGTTTTTTGTTTGATTAATTCAGTTATGAGTACAAGGTTTTAAAAATAGAAGACAACAAACAGAAAATTCGATACATTTTAGTTTTTCTTTAATAATGGCGAAATTGTTAACCAGGAGGCTAAAATTGTGAAAGGTGTTTATTGTCCTATATATGACTGTAACAACCAGTTACGCACAATTTTGGTTTCGTTGATTCCGTTTGGGTATTTGGATGCTAAAGATGCAACTCGCATGGATACAACATCGTCGAGAATGTCTATAAAATGTCAAAAATTATCAAACTTGACAGAATGTCAGCAATCGTAGCTTCGCACAAGACCTAAAAATCTACGTGAAAACTGTTTTAAACCTTTTTACAAAGCGAATCTGGAAGAAGTTACAAAAAGTTCACGTAAAAATAAGGAATTTCTTTTTCCCCAACCTAACATAATATAATTATGATAATTTAATATAAACAAGCATTTTTGCAAACTCAGATTTGAGGAAGAGTAGATAAACATGCAAAAATACTGTATATTAGTTTATATAATAAAAAAAAATTCCGTATTTTAATTGAATTTTAAAATTTTTTAGTTATTTTTAAGGTAACCAAGAAAAATTAACGGGCTTTTCAAAGTATTAGTAGAATCACTGTCCTTAATCAAAACATATTATATTCGTTAACATTAACTGATATAAGAAAATTAATAATAATTAGAAAGAAAACTTATACATAATATATATATATTTCTTATTTCCATGCACGAAAATATCAATGTTCCATACATAAGGCTTTGAAAGCATACATAGCGTTAAACATTGCTTTATGGTCCCATACATACAACATGAATTTCAATATATCGTTAAACTAGAAATTACTTTAAAAATATATAATTTAATAACTATAAAACAAACTTTAACTTAATATTTTGCATTTATTAATACATTAAATAATGAAACGATAGTTAAGCAAAGTTCGAATAAACAATACTGAAGCAGAGCACAAAATGTTTCTTACCTGTGAAATGTTATTCCTTCCAATTTCTTGGTCTGTCTATTTGTACATCCGTTTGCTACACCAGATCCTATTTCTTCTTTTAAATTCAGAGAATGAAAATAAGATTGCTCAAATATCAAAAATGAAGAAATAAAATTCGTGATAATGTTATAGAATACGAAATTAGAGCTTTACTTGTCTAAGATGAGTTCTCGGTTACAATTAAAACTTCATCCGCAGGGGGAAATATCTTCTCCCCTATTCCTAGCTTTATACTTGAAACCATGGTTATTTCCGTCTCCCAACAATCAATGCTTACTAAGCAAAAGCAGGGAGTCAGACAAGAAAATTAGAATCGGTGAAAGACAGATGATAGACATTTCAGGAAATTTTATAAGCCATATCGATTAAGGTTTTAAAATTTGAGTTCTAAACATTAATTAAAAATGAAGACTTTCATGATTTTGAAAATATTTAAAAACGATAAAAAGTAATTTAGCCATGATCTCAACTGTAACGAAACAAACAGCCATTAATGGTTAATAATAAATGAAAAATAAATTTATTACAAATATTTATTTTTTCTATTATAAAATTTTTTCAGAAATGTGAAGTTAACATTTTAATTTGATAGGAGAGCATTTTATTTATTTAGAAATGTTAACACCAAGAATACTGACTTAAAATGGGTTATTTGAATAGGACCTTTACTCATTTCATCAAGACATTGAAGTTGCAAATGTTTATTTTGCTGGTTACGCTCAAGTTCAATAAATTACAGCTCGCAGGCATCCCTATTTAAGAATACAATTGTTAAAGTAGTACCACACAAACTTGGTCGTTGAATAGTACTTTTTATTTAGAATTTGTTTCGGGTTCACACAATTTCGATTCACCAGTATATCGATATTCTTGAATGTTCGATAGTATAAAAAATATTGTTAATGGTTTTCTATGCATCTCGCAGTACAAGTGTTGTAGAATATTTGCTGTCTGTGTTCCAGTTATTATTCTTTTAAACGGTTTTCTTGAAATAATATTGTTTAAGAATTTATTCATTATTACCTGTAGATTTTGTCAAATTATTGTTGAATCATATCCATATAAAGTATTCATATAATATAGAGTTCATATGAATTTGATGTTATAACATCAAATTCATGTTTACTTTTTAACCTACTGGTAAACTAAAATAATTTTATGTGCTTTTTGACATGTGTACATCGACATCAATATATATTACATTATTAAATAAACTGATTATAAGTACGTTACAAAGAGACATGTATATTTTCATATAAAAAAGAGCAGTTTATGTGTATTGTTGGGAAACCAGAAACTTGCATTTTATTGAAGTTTATTTTAATTGACAGTGACTTTGCTTTAGATTGAATTAATTTATAATGTGGGGATCTCAAAGTTGGAATCAGTGGGCTTTACAGCCATCAATGTTTAACGATGTGCCTCATGAAAAAAGTAAGTTCGGTTCTTTAGCTGTTTTGCTATTAATAATCTATTGCTTACTATTTTAATTTCAAATTTTTAACAAGAAGTTACTTTTTCTTAAGTAAAAATTTTGGCAAATAATAGACGTAGTTTGAGATAACAAAAAATGCACATAATTTATTAATTGTTTTAAAAATTTACAAGTGTATACAGAATATTATGATGAAATGTTGAAATGCTTCATTAAATAATGTTTTTAATGAATTTGACTTAAATTATATTCATTAATCATTGATTAAAGCTTCCAATTTTCTCATCAAATTAAATAAAAACTTTCTTATTCAAAGTAATGATCGAAGAATTATTAGGGCTTCTGGCCATTTTTACAATGTTTTTATAAATAACATTAAAGTATATTTTATAATATATTTTCAAAATATTTTTCTTTATAATAGTCCATATTCTAGTTTATATTTTTTGCTAACTGAGTGTAACTGTCTTTATATGAACCTATCGTCACAATGATTTTTAAAAAGATATCAAAATGTAATATTTTACATTTTGATAGAAAGTTAAATGTTAGGGATTAATTTAGCAATTATACAGGTTTTTATATATTTGCCAAATTTTTTCTCAATCTTTTTTAGAAGTAAATCATAAGGTATTGATTTTTTAAGATTCTCAATATTAAAATGATATCCAGATATTTGGCAACTTAGAATTACTCATATGTAATTAAAGGATTCCATCTGTGGAATTATTTTCAATAAGGTATCAAAAGACAACTTTTTCTCAGAGGTTTTTTTGTCATATGAGTTTCGTAGTTACTATACTAAATGGTGGCCAGTTTTGCTTACAATATTTCCCACTGCACTAAATATCAAATGGCTTTGTCTCATTTCATGAGTGGCCATGTCAGAGCCCCCACTTTCCAACAGGGACAGAATATCTTCCCTAAGTTCCAGGGGTGTAGGGCTGACAGGGGGACCCCTGCTCATATTTTAGTTTGCTTGGATTTTAATAATGATGAGGTCTTCAGAATCTTCTATTGCTTTTTGACTTTTTGAATATTTTTGAATTATATTATGGCAAATGTCTAGCTTTGCTAGACAATCTCCATAAAGCTAGTTTGCTAGACAATCTGTGATTATTAACAACAACATAGCATTCCCTTATAGTTTTGTTTACGCAGTTACATTTCAGATCTGTTTATCCAAATTTAATTGAAATATTGTATATTTTTATGATTATGAAATCAATTGGAAAATTGTATATTAAATTCAATTTTCTTATCTCTCAAATCAAATAGTTATTTTTTATAATGTTTAAGCTGCAAAAAATACTTAGTTTGACATGACTTATGAAATTTTGCCAATTGATATTCAAAGTGAAAGTAATAATTGTTGCCTTTTATGCTGTTTTCTGTTATCTTCATTCAGCTACTTATTACATGCTTTACTAACTAAGGAATGCCAATCATAATAATCTTATAACATATTTATGCACTAGCATACTTCCCAGTACTTATCCTAAAATTGGTTTCTACCAGTTAGGTGCAAGTTACTGGGTGGGAGTCTTCATAATTAAAATATAGGGACTTAGAAAACCTCCCCAATATTTGATCTGCAATGTTTTGTGATATCATTTCACTTGCAGCACCTTGCAATCATAACTCAATTGAGTCACTCTATTTACCCTTAGAGAACAAAATGAATCTTTGGTTAAATTATAGTTCAAACTCACATCCTGATGAAAATGACAAGTCTAACCAATTCAGCTATAGCATCTCTGAACTTCTCAATCATGGGAAAAATTTGTTTTTTATCATTGAAAATGTTATAAATGTTATACTTAGTATTTAAAACTTTATTATTTAAAGCATTTTAATAGTTTTTTTTAAATTTAAATTAGTAAATGGTTTGAAAAGAAAATAAATGTCTTGAAACACTGAGAATGTTTTTAAAGAATATTGTTGAGAAAATTTTGTCTCTTCTTTCCTTAAGTTAAATGATAAATTCTATGGTATTCAATTCAATAGTTTATGAGTTCCATTCTTATTTTGGCATAGATGTTTGCAGTTGTTTGATTTCCATTTTAATTTATGGATGCCAAACAAATTATCTCTCTGTGTGAAACAATGACCTGTGAAATTTTTCAATAAAGGAGAAAGAAGTTTCCAATTTTGCACCAAATGCTGCTGATTTTTTTTCACATAATATGTTGTGTCAACCTTGCTTTATTACCCGTACTATTGCCCTTAAAAGATGTAAATTTTGATGTATTTGTTTTAGCTTATATATTTTTAATCAAGAAAATTTTATTGTTTTTGTTTGTATTGCATAAAAACTTCTTAAGCTGAATAAAATGTAGAAAATTCTCTTGACAAATCTGAGTTGTCACTGAAAGCCAATGTCAAATTTTTTATTTCATATATTGTTTAAGTTACTTTAAAATATTTATCGCCAAATGTGAAAAAATTGCACCTAATCTCAAAAAGGATCTAGGAAAATTCGCACCTAGGTAAATCTCAGCCGTTTACTCATTATGAATTTTTCATATATTTTTAAACATTTTGTGATGATAAATAAGTTTGGTTTATTTTAAAATTATTTTTCATTTTATTCCCAAAGTAAGGGTTATGTAATCAATTTCTTTTTAATTTGCTTATACATAAAATTATTTCTTCCAAAATTGAATATTGTACAAGGTAAAAAAAAATTAAAACTTACTAGCACTGCCAATAGGCACTATAGCCCAGACCTACATTGCCCATATCTGTTTTTATGACCAAGGGCTAAGGGATGTAAAGCATATGTCCTGGTTAGGTAATCATGCTAATGTAAAATCCCCATTGTTTAATTACTAAGCTTGCTTGGTATTAAATTTTATTAACCCACTGAAGAAATGAAAGACTGAGTTGATCTTGCCCAACCTTAGAGTCAAACCTTGGACTAGGCCTTTGGAGTGCTTCATAATATACCTTCATCACTAGGCTTCATTGGGCATAGTGTATAATATATATATTTTATATTTTTTAAATGTTTGTATAATAGCAGTTTTCTTGGCATTAGAATATATTGTGAATTTATATATAGTTAACTTTTTATGATGATTTATTGGATAATGTTAGAACTTTTTCCTTTGTATGATTATAAATATAAGAAAACATGTTTTTAAAATGTTTCATCACTTGAGTTACAATAGTATAAAATAGCCTTGTATGTATTAGAATCATGATATATATAAAATATGACAAAATGATATTTTATTTAAATAAAAATGTTTTGTTAATTTTTGACTAAAATTCTTTTGTTGATTAGCGATTCATAAACAGACTAATTTACTAGAATATTTTTTGAAATATTGGAGTAAAAGTGCAAAAATAAACATTATTAAGAAATTAAAATTTGTAAATAGAGTCGAAATGGACTTTTTCATTGTCTGAGTGTCAAAGGAATGTAGAAATAATCAGTTATCTTTTAATTTATTTTTAATAATATACTTCTTTT
This sequence comes from Latrodectus geometricus, assembly GCA_026290005.1. NCBI lineage: Eukaryota > Metazoa > Arthropoda > Arachnida > Araneae > Theridiidae > Latrodectus > Latrodectus geometricus. The sequence continues at coordinate 235,190 of JAPDSC010034494.1, read as the reverse complement.
TATATATATATACTTCTATTTATATAAATAATATACTTCTTTTTAATACTAAAATATGTATCAAGTAATTTTTGCTTGATTTTCAATAATATTTAATTGTACCATCAATAATTTTAATTTTGTATGATTTTGCAATCTTAATAGTAATGTTAAAACTCTCATTACCAAGAAGCAAGTGAGGAATCTGTATTTCCCTTTTATCCAACCAGTTCCTTATGCTTTCATATTCTGTATTGCATATATTCGGTTTTCATAAAAATGCATGTTATTGATTTAGCGTTATTGTCTGGTTCTCTTAGGAGTTTGATTGCATTTTCACTACTGTTTCTTTAAGATGAGCACCACTGCACAGTTAATTAAAATCAGTTTTCAGAAAAATTATATTATTTACATTATTGATTTAGTTTTATTTTACCTGTTGTCTCATGCTAGATGGCATTTACATTGATGTTTTCAACATGGCTTCATTGCCCTATTAATTATAATTTTAATTTACATAAGAATATATTTTTTGTTACTGATTTAGTTTTATTGCCCAGTTATATTCTAGACTGCATAATATGTAAATAATTATACTGATGGTTAAATCTGTTCTGTAATATGTAATCATGAAATTAGTCTCTAGTTATTAATTTTGTAGTACTTCTGTATTTAGTAATTATAATGAAGTATTTGAGAGACCCAGAATATTGCTATGTTTAAAGTTCAAGTGTGAGCATGATCAGGATTTTGGAAACAATGGATTGCAGGAGGTGACATAATTTAAGTTGGTGAGGTGACTGTGCAGCATTTGTCACGAAAATTTTAAATTGCTCCAAATTTATACCAGTTCATAGGATTTTACCGAATTTACTTTTACATACGTATAATATTTAGGTTTAAGGCTTTTAATTATATATGTTGACTCTTGTTGTGAAACCATTATAAAAATCTTGTGTTATCATATTGAAAGCCATTTTCAATTATGTTTTATTCCATTATTAAAATTGTGTTCCATTTGTGAAATCAACATTTTATAATTGTTAAGCTAAATTGTATCTATTTTAGTTGATTGGGCAGAATTAGCAAAACAATGGATACAAATGCAACAGAATCAACCTGCAGAGGCAGTTCCACCTCCACCTCCTCAAACTGCCCCACCAGTAAGCTTACCACTACCAGGTCATGCACAAATGATCCCTGAAGAATTTCCAGATCATAATGTTAACAATCCTTTGTTAAAAGCTCCTGTTGTACCTGGGCTTATACCTGAGCCATTTCATACTGATCGACCATTTGAGCCAGAACCAGGTAAAATAAGTTATCGAAACATTTCTGTGACAAGTTTGGAGAAAAAAAAAATTAATTATCTTTAAATATAATTATTTGTACAATCTTAATTTTGTGCTTTTCTTAAAATTATGGAGAATTCATTTACTTAATTTTTTTAAAAATTATTAAGACTATCTGTTAATACATAATATATTTTATGTTTTCAGAATTTTAACAAGTAGCATATCTATGTTAAACAAAATCAAGCTTAAAAATTTTCATTAGTATTCATAATTTTAAGTATTAACTTTTGCTGATTTAAATTAACTAAAGGGAATAATTATCTTGAAAACAGAATTTGTCATTCAATCATTGTTAATTTGATTGAGGTAATGTTAAATCAGTTTATATACTTGTATCAATCCAATTATAAACACAATACATTTTAAAGTTAAAATATTTTAATTATGAAATTATGTCATTAAAAATTATTTCTATTAATCGTACTAAATTAAATTACATATGGTTTATTAGAAATTGCAAATATAAATTTCACTTGAAACTTCTTCAAATGGATGTTTACAGAGGAGTTTGTTTTCCATGAGTGATGAGAGTAAACAGCATGCGTAAAATTCTGCTTATTTAAATTTCTGTGAAAATAATTTTAAAATTCATATTGAGACATATCTTACAATAAGTGTTATACAATCAACAAAACCACATACTGTTAATCAACATTTTTTTTACTTTTTTCTCTCATATTATTCATTTTACTTATTGTAAAATATTTTTGAGAAAAATTTATAAATTTTGACTAATTTATTTACTGTTTTCAAAATGTATTTTGTTTTGAAAATTATCCTAAAATATTTTATCTTAATTTTTAAAACCAAATACTTACTTAGATAATCATGTGAAATCTTCTCAAGTAAAATAACTAAAATACTTCTTATAAATAATGAAAAGTCAAAAGCAACATGCATTACATGTTGTGGAGGTAAAATTTAATTAAAAAATGTGTTCATTTTGAGCTTTTAACATAAATTTATTGAAAAAAATTTTCTGGCATGTTAGAACCAAAATATTTTATTTTTGAAAATATCATTTGTGTGCTTTATATATTTGATAGTTATTTTTGAGATTTAAAAAGATACTGTCATGAACACACAAATCATTTCTCTAAAATATCAATTGCTACTGTGATTGTGTTATGCTTCTAATGTTTGTGGTTATTACATACCACTAAATTAATACATTTTTTCCTTCATTCTATCATTTTAAAAATAATAGATTTTGAAAGTTTTACTTTATAAAGTAAAAGCTTAAAATAAAGATACATATACATAGTTAACTATGACAAACAGGCAAAGCCATGATTTAGACTCACAATTGATCAAAAAAGAATGATCAGACTTTTTTTTTTTTTAAAGCTACTGTTTTAATAAAATATCAGGTTAGCAAAGATCTATTCAGATATTCTAAATTTCTCAATAGTGTCCAAATTTTTCATGCTACTTTTAGTATATCTCTAGTCAGAAATACAAAGTTTCAAGCTATAAGTTAATGGGAGGGCTTTATTTTTATTTATATGTTTTAAATTTAGTTTGCTAATGTAATAGCTTTTCTAAAATACAAATGAAAAATAACGATAAAATTATTTTTAATAGTACGTAACATTATATGATTATGTTACTTTATATCAAATCAAATTGTAACATGCAGCATTTATTTTGCTACCAGATGAACTTTTTCATTCCTTTGAAAAAATGGTTGAAAATTATTTATCTTCTTTTGAATAAAAATCATCAAATGATAAAAATAAAATTTCTTTTTATCATTAAAGATTTTTTAGAAAACTCTCAAATGTTGAATAATAAGAAAAGAATATGATTCATAAATCTTACTTATTAGAATAGTAAACTAGTGTACTTTGAAATTTCGAATGAAATTTAATCAGTTTTAAGATAATTATTTCTACAATTATTTTCACTTTAAAAAATTTAAGTGTTAAAATAATTTTTTTTGTTTGATGTTATTTTTGGAAGCATTTTATTATCTTTAAAATAGATTATTGTTGGAAAATTAAAGGGGCAAAATGCTTGTCTTATAAATAGCTTTTGTATTGAAACAATAGAATATGACTAAATGACATAAACAATGGAATATTTTCCAAAATTATTTTCCCGGAAAATATTAAAATTGAAGATACATTTGCTCGATTTTATCTATTTGAATATATATAACTTTATAGTATAAGCTAGAGAAATATTTCTGTGGGAAAGATGCATTTTTGTGAAGTGTTTTGTCCTTTTAATATTTGTAATAAAACTGGTAGAATTTCCTAATATTTTTTACTTTTCAAGAGTTCAGTATTTATATAGAAATCTTATGTTAGTTAAAAGTAAGCATTTTCTTATATTAAACTCAAGATATTCATTAATAAATGTTGAGAATTTTGAACAAGCTCTGTTTGAAAACTAAAAGGTCCAACTTAAGGAATTGACAAAGATTGCTATTTGCTTTAACCTCTCATGTTTACATAAGATTGTTTTTTTTTAAGAAGCTAATGAACAGTTTTTGTTACTATGCAGCAGGAATTTTATTTCAACTCTTCTGTTTGAAATATAATCAGTTTTAATATTTGATTTGTGGGTGAATCAAAGTATCATTTTATGGAAGAGAAAAAATGAATTCCTAAGTTGTGTATTTATGCTATTTCCAGAAATGCATGATTCTAATTCATTGAAATCAAAGAATAGTGATATTAGCTCCAGGGAAGGAATATGCTGTTTTCAATAAGGAATAAAAAGTATCAAATTTGAAAAGTAACTGAAAAATTTTGGAACAGTGAAAAAATATTATTTCTTGGAATAAAGAATTTAGAATATTTCATAACACAAATTTGTATTAGTCATCACATACATTCTTTATTAAATCTTTTTGAAGAATTATTGAAACAAAATGATACTTTTCAAGAGCATAATGTTGTTTGTTATTAATCAAAATTTAACAATTTTGATCTGATATATATAATTTCTCTTTCAGATTAATAGTTTATAAAAAAAAATTTAACATCTAAATTTTTCACAATTGCTCCTTAAATATAGATTTCTTGAAGAAATCAATTTTTTTTTTATATATATAGAAACTACATTCATATTTTTCCATTATATCAGTATAAATTTAAGCAATTTAATGTGCCAATTTATATTAAAAATATATTTAAAAAATAATTTCTTAATTGGTTTCAATTTATTCCACTTCAAGTTTATTTTCTAATTAAAATGATGATTCTCATGTGGAATACATATTTAAAAATAAATCTTTTTGTATTAAAGGTGCATATGTACCTAAGAGTGGAGACGTAAATTTTTGGAATAAACCACAGTGGGAGCCATCCACTGATGTTGATGACAGAATATGGAACCCACCAGGAATTGAACCAGTTGCTCCATTAATAGCTGGAAAGGAAACTTTTGACTATGGGCATATGCACGATAACCCACCCTTGGCTATGCAGACAATTGATTATAATCACATGTCTGATTATACTTATAACCAGGTACTATTTTTTAAATAAGTGATTTTTAAAAAATAAATAAGTAAATAAAACCTTTAGTGTTATAAACCGAGCTTAAAGACTAATGTAAATGCTGTTTGGATAAAATTATATTTCCATAAATAAAAAATATATTTTGAATAGTAAGTTTTTTTTATAAGTAAGTATTATTATATAAAATCTAAAATAATTTTTGACAATATCTTGTAAAGCATGTCTTCTAAGAATGTAGTGACATGCTTTAAAAGCTTTTGTCATGAAATTCATGATTTGTTTCTTTTAGATTTGTGTGTCAAGTTGCTGCAGTTAATACCAATCTGATGTAAAACAGATTTTTTATTATGAAACATAAAATATATTCTGTAAAATGCAAAGTCAATTTCAGTTATTTTCCTTAAAAGCTGAGTGGAAATAAACTGAATAGCTCATTTGAATAATTAACACCCTGCCATTTGTTCAATTGGTCGTAAATTAAACTCCTATATCAGGCATGAATGTCTTTAGTGATTCATAATTCATTTAAAGCTTTAAGTTTTTGGCTGATTAGATCTTTTGTGCAAAAGCTATGGTAAAACAACTAAACCTATTAAAAATGAAGGATTTCTTTTATTTTTAAAATTAAGAAAATGAAATTTGATATTTTATCTACATGAATTTAGTATTCATTTTTACATACTTTTAAGGTTTTGATTATTATTTAACATCCATTGTATTTTCATGTTTTTAATGGATCAATAAAACACTAATTCAAAATTAAGTTTAAGTTATAAATAAAATTCTTATATGTAAATTCATTTTGAGATTATTTGGGTAGGGTAAATTTAAAAATTGATTTATAAATTTTTACTTTTCTAGTATAAAATGTTTTAATGTAAATATATGTATTATTTAACATTAAATTATTATCAAAATAAAGTTAAATTATGCTTAAGTGTGTTTTAACATTCTATTCAAGTAATAATATAGTTTTTATATAATTATGATATATAAAAAGTATATTATATATATCATATAAAAATGATATATTTTAATATATTAAAAAACTTCTTTGAAATGTTTCAAAATTATCTTTTCAGATGTAAATAGAAAGAATGTAGATTTTTTTTTAAATAAAAGAAAGTATATAATATTTTATTGCTAAAAGTCTATATATATATATAAAATAACTTATGAATTTATTTATTAAATTTTTTTATTTATTCAGATTGGAAGAGTGTTCTAAAATTTTGCATCTAATTTGATGTTATGAACACTAATTGAAAGAAATCAATTATCCTGTATAAAAATAAAATATTTATAACCAATGACAAGTTAATGACTTGATTCTATTAAGTTCAAAATAGCATTACATTTAAATTTCATTTGTTTTATTACACATACTTAAAAGTTCAAATAAAAATTATTTATTAAGAAATAAATGCTATTAAATACATCTTATTATATTTTTATTCTTTTGCTACACAAGAACTATTTTTAATTAGCATTCAATTTGTTATAGAAACAAACTGAAATTCTTACAAATCTGTTTAAAGGATTTTTATTTACATTTACAATTATTAGCATCTTTAAAGAAATTACCTAATCAGTAGAAATTTTACTGATAACATATTTTCAAAATTTGTATTTCTAAATATATTGAATCATTTTCTAAATTTTGTTTCAATTTAAAAGCAATTTTTTCTATACCTGCTCTAACTTGGCAGTTTAGGTGCCAAATTCAAAATATTCCTTTTCAAATTGATTCTTGAATCTACAAACCAAGTCTTTCTAACTTATTCAACACTTTTAATGATACTGACATTTTATATAAAGTTGATTATGCATTTAGTCCTATTGTTTCCAAATTAATTTCTTATCCTGAACTCTTAAAAATCGAAAAATGTATTACCAAACTGTTATGAATTGAGAAATTATAGGGATTTAAATTTGTTAAAAGGCTGTTATTAATTATAGTATTTCAATATTCGAAGCAGCTTTTGAAGTAAGAAGTTGTTGCTAAATTGTTGCACAACAAAATTCTGTTCTGTACAATAGCTCTAGAAGGCTTATGAAATCATTCTTTTTCTAGTATAAATTTTTATTGTATTGACAATTAGAATTTTTATTCTTATATATTCCAGAAAAATATATTTAGGATCAATATTGATGTATACTTTAATATATTATTTAAATATTTCTAGGTGTACCCTCCACCACCAGTTCCGGTTCCTCCTCCTCCACCTGTTGTATCAGAAGGTCACTATGACCAATATTGGTCTCAAGTTAATGCTGCACCAACAATAGCTCCTATTTTTTTGAAAAAAGATAGAACTACCACTTCTACTGTGCCAGTTGAAGAAGAAACAACTCATATAGGTGAGTAAGGAATATTTTTTTATTTTAACATAACAGAAGCATTGTACATTTGTTGTTTTTCTTAAAATTGTTTTTATTATATCCTATATAGCTGTATTTATTTAATTAGTAATATTTAAATTTTTATTTAGTTTGAAAGGGGATTTAAAAATTTTGATCTTGTTCTTTGAAAATATTTTATGCTTATAAATAACAATTATTTGCATTCGTTAACTGTTTTTAAAATTGCCATGAAAACTTCATGAATTCATTACTATTAATATTATTTAAACAAATTATAGTGGGGCATATTATTCAGTGCATTTGTAATTTGTTTTTATTTAAAATTTCAAATTTGTTTTCTGAATTAGTTTCTATTTTTAATTCTCTGAAGCATATTAATTATAATTCAACTTTCATTCTCTTTAATTTTATTTGTTCTATTTGTGATTTGTTTACTTTTCTCCATTATCTCTAATTCTAAGAATCAGTTTCTTTTTATACTTTATATAAAATCAACTACATACTTAGGCTCATTTTTAAATCATTATATTAAGTTATTTATAGTATTTGTCAGGTCTATAGGTGTCATTTTATCTATAATGACTTCTCCAAATTCTGTAGCTGTATTTTAAAATCAGATTTATTTAGGTTTTTTAGCATTTTAAAAGATGAAACTAGATTTAATTTTAAATCTGTATAGTCAAATTAATCTATTATGCAAATTATGAAAATCACTTATTAAGCTTATCACATTTAATTCAAATTAATAATTTTAATTATCTCAATGGAGTGAATAACCAATAAAACTGATGCCTTATAATGATTCTGGAGTATTGGACTATATGCATTTATTTTCAACAATGTATGTCATTAGAGTTTCCACAAGCTTCAGCGAATATGACCATAAAATGTTTGTATCAATAAGCTTAGTTACCATAAAGGATTCATAATGGCCTGTTAAAATTTAAACTGCTTACTTTAGTTGTCTCTTCATTCATTTTACATTGTTTCTAAGCAAGTGCAGTTACTCAACTATTGCATTTTTTTTCTTTACATAGAAAGCTATTGCTGCTATAATAGTGCTTTACTTGTATGAAGCATTGTTATTTATTTTGTTTTTGAGTTGACATTGTTTTTTTTTTTATTTTTATTTTTTTTTCTAAATTGTATGTTATTTAGTGAAATTAATCTTCTTTTACATTCATGAGAATTGTAAATCTTTATTTTTATTTGTATTACTATTTTAGAGAACTGTGCTTTTTAAAATATCTCATTGAACCATTCTATTACTATGCATTTATCACTTTTTGTAAATGTTTCATTTTTTGCATATACATTTTCTCAATATTTTCCAATTGATTAATCACTTTTTATATTGGTGTTTTTGTAAAATTGAAAAAGGATGGGTAATAATATTCATTTCCTATAGATGTGAATAATTTGTTTTTTGTTTCTTTTAACTTCCATTATCCTTTATTTTATATGGCATCTTGTAATATTCGTGTACTATAAAAAGGCTTTTTTGCAGCTGTTAGATAACAAAGTGATTTGTTTCATTGAAATTTTAATATTTTAACATTTACAAAATAAAATAAAATTTATCACTGTTAATTAATGTGTGTCGGGAAATTTGAAAAATTCACAACTTTTTGAAAATCTATGGAAAATTAAAAATTACTTAAATATTATTATAGAAATATTACTTAAGATATTAAACACAACAAGGAGGGGAAGCTTTGTAATCTAATTATATTTGAAAACTTTGAGAAATCATCAAACTCAGAGCAATTAATTTTATTGCTGACTTATTAAAAGTGTATATTTTAAAAGCAATTTTTATAAATTTTAGCTAAATAATTTAGTTAACTAGTCTTTTTTAATTTTTTTACCCTTTGGTAAAGACACCTTTTATTTACTGAAAAAAGACTGGGTTCACTTTAGTATTTTATTATTTTTAACTATGTTACTGTAATAAGAATATTTTGCAATTAATAATTCATAATATTTTTGCTTTATATAATAAAGTAAAGATTATCTAAAACTGCCAAAATGTGTATGAGGGTCGCAGACTGAACTTCACTATTGTAAAATACAATACTGGCCATTAAAATTGCTACACCAGGAAGAAATACAGATAACAAAATGTAATTTATTGGACAAATATATTATACTAGAAATAACAAGTAATTAAATTTTCAAAAAATTTGGCTGGATAGATCCTGAGAAATCAGTACCCAGAACAACCACCTCTGGCAGTAATAACAGCAGTTATACGCCTGGGCATTGAGTCAAACAGAGATTGGATTGCATGTACAGGTACAAATGCCCATGCAGCTTCAACACGATGCCACAGTTCATCAACTGTAATGACTGCCGTTTGGTGACAAGCCAGTTGCTCGGCAACCATTGACCAAACGTTTTCTATTGGTGAAAGATCTGGAGAATGTGCTGGCCAGGGCAACAGCCAAACATGTTCTGTATCAAGGAAGGTCGGTACAATACTGGCAACATGCGGTTTGGGCATTATCCTGCTGAAACGTAGGGTTTCGCAGGGCTCGAATAAAGGGTAGAGCCACAGGTTGTAACACACCAGAAATGTAACGTGCACTGTTCAAAGCACCATCAATGCGAACAAGAGGTGACCGAGACGTGTATCCAATGGCATACCCGTACCATCACGCCAGGTGATGGGCCAGTATGACGATGACGAATGCACGCTGCCAGTGTGCGTTCATCACGATGCCGCCAAATACGGATGTGACCCTGATGCTGTACACAGAACCTGGATTCATCTGAAAAGATGACGTCTCGCCATTCCTGCTTCCAGGTTCGTCGTTGATCACACCATTGAAGGCACTCTTGTCTATGACGCAGCATCAAGGGAAGCCGCAGCCATGGTCTCCGAGTTGAGAGTCCATGCTGCTGCAAACGTCGTCGAACTGTTCGTGCAGACACTTGTCTTCCAAACGACCCCGTTTCTTGACTCACGGCTCGTGATGTGTTTGCACGATCCATTACGGCCATGCAGATAATATGCCTGTCTTCTCGGCTGCTAGTGATAGATGGCCGTTGAGGTCCCGCATGGCGTTCCGTATTACCATCCTGAACCCATCGATTCCATATTCTGCTAACAGTCATTGAATCTCGACCGACGCAGGCACCAATATTGCGATAAGATAAACCGCAATCCCGGTACGCTAGAATTCGACCTTTATCAAAGTCAGAAACATGCTGGTACGCATTTCTCCTTTTACACGAGACATCACAACAACTTTTCACCAGGCAACAACGTTCAAATGCAATTTGTGTATGAGCTGAACAATATCCTCATTTAAACACAATGTAGGTGTCGCTACTGGCACCTGGTTTGTCTGAATGCGCTGAAAAGCTTATCATTTGCATATCACAGCACCTTCTTCCTTTCGTATAAATTTCACGTCTGTAGCATGTCGCCTTCTTGGTGTAGCAATTTTAATGGCCAGTAGTGTATTTTTAATTTATAACTAGTAAAAAAGCAATTAAATTAATTAAATTAAGAATATAATTAAAAAAGCAATTAAATTAAGAATATAATATTGAACTGACTATCCAAGATATTCAATATCTGAAAGGATTTTGAAATTTGTCATAGTAAAAGTGTACTCTATTCATAATGATAAATTTAACGTATAATAAAAATCTAGCTTTCTTTTGTTTAGTTAAGCTTTAAAGGTAACATTATCAATTAATTGATTCAAAAGTTAATCATGTATTGCTCAATATGTGCTTGTATTATTTTTCTGTTATGCAATTTTTTTTTCATGGTAATGTTTTCAGATGCTGCAAAAAGAAAACAACTTCCAGCGTGGATACGAGATGGTCTAGAAAAAATGGAACAAGAGCGCTTAAAAAGACTGGAAAAAGAAAGAGCTGCAAAAGAACAAGCTGAAAAGTCTAAAACAGAGCTTATTAAAAAGCAGTCAGATTTAAAGTCATCTATTGCTGCACCTTTACCCAAATCTAAATTTGTAAGTATTTAAAAATTATTGTAGTAGTTGATTTTGTGAACTTAATTTATTCTTATTAAACTGGCTTAAAATGATGATATTTATTATAATGTTATAGATTTTTAAATTTTCATCTATAAAAATTTTCTATTTATAAATGGAATAATTTTCTTAAAAAAAAAATTTCATGTAGATTTTTAAAAAACTTTATATAAATCTTTATAAAACTTAAAATATTAACAACTGAGTATATATTTAATAAGTTCTCTCATTTTGGGAATAAAAGAATTATTATACTTAATCAGAATATAAATGCTTAATTATAGTTTTCAATATGTGAAATGTAGCTAATCATGTAAAATTGATAATTCATGACTTCATTTATCTTCACCATATTAATACATATTTTAGTTCTGTGAGCTATTTTAATCAAATAATAGAACTGAAAATTGACTACAAGGAAATTTTTATGCAATGATATTTTCTATATATCTTTATAATGGATTTTATTTCATCGATGCATTCAACAGTAAAATTGTCAAATTATCTTATAATTCTGATTAATTTTAAAAAAATTAGACAAATAATAAAAAGACCTTTTCTTCAACAAAATTAAAGATTCTTATTAAAAATGAAATTACTTCAATAATTATGGATTGCTGAATATTAATAAGTGTTTCATTTAATTTCACTAATATGAAAAAAAAAATTATTATTATTTTTATCTTGTTTACTGTGTATATATACATATGTATTATATTTATAATAAATCAAATTTAAACTTTCACTAATAAATTATTAATTTCCAGTGCTTTCTTTGCATGTAAATACATTTGTTTATTAAATTTCTTATTAATACAATATGTATCATAAATTTAATTATGCTGTTAAGTCTATTATAGATTTAATAATATTAAAATGTAATAGCGCAGAAATCTTGTTTAAATTGATTGTTATTGAATTCATTTTTATAAGAATTTCAATCTTTGGAATTTTTAATATTAATCAGTGTTGCATACATACAATTTAACTATTGATTCTTTCTTACTTTTCTTTAATTTTGTATTTGTTTGATATTCCTCTTTTTTATTGTATTATAATTAAATAGGAAGAGTTAAAATACTTGTCATTTGCTAATTTTGTGTTTATATCTCCAAAAAATGTACCTACAGTATCGTAAATGATAAACAAATTTCAGTATTTGGACTTGTTATTTTATTATTGTTATGAGTTCTAAATTTTATATATGTACCTTAAATTATCTTGGAGAAAATTTGGGAAATATGTTCATATTATTTTTTTCTGCCTTTTTAATCATATATTTGGTAGTTTTAGTCCATTTTTTTAAATTAATTTAAAAGATTAAGTTGATTGTATTTCTGTTATAGTTGCCTTTATAATTTAAACACATTTTAAGAAACTAAATTTTCTTTTTCTAATTGCATTATATTATTTCAATATAAATTTATATATAAAAAGCAAGTTTTTAATAAAATTTCAAAGAAAAATTTTGATGGTAGCTTTATAATTCATATGTATTAACAAATTTTCAAGTTCCAATCTGGTTTTTTTTTTTTTTTTTTTTTTTTTTTAAACTCATAAAATATTGAAGCATATTATTGTAGAACCATTGAGTAAAGCAGACAATTATGTTATAATTCATTAGTTGAAAAAGTATCAAATGTTTCTTACATTGTCTGTTATAAAATCTGTAATGTAACAATAATTAAATAAAATTTTAAAATTATTTTGGACATTTAATCTATTTATAATTTTATTGTTAAATTTTATAACAAAATTACTTTTCCAGGAAAGTGATAGTGATGGAGAACAAACAGAAGAAGTGACTGTTAAGAGAAACTCACCAATTCTGAAAAAAATATCTTCACCTATTGAAGATACTAGAACTGAAGAAGAGAAGAAACAAGAAATTGTAAGATGAGAACTTATAAAACAAAATTTTTATAATCACATATTTTATAAATATACATTGTTTGCTCTCTGACAAGTGAATTGAATGATGAAATTACTTTTATTATGCCTTTTATTTTTTACTGTCAGTTAATAATTTATCAATTGCTGAAATTTAATCCTTTGAATAATTCTTGACAAATATATTTTTGTACTTCAGGTTGTAAAGTTCTAAATGTTAATGTTTATTCTAAAATTGATTGTTTTAAAAGTTTTGAAATCTTGATTTATAAAGTTTTCTAAAATAAATTTGAACCAGAAGTTTTTCAAAGAATGTAAATACAGTGATGCCTCACATAAAGAACGCTGCACACAGCAAACTTCCTATTCGTTCATTTCATGATTCATACAACAAACTTTGCTTCACACAACGAAGTCGCCCGAGCTTCCATGATCACTGCCAATGTATTGCATCCTCCCGCGCAGGCACTGCAGTCGTTTGTCACTGCGCTTAACTTATGCATGTATCACGGCAGTCGTCCTTTTAAGTTAAACTCAATATTTTTTTTATATCATGAGTTCTAAACAAAGCAGGAAGGTGATTTCTGTTGAAATGAAACAGGAAATAATTAGAAAGAGTGAATGTGGAGTAAAACAATGTGACCTCGTCAAAGAGTTTGGCCTAAGCAAGACCACCACTTTTACAAATAAAGATTCAATCAAATCAGCCAAAGGAGTATCAAAACTATTTAATGAAAAACATAGGGCTTCAATCCATGAGGAATTGGAGAAGCTATTATCGATTTGGATTAAGGACAGGGTTTAGAGGAAGAGGATGTAGAGGAGCTTATTGAGGAACACGAAGAAGAGCTCCAAGCACTTCTGGTCCTGCAACAGGACAATGCTCAAAGGAAAGCGTCATCTGATGACGAGGATCAACAATCAACCAATCCCTACTGCTGACATCAAGAACATCCTGGTCAAATGGAAAGCAGTTCAGGAGTTTACAATGCCCACTATCCGGATTCAGCTGAAGCAAACAGGATCAACGATCTTTACTCTGATACTCTTAACCGTTATTTTGTGCAGATGTTGAAGAAAAGAGAAAAACAAACGACTTTGGACAGGTTTTTCATGAAATCATCGGCCAAAAAGCAGAAAATAAATGAAGATGTGCAAGATTTGGTAGACTCTACTTAGTCTGTCTTAAAATTAAAAAAAATTATTTTTTTAGATGTAAGTATCTAAATAAAAATAATAACAAAAAATTTACCGTTTTTTATGTCATCTTAGCATATTTTATATTGCAGAACGAATTACTTTTTTAACATATATTTATATAGGAAAACACGTTTCACATAACGAACTTTTCGCATTACGAACTTGCTCCTGGAACGAATTAAGTTCATTGTCTGAGGCACAACTGTATTTTTAAGGCATTTTCTTTCGATACATTTTAACTAAATTATTCTCAAACATGGATTAGTTTTCAATTTGTGTTTTTGCTGATATTTTGAAACATTATTTTACAATCTTAGCAAATTTTAATTTTTAAATAAAACATTTTTCTATGACAAACTTTTATTCCATCATAGCTTTAAAAATAATGTTTGTGTAAACTTAAAAATGCTAAATAAAACCAATGTGAAAAAAAATTCAAAAAAGAATTACAATGTCAAGTTTTCAAGAATTACAATATGTCAAGAATTGTCATATTGTTTTACACTTTATTATACACTTTACAATTACAATTGTCAAGAATTACAATATGAAAATATAAATAAAAGTTTTAAACTGAAAGAGCTGCATAAGACTAAAATTTTCTAAATAAAACAGGCAGTAGATTAAGCGATACTAACTTTTAACAAAATATATATGAATTTAAAATTAGATTTTAACAAAGTTGTCTTTCATTTATTTAAAAAGTTTAATGCTACTATTCTATCTATTGATAATAAAATTATGTTTTACTAACATTTTCTTTTTTATTGCTATTGACTGTAATTTTCATTGTTATCATGCATATTAAAACTTCATTATATTATTTTTAATCATTTTAATCTACATGTTTTGAAATACATATGCCAGTAGGGGTGCCACTTTGAATCCTTTAGTTGGATTTCAATCTTGGAAATTTTCAAAATATTTAAAAAATTGTGTTTTAAAATAAATATTTAAAATAAGTCTCAAATTTCTTATCAACTTAACGTAATCTAATTTATTGAAAGGAACTATCTGAGATTAGTGTGTATCAAAAATCTCTAGACTTTATCTGGACTGATTTCGAGTACACGGTTGATCATCATCAGCACATAAGCTGCATGAATACTTCTTTGATTAGTTGTGGTGTCATCTGTAAAAATTTGATAACACAATCTCTCTTCGTTTAAGCTGATAAAATTCCAAACATATATCTACTAGTATTTGCAATGTTAAAAATCGAACAATATATATTATCAGTATTATATTCATCTTCAGCACATAACCTGCATTCTACTGTAAAATAGGTTATTATGTCATTCATAGAAATTTGATAAGGTACTTTTCTTTTGAGTTGGTCAAGTTCCAAAAGCATATCTGCTAGTATTTGCAATTTTAAAAATAGAATAGAATAAAAATAGAATCTTATGTCATCACTAAATTTGGATTAAAAGCATTGAATTGTCAGTTTTAGAATTCACCGAAAGTAATAAATCAGTTTTTGTCATTGCTGTTGAGAATCAATGAAGTTGTTGATATGTATTTGGAAAAGATGCAAGTTACCATTTGTGCCATGAATGATATTAAAATATATAAGAACCTGGATTCTGCTTTTTGAAAGATAAATTGCAGCAATTGTTATCAAATCAACATAAGGGTTTTATGTTAAAAAAAAAATTTACGAAATTTCAAGATATCTTGCTGATTTTTCCCAGAACAACCTAATTAATCATCAAACTTCTTTGAAGTGATCAAGCCACTTATTGCAAAACCATTATCCTTTCGTTTTTAAGTGATAGCACTCATATTTTGACTTTATCCTCAATAATTATTTAACTCACTCTGATATTAATCATAAGTTAGCTATATCCGGATTAAAGAGCAAAATCTTATGCAACATATATCAAAATTCATGATTAACAAATTTAAATCATTTTTTTTAAATAGCAATGAAATTGCAAATAAAGTGTAACATAAAATAATAAATGATATGATTAATGTATTTGATGACAAGAATATATTGATTACAGTACATGTTGGTTCTAAAAAAATTAATCAATTCTAAAACATGCATATGCCAATATAATACTTTTTTAAAAAATAAATTTTCATTTATAAAGTAATAAGTAGTTTATTCAAGATTTACTCAATTATGCGTGTATAAAAAACTGTTGAAAAACTTTTTTTTGTAAAGAAAATAAATATTTGATAGTACAGGGAGCTGTTTGAAATAGATGGAAATTATTGTTAATGAATTGCATATTTTTGAAAACTTATTAAATTTTGATAATAAAAATTTCAAAATCTTTACTATCAGTACCAGTGATGTCTTTTGAAATAAATATTAATTTATTTAGAAAACTGTTAAAAATGTATTTTCACAGGTATATCTGCATATGAAAGATTTCACAA
Source organism: Latrodectus geometricus (assembly GCA_026290005.1). Classification (NCBI taxonomy): domain Eukaryota; kingdom Metazoa; phylum Arthropoda; class Arachnida; order Araneae; family Theridiidae; genus Latrodectus; species Latrodectus geometricus. The sequence goes on along the minus strand of JAPDSC010034494.1, from coordinate 218,534 downwards.
ATATATTAGATAGTTGACTATGAATTTTTTTAAAGAATGAAATATAAAATATAAATTGCATTATTTTTTGACAAATACATTATTTTTCTAAATTTATGAACTTTATTAAACTTATCTTAATTTATGTTATGATTTTAATTATTTAAAATATAAAATTCACATATTTTCTTTATTCTAGATTCTTAATTCTCCAAAATCTAATGCAGTTATTTCTGCTTTATTGATTATAAAAATCATTTATTTCGAGATAGTTTAAAAATCCTTTGTCCAAACTATTGGAGCATTTATCTAAAAATATTACTGTAAAATCCTGGCTCATATGATAATTTTGAAAATATGTAGCAGAAAATTTTACATTATTATTTAAATATTGTTTTTCATTTGAAGAAGCTACTTTGAGTTACATAATGAGTTCTATATATTAAACAATTTTTTATTGATAAAAAATGGAAAATCTCTTTTTTGAACAAATTTTATGAATAATATAGGTTTTTTTATATATATTAGATTTCATTCAATATGTTTGATAGATTTATAGTTATTATTATTATTATTTTTTATTTAATCTAACTAGCATAAATTAATTTTTAGATGTTGAGAGTTCGGCGTACTTTGACAGAAATTTTACTTTCTGTGACTAATTCAGAAATGACTGCTATTGCTCAAGAAGTATACAAAAAAGCAAAATCTAAAGGTATTTTTAAAAAGGCTTTTTGTTTTTAATCCAGAGGAAAAATCAGGTTTATTTTTTTGATTAATAAATATTGAAATAAATCATCACAGTGAGTTATTTATTACTTTTCTTATGCACATTTTTTAAAATTTCTTTCATTGTATGTTACAAGTGCAATTATTTCGTCATACTTGTAATACACAATGATAATATCTATAAAAATTATATCATACTTTCCTGTCTTTAAATTAGTAAGCTTTTATGTTCTTAATAATTGGAACCTTTATTTTAAAATTGCCTCTTTAGAATTGGGAAAAATTGCTTAAAATTAATACTAAGGATCGTGAATATAACATTAGATTTGCATGAACATATCAAATAACATTGAGAAGCAACATAATAGATACTTAGTGGTAAAGATTTTTATGCACTTGGAGTGCTCAAAATGCATTGTAATTTTAATCTTTAATTCATTTTGGATCCACATTTAAATTTGTTCTTTTTGAAAAAAGTAACCATAACTAAGCCAAGTAAATTTTTGGGAGATTACTATAGGAAGTTATAATATTGTCTTAAAATTTCATTGCTAAATACAAAGAATGTACTAAATGAGTTATTTTGATAAATATTAATAACTAAGTATATTTGTGGATTTAAAAATAAATTTGATTATTTGCATATATAGTGATTAATTTTGGGTTTTCATTTATTTCTTCTTCTGTTGATAATCTAGTGAAATGTTTTAATTTTTAATACGCATGAATCTTAAAATTAAAAAGAGAAAATTTTTAAAAAAAGATTACTGCTTTTATATCTTGGGTTCAATAGTTAATAAATTCAAATCCGACTTAAAGTGTGGATATTTGTAGTGGTTGGAATGTTCCTTAAACTATTGGTCTAGGTCTAATTAGCTCTTCGCTGAAAAAAAAATATCCATTGAGTGACAGCAAACAAAATCTATAAAAAAGGGAAGCTTATATCCTCTTGAATAATTCTTATTTATCTTTTTAACTAGTGATAAAATCAACAAAACAATTTTAGAGGGTTTGAAATTAATTGAAAATATTTTAAGTGTTACCTGAGGTTCCTCCTTCTTTATAAAGAGTAAAAATTTACCTTGTTTACAGCATCTTACTTAAACCATATTTTGTGCAATCTTACTTAAAACCATATTGTGTTTACATTGTGCAATCAATTACTAAAATGGAAGTTTGCAATTCAAAAGCATGCATTTTTACTAATATAATTAAAATTATAACTAGTATCATTAAATTTGTGTTAGTAAATAACATAGAAACATTTCCATCTCAATATCCAGTGTGAATTTCATCATTGAACGTGAGATTCTTTGAGAACAGATTAGAATGATACCTGAATATATAATAAAGTACTTCTTGTAAATTATTAAAATGTTTTTATTTTTGGGTCAGTTGAAAGATTCTTGCCAATAAAGAGAAAAAGACCCATATAGAAAGTAGAATCTGTAGTATATATCTGTATAAGTTGTCAAATTAAATGAATAAAAAAATATAGTTGACTGTTGACTAATTCAAATTTAATATTTTGTAATTATGTAATTGTTACTACTAAAGTAATACATTTTAAGAAGTTTAATTATCACATCATAGACACATTTTTTTCTCCTTTATTTCTGAATATAAATTTGATTTTTTAGAAGCTTAAGACAATATTTATATATTTTAAAGTATTTATGTACAAAATACATTAATTTGAAGAGATTTTAAAGAAATTAATAGGAAATGGGTATTTAAAAATTACATTATGGCTGTATCGGAACATCTCCAGTTGTTTTTACTGTTCAATCCAATTCATACCATATTAATCTGAAAACATTTTACATCTTGTATTTTATACCATAATCTTAGTAATATACTTTTGTTTTATACACATAAATATGTGGTTATATTTATTATTTGTACCAATTTACCCAATGCAACTTTTGTATTAATTGTATTGAGGGTTCATTACTTTGGTAATTTGTTATTGATGTGTACTTAAAGGAATCATCACTTAACTTCTATCTTTGTGATAAAAATTTTTTATTCCTATAGGATGTAAATAGTTAGAATTAAATTTGCACTATTGTGTTATAATGTTTGAAACCATTCGTACAATTCTTATTTACCTCCATAATTCAGAAAAGTTGAAGAAATTGCTTTAATAGAATTAATTAAAGAAACATACTGAATTGTAAAATAATTAATTTTATGTTTTAATTATTGATACAATATAATAATCATTAATTTAGAAAAAATGTTTACCAATATTAAAAGAAACTAATCTTCCGAAACATTTGATTACAGTTAACTAGTGTTAACATTTTGAATCTTAATTTAAGAGTTTATGCTGCAAACAACTATAACTATAGTTAATATACCACTCCAATTATTAATATAGGGATCCTTTATTAATAATAGGAGTGCTTAAATTCTATTGTTTCCTTTGGTAATCACTTATGTGCACATGAGTTATAAATAGATTTTAAATTTTGCAAATTAACAAACTTATTTCATAAAAACTTAAATTACTAGAATTCACATAAAATTTTCTGAGCATATCATTTTGTTATATTTACAGCATAATACACTAAGATCTCAATTTATCTTTTCCAAAGTAACTAGGAACCCTCAATATATATTTGTTTTTTAATATTCTATTCACTTTTATTTGTTTCCATTAATATTTCATTAAGTCAGCCATAATATCTAATATATTCATTAAGTTAGTTGTTATATCTAAATATTTTAATTAACTTTCTTTTAAGTTTTGATAGTAAACTATTTCTCACTCAATTAATTACTAGTAATTTTTTTTATAATATCATTGAGATAAATTACAATGGAATATTAGTTTCCATTCCATTTGTACTAGAATTTAATATGTGGAGCATAAAGCATTTAATGTTAAACTGTAAAAATTATGAATATCATTTATGTCATAATGTTTAAAATATTTTCTAAAGTAAATGAATTAAAAATTGTTTTAATTCCAGTAATAATTGAATAAAAAAGTTGTTTTATCAATATCTAAATACCACAGATTATTTCACTTCATAAATCCTTGATAAAACATGCTAATGATTTTTTTTCTTTTTATTTATATAATAAATATATATTTTTTATTGTAATAAAATTCAGGAATAAGTTTTATTGATTTGTGTGTATAAAAGTCATTTTCTTTCAAAATGCAACATTGAGTTATATCAGTCTACAAATGCATATAAGTGTGCAAAATTTTTAACATTTTTAGGAAATGCTAAATTTTGAAGGGATGAGTATAATTCATAATCCTACTCAAGTCAACTTTTTTAAGAATCCTATCAGAAGATATATTCTTATTATATTTAATTGTGTCTTTGCTAGTGTTATTTTAGGTTTTTCTTCACTTCATACAGCTGTGGTATTTGAAATTTGATTTGTTCTTTGTCACTAAACTTTATATTTATTACATAAAAGCTCCAGCTCGTCAGCTGGCCTCAACCACATCACTGAGTTCAGTAGCTTCTGGATTGCGTAAGTATTTTTCTTTTTGTACTTAAGCTCAGCATGTGCTGTTTAATATGTGGGATATGCATTATATCATGAAACATAAAAATTGCTATGTTTAATTAAATTATGAAGTTTTTAAAACTTAATCGGTAATATTTAAATGTTTATAAATTTTAAGCACTAAAAAAACTCAAATTCTTAAATAAATTCATAATTAAGTGACATGAATTTTATTGATATCATTTCTAGATTAAATTTCAACACCAAATTGAAAACTATAGTGTAAAAATTGAAGTATTTTACTTTATTAGCATTTAACATGTTTATTTAATCTAATTGTTTTTAAATATTATCCTTCAGTATACAAATATTTCGGCAAAACAATGTAAAATTACATATGTGAAATAATGCTAGAATATCAAAACATGCATAAAATTATTTCACAGTTATAATTTTTTGTTGTTCATAGATTCTAAAATTTAACTAAAGAATTTAAGAATATAACTCTTTTTTGCTGTTTTTGCATTGTCAATCATTTTATTCCATTATTAAATATATAAAATCTATAATTTAAGATTCGAAATTGGAATTATTTATTATTCTTTTAAATTGATGATAAATTATAGTGGAATAAATGAGGATTAATTATTATAATAAAAGAATATGTGTAAAATACTAATAAATTTTTATGAGGCACAGCATTTATATTAAAAATTCAAGATAAGATTGGAAATATAAAACAAGTCTGGTTTGTTAAATAATGTTTCTTAAGGTAAAATTGCTTTATCAAAAAATATTTGAAAATAGTACAATTATTATGTGTGACTTTTCTAAACAAAATAAACATCCCTGTTTATAGCGCAAATGTGAAACTGAAATATATCAAGTAAAAATAATTAGGAAAAAATAAAAGAAATTATTAATTAATCTTTTAACATTCTTTTTTTCTTATTTCCAATTATTTGACTCAACATTAAAATATTTTGCTAATTTTTTTAATCATTGTTTTAACATATTGCTTTTAACAAGGGTCAAAAAAAATTTTAAGAGGTCATAAATTTGTCATAATTAAAAATTTTCCTTTTAATAATTATATTAACAATTTAAAATAATGCTTATTATGTTTAAGATATAATTATTATATAATGAACTAAAAAAAAAAAATTACATTTTAAAATATTGCTGATATTTTTGTTTTGTATATATGTTGCTTAAAAATAATATTTTTAAAAATAGATGGTTTCACATCTGAGTGAAATATCCCATTAAACTTACATTTGGGTTTTTCCATATTAACTAATTATACAAAATATATAGAAATTTTATAATGTGAAACAATAATTAATCTGCATTAAATAGAAACATTTGATGTGCCTGAAAGATTTTATAGAGTATTCTTGTATAAGAAGAAAATTATTTTGCCAGAAAAAATCCCAAACCTATAAATTCTGAAGTGATAGAATGCTCATTATAAAGGACATACTTTTTGGACATGCTACAACAAATGAAGTGCAGAAAATATTTCATGAATTTATAAAATGAGATTTATCAGCAATCTATTTAAACTACTACACAATTTTATTGGTGATTCCTACAAGCAAGAAATATTGCAAGAACTGATACTGAATGCTGATATGAAGTATAACTTAGTTTTGAACTGCATTCATCTCAATGGTGAAGTTAATCATCATGCCTGAAAAGATAATCAAAATTTTGTGTTTATAACATTTTTATGAATAAACTACATTCTAATTATGGTTCAATGTTTGATATTTTTTTGGAATAAAACTACTTTCTTTATTGAGATCAGTATTATTTAAATTCTCTTAATGTGTTCTAACTAAATATTTTATATTCAATTTTTTACTTCAATTTGCCAAAATTGGTCCTTGTAAATATTTAATTATATTTTAATGTTGAAATTACTTGATTATTTTTTCAGAAATGTACTGAGTTAAAAATTCCCTCTTAGTATTATGCATTAATTTTTCTCTGATATAAAAAAATAAAATACACACCCATTCAAATAATTTTTCTTCTACCAGGAAATATTTTATGCTTTGTCAAATTTTTTGTATATAACTAGCCATTAAAATTGCTTAAATAGGAAGAAATTCAAATAACAAGATATTTTAAATTTTGTTATTTGAATTCCTGTATTATACTATGGATATATTTCTATTATACTGGACAAACATTATATTAAATATAACAAAAGATTAAATTTTTTAGAAATTTTATGTGGTAAGTACTGAGGAATTAGTACCAAAACAGTCACTTCTAGCAACAATAATAACTCTTATGCATATGGGCTTCACTCAAGTTGAGATTGAATGGCCTGTATTGATACAACTACACATGCAATTTCAACTTGATTCCACTATTCATTAATCATAGGTTTATCCTCATACATTTAAGTAACTATCACTTGGCAGTCATTGAACAAGTATTTCCTATTAGTACAAGATTTTGGTATATGTTTGTCAACACTGCAACAAAACATTTTTTTATCTTGGAAGGTATGTACAATGTTTGCATCATATGATCTTGCATTCTGCTGGTTTAGATTGCCTTTAGTTCCAAGTAAATGATGAAAGCACAGGCTTTAACACAACATAAATATAAAGGATACCACTCTAAGTGTCGTCAATAAAAAAAATGATCACTTCATGTACCTATTAGTACCCCATATTATCACTTCAGGTGATGGTTTGATATGGCTGTGTCAAATTATGATGGTGTATTAGAGCCAATATATATCTTAAAGCACTGTGTCCAGCTGCCATGTTTCCAGATTTGCTGTTGACCATACTATTGAATATACCCATGTCTGATATAGCATTAATCAAGTTTACAGTCCATGCTGTTGCAGCAAATGTAGTTAAATTGTTTGTGTTGACATTTATTCTTTTTCACAATTCTTTCTTGATTTGTCTTGTGTAATATCTACAATCCGTTAATTTCAAGCAAGTTGCATGTCTGTGTTCTTGCTTATTAGCACTAAGATCCAACACTGTGATTTCTATAAATGTGTTGGATCCATCTTGAATCCCTTGAATCCATATTCACTAAATTTTAGGATCTTGACCAAGGAAAGCAACAATACAATAAGATTAAGTATAATTTCATTTGATAACAATTCAATCAACTCTAAGTCAAAAATGTGTAGGTATTAGGTTTTTCCATTTTATGTAAAGCCTCACTAGACAACAATATTTAAAAGCAATTTATTTAAGAGAAATCTGCTGTATTATTTCTTTACTTAAACACATTGTGGGTGTCACTTCCACAACTGATTTCCTTTAGTAATTCTTCAAATATTGTTGTAATTAAAAGATTTTATAATTGAAACTTTCATGAAAATAATATTTTCCAAATAAAATAAAATTGTGACATTTGCTATGAAAGAAGTGTGCATAAAAAGTAATTCATAAATTATTTTGATTGGCCCTAAATTTAAAAGAAAACTGGATACTTCTTACTGACAAAAATACAAAAAACAGAAGAACAAAATAATGCAAACATGTAACATAAAACATTTTTGTTAAAATTTTAAAAAGTAAAGCTGCTTCTTTTTCATTAAATTATGCTTAATTTTTAACTAATAATAAAAGGAGTTTCCAATGTTTTATCAAAGAAAATAAAAATATTTTATTTTTATTTTTTTTAAAAAATACTTTTTAAGAAATTAAAATAATATTTTTATAATATTATTTATTCTTTTTAAATTTAAGAATTTTATTATAATAGATGAGATTTAGTCTTTCAAATTTTGAAAATATTTATTCTTTAATTTTGTTAAAGTACTCTTAAATTAATGATTATTTATATTTTGTCGGTAAATAAGTTTCTTAGTGTAAAATTTTGTAGACTCAATTTTTTTATATTGAAATGATCATTTTATATTTTATGTTTATTTGAATAAATGAATAATAAGTTCTAAAATTGAAATTTTTATTTGAAATTATTTATTTTGATGTGTAAGCGTTTTTCTAAAATAATTTTTGCTTAATATCTGTGTTGAAATGCAAAATTTGCATGAATAGTAGTCTTCATTAAGTCAATATGTTTAATGTGATATTTTTTTATATCAAATTTAATGTTTGAATATTTATTGTAATAATTATAATTGTGATGTACATGATTGTAATATATTTAAACAAGATTGTAAAAAATTCTATTGTATTCCATAAAATGTTATAAAGTATGAATCACAACAAATATCCTTATATTTAAGGTATGATAATGTAATGTACTGCTCAAAATTTTGCAATATCTGTTTATAACAAAAGTATTTAACTTCTGTATTTCAATAATATGAAGGTATAAATGAAATTGCATAATTTGCAAAAATTAACAACTGAATAATTTATTTTTATCACAATTGCAAGTTGCAATTTAAACTTTTGTTAATAAAAAAGATTAAACCAAAAATCAGAAGCATAGAAGCTGTAGAATACCTTTAATTTTTGTTCATAAATATAAAATTTGTGCTTATTCATATTTAAAGAATTTGTGAACTCAGAGTTGCTTATAGAATTTTTAATATTGAATATATAGATTTCTGAAGTCTATGTAAAAAAAAAAAAAAAAAAAAAAAAAAAAAAAAAAAGAGAGAGAGAGAGAGAAAGAGAGTTCTGAATTATACTAATATTTTAAAAATGCTTTGATAATGAAAAATTAATAGAAAATTTTTATTTTTTATACTTTAAATCTTTGTTAATAATGAAATTGAACCTTTTCCAAACAGCTATTAAGGTTCAGTATTTGAGTTATGATTGAAGTTTAGTATTAGATAAATTTCTTTTTGAATCATATATAGTTACACAAATGAATCAAAAGTCTTACATTATGTTTGTATTTGATTTAAAAAAAGCCTTTTTTACATTATCATGTATAATTTTAAAATAAGAAAAAAAAATTATATTGGAAATATGTAATTGTTTCATTAATATGAATTATTGAAAAAATTGTATTAAAGAGGCCAAGCTTCAAAATGAAAATATTAATTCAATTTTAAAATTTGATAGGTTAATAGTGATTGCTATTTATATTTAAACATGTGATTTTGTGTATAATTTAGCTAGTGTATCCTTGTTATTAATTAAGCAATAATAAAAATGATAAACATTTGATAAGATATTTGAATTGTGTATGACATTTTTTATGATTTGTATAAGTTTTTTAAAATATTTAATTTTTTTGTATTCATTAATTTTTACAAGTAAGTTTTGTGAGAAAATTTTTTTCCTTATATTTGTATACAATATCTGTTTTAATACACATTATATACATTCTTATGTTAAAATCTTTATTTATTGATTTATCATGTCAATTTTATCATTAAAATTGACATGATAAATTTGTTTTATTATTTTTTTTCAAATGTGACTATTCGAGAAATTTTGCCAATTTTAAAAAATGTCAATTATATTTAATTCTTTACTTTCATAGTTTAAGCAGGTATTTTTAACTTTAATATGTGTATATTTTCACCAACTTCGTATGTTTTTTGCATGGAAAAAAATGTCAACTTAATATAAAAAAGTAAAAATTAAATATCCTTCACATTTTTTTTTTTTTTTTTAAATTTTTCTTTTTTATTTTTAATTTTGTTCAAAGTTAGTTCGTCATTTGTTCTTATGAGAGAGGAATTTAAAACTTTAGGTGGTCTTGCCAGTTATGATACGGAAAGTGAGGCTAGCGAAGCAGATGAAGGGCGAAAAGATGCTTCAGATTCTGAGGAAGAATTATTCAGAAAGATTAAGGAAAAGAAAAAACTTTTTGCTGTGAAAGAAAAGAAGATAATAGCAGAACTTGAGCGTAAGGAATTAGAGGATAAAACTGATAAGGAAAAGATAAATAATGGTATAATTTTAATATATACATTTTCTGCCCTGTCAGAAACACTTTTTTGCTGTAACTGATTTGTAAATCAGATAGTGTCTTAGCAGTTCTTTTTATCAGATTACTTTTTTTTTTTTTTTTTCCATAACAATTTACCATTACATTTTTATGGAAGGTAAATCATTAAAAATATGTACACTTTATGAATATAATGAAGCCTCTATAATTATTATTCCAAATTCCGTATTTTCACATTATATTTTTTAATATGTTGAGTTAATTTCTTTTTAAGCAATATGCTTAAAATTTAAATTTTCTGAGTTTGAATTGATTGTAGTTGAACTTTTTTAGTGAAATCAATGTTCATTGAACTTTTTTAATGAAATCAATGTTTGAATGATTAAAATGGAACAAGCTATATTACATTTTAATCAAGGACATGTTTTTATAATATAACTATTAAGTTTTTAATGTTCTAAAAATAATTTTTTGTTTAAGAAATTTAGACATATGGAGCTCAATATGTTCTAGTATGAGTTTCTTAAAGCTGTGGTATAAGTTTTACATACATAACAAAAAGAAAATATGACAAATGTTTTCTTCTGCATATCAAAATAATTTATGTAAATATAATGAATTAATATTTATTTAATCATTTACATAACTATTCCAGATTTTTCTGGTTGCAGTTTTTTTATTCCTCTCAAAACTTAATATATTTGTAATTTTCAATAGTTTCCCTGTTTAATGAATCTAAAAAAAGTTCTTATTCATAGAAAAATGGGGAACACCATCTTTAAGACTAAAATATTTGATTTTAATCTTAAAGATGGTGTTCTTATTCTTGAGGATTTCTTGTAAACATCATTAAGATTAAAATTTTAATTATGTTTATAAGAAATCCTTTTAAATATTTGCATGTTTATTTTTCATTTTACGATGATTTTTATAAAAGAAAATTTTTATAAATAGAGAAATGAGAAAAATTTTTTAAAAAATAATAAAAGTAAATAATTTTCTTATAATTAAACATTTTACACTAAAAATCAATCCACTGCTTAACTTAGTAAATTCAATACTAAGAAGCAATGTTAATATGGAACAAAAATACAAGTGTGTTTTGTTGTCATAGTTATAGATAGCATATAAAACTTTCTGCTCAGATGAAAAATTCATGAATAGAGTTTTCATAGAAATTTTGCTTATGCTATTTCTAAGGCAAATATTTTGAGCTGTGTCACACCTGACTGTGGTTAGCACTTTTGCTTTCAGTTCAACAAGTTATGGATTCAAATCCCATCTTAGCAGTGAAATTCAGTTTATAGCGTCTGAAATTCACATTCAACTGTAAATGGTTTCAGTCTAATTAAACCTAATTTGCAAAAAATTACTGAGTGACAGATAAACAATCTAAGGCAAATATTTCTAATTCCAATGAGTATTATAATTATAATACAATGCTTTTTAAGATACTGAGACATTTTTGTCTATGAATTTTCCAAATGATATTTTTGCTTAGCTAAATCCTTGAAATGTCTAATTTAATATTTTCAAATAGTTCTTTACTCTCTGGAATGTTAGTTTGAACATGACTGATCTTGAAAACTATTTGTGATCAAAAATTCAATTTCTGCTTTCACGAGAAATTTTCACAGAATTGTACATTTAATTCATGCAGATTGAAATTTGTCTTATTAAGGAATCTGTTGGATGTTATTTTTTTTTCTTCCTTTCATTTCTTTTTTAGCATTGCAATTTTCATACTAAATAATGTATAATCTATTTTTATACTGTGAAGACTTTCATATAAATACTTTTTCTTTGAGACTTCTTTTTTTATAATTTATTCAGCTTTGTAACTTATTTATTCATTATATTTGAGAATATATCTAGCCAATTGGATGATTTTAAATTTGTAGTTAGAAACTATTTGCTTGGATTATAATAAAATAATTTGAAGCTGTTAAAGTTATTTTGAATTTGTTATTTTTAACCTCACCTGATTTTTTGGCATTATTTTCAGGTGCCTCTGAAAAAAATCTTAATGAAAATATTATTGCTGAAGTTGGAGACAATCAGAAGGAACGAAATTTAGTTGAGAAAGCTATTGTTCCTTTTCAGAAATTTTCAAGCTCTAATGAAATACCATTTTTAACTGATAAAACTGAAAATGAGGTAGATGTAGTGTCTAAGGATAAAGAGTCAAGTAATGTAGATGTCAAATCCACAAGTAAACAGAGAGATTCTGTTTCATCTGGTGACTCTAGTAGTTCTTCTGATTGCGATAGTAATAGTAGTGAAAGAAACAAGAAAAAAGGGCATAAAGAAAAAAGCAAAAGAATAACAAAACATGAAAAAAGTCCTGTGAAACATAGTCAACATCGCAGACACAATCGTAACAGGGATAGTGATAGCTCTGACAGACATAGGAGAGGACGTTCGGCTGAAAAACATGAACGAAAATCTAGTAAAAAACGAAAGAAAAATAAACGCAGTGACAGTAGCAGTAGTTCAAGTAGTACCTCACATAGGAAAAAAAATAGTAGTAAGCATAGCTCTTCCAGCTATAGAGAACGTAGAAGTCACAGTTATGAAGATCGTAGGCATCGTGGCAGTGCGAGTCCATCAAGAAGCCATCACCGAAGGGATGGCCATTCACATAGATCATCTCGGGCTCATAGGTATAACGATAAATATGATAAAAGAAGCAAGGAGGAGAAAAGATACCGTGATTCTAAACACAGTCCTTCTCCTTATTCACATTCATCAAAGCTTCCAAAAAAATATAGGCGCAGTAGATCCCTTAGCTCTGATTATGAAAGTTCTGGTAAGAAATTGAAGAAATCCCGGAATCGTTGAACTACATTTTAAGGTTGTTGTATGTTTTTTATTTGAATTCAATTTCTTCATTTTTCTTAAGTGTATGCTATGATATTTAGTGCATGATATCAGTTTTTCAATAAATTATAATTATAAATAGATAATTAACTTGGTTTTTATATGCTTTGTATTAAAAAGGGTTATTTATTTAAGGTATATGTGATTTTGTTGCCAAATTCTGTTTGACTGATTGAAATAAAAATTCAGTTAACTAAAGTTATTGAAAATTTTAGTTCAAAGATATACAAATACATTTTAATCAAGGAAATATATATAGATACAGTAGATGCTTATTTTTATGAACTTGGAAATACTTGTAAAACAGTTCATAAAATAGAGAAATAACATACTAGATTATTAAGGTCTGGTTTTTTTTATTATTAAACTACTTTTTCTTTATAAATGAAATGTTATTATGAAAAGTTATTTAGATTGCACTGTAAGAAACTCATGTATAGTTAATAGTCATATTTAAAAACAGTATTTATTTTTGCTTTATGGATAAAAAATATATTTTTCCTTTTTTTCAAAGTATAAAAGTATTTTACTGTTTTCTCCTCTAAGAAAATACATTAGTCATGTTAGCCATTTAGGTGCTTATTTTGAAGGTAATATTTTCTGTACATAATTTTTTTGTTCAATGTCTGAATTTCTTTTTGGTCTCATTCATTATCACATATCGCTACCACATCAGTACATATCACACCTGTAAGTCTATATTAAAAAAATATTCATAAGAAATTTCAGGCAGTAACCTCAGCATGTGTCACTTTGTCAAGTGCCCACCTATATTTCATTTATTTTTCAATCTGGGCAATGGCTGAGTGGTTAGCATTCTTGACTCCTAGGCTGTTGGTCCCGGGTTCAAATCTCTATCTATTCAATACTCTTTTTTCTCTTTCTGTATTTCTCTGTCTTTTCTTCTGAGATGATGGATGAGTGTAGCCCACCCTATAAACAAGTTTGTAGTGGTGTGACATGGGTAATGCCACTCGCCTCAGTGACTTGGTTCAAGGTAACGCTAATTGAATAGCAGTTTCCGGCCTTGTTGTTGAGAAGAGTTAATCACCCAGTACCCGCCGTTGTAAAAACATAAATAAATAAATTTATTTTTCATTGTAATTAAATCATTGATGCTGAAATGTTTTCATAATTAAATCCAATTAATTATTTGATATTAACATTACTATTATATATGGTTGTGAAGAATAAATAAATATAAATGTATCAAGTTTTACTAAATTAAGAAAAAATTTGTATAATGTAACAATTGTGTGTGTGGTGTGGGTTTTTAGTATTATTATTAGAAAGAAAAAATGGATTTGTTGTCTAAGGTACTTTTATCATATTGAAATTTAAAATGATTTCAAACTTTTTATTGCTTATAATTATATCATTAATTTGCATTTGATTTTGAAAATTTTACACAAGAGATGTGTTTATTTCAAATGCATGAAATAAAGAAAATTATACTGTGAATGTTTTTATGTTTGTAAGAGTTAAGATAATTTTTATCTACACAGGTATAAATACTTACAAGTCCTTAACAAAGAATGATAATATATTTTGTAACTTTATTTTATTTATCTCACTATTTTTGTTATTTGATTCTCTTTTTATTAAATCGAATTAAAACTGTATTAAAGATGTTATTAGAAAATTTATAACTTCAAAATATTTAGCTGAAATAATGAACATTTTTTTTTTAAAAACTAAGACTGCATTATCTTATAGTTGATGATAGTTGATTTTAAGCTAAGTTTCATTTCACAATTCAAACCATTAAATTAATATTTTCCATCTTATCGTGGTTATGCCACTGGTGCATCTAAAAATATTAAAATTTATTTTTATCAGGTCTTCCTGAAAGTTTTATGTTAGAATGAAATACAAATTTTTCTTAATGTCAATAATTTTTATTACAATTGTCATTATTATTAATGCCTTGCCAGCCTGGGGCAATTTGCATATACTTTTTTTGAAAAATGATTCATCTTTTGATGTGTAAAATTAAACCAGTGCTTGTTTGATGTCTTCATTTTTTAACATTTTGCCCTTCTAAAAATTTTGTTAAGGACAAAAACAAATGATAGTTGGAAGAGAAATCTGAGGAATATGGTAAATGCAACATAATTTCCTTACCTAGTTTTACAATTTTTGGACAAACTATTCCCTTGCCTTCTTTCTTGGAACATTGCCGGCTTCTTTTCTTGAATTGCTGCCTTAAATTATCTGGTTACTGACAATACTTCTCTTAATTGAACTATTCTTTTTGTTTTAAATTCTCATAATGTATTGGCCCTTGAATGTCATATAATAAACACAACATTCTCTTATTCAGAGTAAAATTCAGATTAGAGGTGGAACTCATGTTTTTTTGTTCACACCTAGAATGATTAATTCCTTAATGTTTTCATAAGTAATTCACTTTTCATCCTTGGTTATCCTGTTCAAGAAGAGCTTGATTTTGTACTGAGCAAAATCAAGCCCTGTTTGTTCTTAGCGAGCAGAGGTGTACATATGATTTCTCGATCATCCAAATTCTGACTTAATTCAAGTGGTGTCCATTTTGAATACTTCCACACCAATCCTGTTTTCCGAATATAGTTCAAAATGATTTGCTGGGCTGAATTACATTTTTTGACTTTTTGATGTTATCAGAAAAGAATCTAGCTCTAACATAGTTCTAACAACAATAGCATCAATTAAAGATAATAGCCCAGAAGATGGCTTATCTGAAAGATATAAATCCCCTATTTAAAATTTTTTTAATCATCTTTGCATATCATATCAGAAATCGTACCATTCACCAAACATTTCCAATTAATTTCTATATGCCTCTGTAGCATTTCTTCCTTGTAGAAATTCATATAAAATACAGTGTCATAAATAAACTTAATCAGTAACTATGTATACATTATTGAAGAGTAATTTGAATCAATTTTGTTTTAGTTAATTTGCTACGTCAGTATGTATACATTAAGTGATAAAATTAAAGAGTCATAGATGTGCTTAGTTGTTAATATTTGTTACCAAAGAAACAGGCAGAATTATCTGATAGACTAAATATATGATAATTAATTTTACTACCTCTCAAAAAATAGGTTTTGCTGTTGAAAGATATAGGGAACTATAAAATATCCACTGCTTAATTCATCAGAAAAACAGAAAATAAAGTATTAAATAAATTTAAAAAGTTATGCGAGAGATGGTTAGATTATATGGTCTTGTCCCATTATCTGCATTAATGTCTTGCTAAATTTAAGTGCAGAAAAAGAGGACTCAAATATTTTATCTTTAAAATTTAATCTTTATGCATGTTTTTTCTCATAGCATCTGGTGCTTACCTTATATATATATATATATATATATATATATATATATATATATATATAT
>JAPDSC010034494.1:184940-202219 GCA_026290005.1 Latrodectus geometricus | reverse complement strand
ATATATATATATATATATATATATATATATATATATATATATATATAATTCTGTTTACAAATTAATACTTTTATTCTCTTAATTTGATTTTAGATTAATTGTGATCAAATTTTCTATTAAAAGTATTTTTACAATATTCCTGATTGGTAATAAAACTAGTATTGTTTTATAACACCAGTCTTACTTCTTATTTTATTGGCAAATCAATCTTTGATGGCATCAGTCTGAGAAAAGATTGTGTTGTGATATTTAAATTCTAAAATATATTTTTAAATAACAGTGAAATGTTATTGGCATTTCCTATCCTTTTTTTAAATTAAATTTTCAGTTATCAGTAATTCTGTAAAATCTATGCATAAAAACAAATTCTCTTTCTGATAGTTGACATTTTCTTGAAGAAGTATTTATGAAGAAAATGGTAAAACGAATAAATAGTTTTGAGTATTTAGTCAAAACAAGTAAATAAATGCTAATTTTAAACATGGGTAAAAAAATTCCTAATGTTTAAACAGCAAATAATGTTTGCATTACCATTGTTATTTATGATGAATTCAAATTTCAAGTTAGTTACAAAAAAGTTTTCATTGAGGCATTCATTGGAAAAGTAGTTTTCTGGTGTAATTATATAAATTGTGCATCTGGATTCATGTATGAGTGAATAAAGTTGCCAAAATCGCATAAGATCATCACAATAAATATTTTAAAGTGATTAATTGAAAAAGAAATGTTTGTAGATTTGCTAAGTACTTTAATTATTAACAAGAAAAGAATGATAACAAATATTGTTATTCAAATTTGTCAATCATTATTAAGTATTATATTAAAGTTAAACTTGCCAATTTATTTTATTATCTTTCAATGGTGCGCATTACTAAACTGAAAATATTTTTTAATTATAATTAAAATTAGTGCTTAATATTCTTTTTTGATTATTAACATCATATTTTATTTTTATATACATTGAAAAGATTTGAAAGAGACCATTGTGTTTTTTCATTTCATTAAAATTAAATTTTCTTTTCAGGCATCAAGGTTTGAAATATGTCAGAAACAAATTTATCTATTAGGAAACCGAAGAGATTTTCTAAAAGTGATTAAATTCTTAAATGCTATGTAACAACCTAGCAGTTCAGTGCATATATTATTTTCTTATTATAATTTGCATACAAAATTGTCCCAATAATTTTAAATAATATCTTACATCTATATAAAAAGTGCATAATAGTACTTTTAGTTTTTTTTTTTTTTTTCTTATGTGTATATTTTTCCTCTCTTGTTTTTGTTCACATTATTGATTTTATTTTTAATGAATGACACAAGTTATATTTTTTTAAAAACCCTTCTAAATTTTAAAATATTTATAATTAATTATTTGATTAAAAATTTTTTGGATATGTTATTAAATTAAAAATGCCCAATTAATTTAAAACTATCATTCTCGATTTAGGTTATTTTTTTCTGTTATCTACTTGTTATTTCCATCTTTAAATATCCACATTATTAATTATTTTCATTTTTTAACTATAAGCGTGATCACAGGTAATGAAGGAAAAAAAATTAAATTTTTAGGAAATATTTATTTGGCATAAATATACATTTATTATTATTTTTTTTTATGTGAAAGTTTTTCCTCGTAAATCTGATAGGCTTAAAGAGTAAAAGTTGCTTACTTTTCTCAATGTCTGAAGCAATAATACAAGTAATTAATGTAATTGGTGTGAGGATAATTAATCTAAAAGCAAACTGCTTGTTTTTTTTTTTTAATTTTTTATTCTGCTTTTACTAATTCTTGATTAATTAAAAAAAAATTTATTCTTTTAAAGAAAATGTAAAAAAAGTTCATACTTTAAGTTCAATTACCCTCCTTTCTCAAGAGTCGTTAAATTTAGTCTAAACTTTTCTTTCAATATTTATTCAGGAGAAATTTATTTCTCATATTTATTTTTTCTTGTAAACTTAATGCAATAATTCATTTATAGTGTGATATTTTTTATGATTCATTATTTTAAATTTTAGTATTGATCTCTAAATTTTACTTTCACTTATGGATTAAGGATTATATTACATTATTATTATAGGATTATATTACATTCTATGTTGATAGATTTGCCTATGTATTTAAATTGCACACATTCTTTTTGAATAAAATATATTGAAATTTGAATTGAGAGATTTATCTATAACATTGTTTTTAAATTAATTTCTTCCTCATAATAGAGTTCATTATTGAAAAACTTTGGAAATTACAAATGCAGACCTGCCAACTTTTACAGAAGATTGCTAGGTTTTACGCTTTTACTAATAGCATAAAATATTTTACACATTTTTGATCTTCTAAGCAAAGTTAAAAAGAAACTTTTTTTTAAAGTTTTATCACATTGTGGCGATCTTATTTTGTTAACCATTGTTAGTAGCGAAACTTAGTACCCCCTTTCAACCTATCTGTAGGAAAGAAATAACTTCTCTGTATTCTTGGAAGCTCTAAGCAGTAAGAAAATGTATATTCTGATCTCTTTTCCTATTGAGGAGAGGAAGGCTTGAGCTTGATAAACTATATTTGGGGACATAAAATGGTAGAGGCTGTATGAAAATTTATTCAAATAAAAAACTGAAAACTTTGATTCTTGTGGTTTCAAATTGCTTAAATTAAGAGTGTAGATAAAAGTGACAAATAAGATAGAATATCTAAATTCATATTATCTTTATTAGTGATACTACCCTATAGCCTAAAAATTCTTTCACGTAGCTATAGGGTAGCTACGTGAAAGAATTTTTAGTTTAGTAAAAAAAAAAAAAAAAAAAAAATAGAAATGAATTTTGAAACTTATTATCTAATAATAATTGGAAAATGTTCTTAATAAACTTTTTTTTTTTTTTTTTTTTTTTTTTTTACTATTATGAGTAAAGTTTGTTTAAACCAAGAAAATAACAGTGTAAAAGAAAACTTGTTTTTACAGTTAAGTACCATATATTTTGCAAACTTTATCGAAGATATATGTCAAACTTTGTCACATTTATCAAAGATGAAAATTGTTTTTATCTTCCATAAATGTCACCTTTCATAAAGTCATTTCATTAATATTTTTCCCACATGAAAAAATTTCAACTATTCCCATTATCTACATTTACTATTTTCTAGATCTTAATTTTGTGAAATCAAATTTGTAGTGTGTGTATGTGTGTGTGTGTGTCATTTTTGAAATTATCTGAAAACACCATGCTGAAATTTCTGACTAAAAGTATCCTTATTATTACATTTAATTAATCCCTTGTTTGCTGTTTTTGTAGTATAAATAATATTGTTTTATTTTATACATTCAAAACTATTTTACACATGCTTTTATGTATAAATATAGCAAGAAGTTGTTAATTTATTATTTTTTTTTTTATATGCGACCAAATTTTGAAATCGTTAAAAGTGTGGCGCGACAAAAAAAAAAATTAGGATGGGTTATATATATATATATATATATATATATATATATATATATATATATGAACACTTCTGGGCATGATTCACTGCTAATATTGCAAATCTATTGTTAATTTACAATACCATGGTTCATGATATTGCAACTTTAATGCCAATAATTAAAAGTCATTTATTTTAAACCAAAGATTCATTTCACCAACCATTTTCTTCATATAACAAAATATTATTATTAATTTTAAATGAAGTAAAAGGAAAAAACGTTTATGTAGCGGTATAATAGAAAGACAAAATGAGTTTGCAATCAGTTTGGGGATTTACAGGAATGTGAAATTACAGAAACAGAGTTGTCGACTGATCCAACTTAAATACTCTTACCCGATAGGTATGGAGTTGAATATAGGCTTAGATGGTAGAAATTGGCAACTCATTCGATGCTGCTTTGACTCACATTTCATCATAACTGATGGTAACATGGTGGTAGTGGGACTGTCTTTTACCACTTATGATCAGATATTTCCGAAGAGGGTGATCTAGAAATAAGATACAAGTAGACAGGATTGTTTATTATCCTAGCAACCTACACGATTGGTGGATAGAAGAAACTACTTTTTTTTTCTACATAATCGCTATCCTTTTTCTTACCCATTTTTGTAGACTGTCTCCAATTTCTGTATGTCGATGTGGTACTCCGCCCTAACCCGTAAAGAAAACGTCTCACTCTTCGACCTCATCGTCTCTGCGGGAGTGTTGGCACTCAAATGTTCTTTTGACATGTAGAGCAAGTGATAAACCCAAGGTCCGGACCATAAGACCGTAATATGGGTGGAGCATGATAGTCTCCCTAAAGTTTCAAAGTCCCTGTGACGTTAGGTCAGGCGTTGACGTGCAACATTGTTGCACCATTCATCAGTCCTCCTCAAAGGTGATTTTGGATAGCTCGCCAGAGTTTTCTCAGTGTTGCACAATACCTATCTGAGTTGGTTATCTCACGTTCCATGAAATCCATCAGCTATATACCTTCAAAAAAACCCGGCTATGATTTAGCCAGCTGGAACTAGAACTTTATGTTTGATAACTTGAGGGTCGCCACTGCGTTGATTTTCTTTTCGTTTTGGGAGTGAAAGGAAACACTCATGTTTTGCTTTCCCTTACAAAGTCAAACCATCCTTATATACTTCACACTATTGAATAAAGGCGAGTGCAAGGCTTTTCTCCTTGTATCCTGATGTCAACAGCCGGTACCCATGAATTTACAACACTTGTTTTACTCCATGGGTTTACACCCGATATCTCAATCAGCTTTTTCAACTGTACCGTAAGAATTCCAATTATATGTTCTCGGACGGTGATCCTTCTGTTTTGAAGCATCTCGCATTTGTCCATCTCATTAATCGTTTCCGAAACTGTCTGTATTACACTCCGTTTATCATCGTGGACTTTTGTCCGACCGACACTAAACTTGTGCCATATTCAAATGTTGGAATAAACAGTTGTTACTGAAATTCTTTCAACTAATGATAAGTTTCCATGGGTAGTCCTTTTGGCGTGCAAAAACTGAATTACAGAATGAATCTCGCATTGGGATTAACAATGATTACCCTCCTTCTTGGATGGCTGTTGAGCGGTGCAATCGTGAGTATGAAAATCTCACCCCGCACCTTCCAATGCATCTATATGTCTTTGAGAACCTTATTTCTGGATAGACTCTCGTATTGGTGAAAGGTCTAGAAACTACTCGCCAGGATAATCGAATGTTTTGTATAGAGAAAGGAACACGTATAACATGTTTTCTTACATTGTCTTATTGAAAAAGAGCATTTCGTAGGCTCTGGAAATATTAAAAATGTACCGTATACCGTTCAAGTTATCATCGATGTGAACTAGATATTCACTCATTCATGTAACAAATGGCTGCGAATATCATCATACCTAGGACAGATCTTCTATAAGATGGTCGTCGTGGTGTTTAAACATCGTACTGGATGAGTAAATATAAGGCATGATGCAAACAAGCCCATTTCCTGATTAAGGGTTCGTGATATTTTGGTTGTTTTTCAAGGTCGATTTCAATATACTGTCCTCTTAGGCGTTAGTTGTGGGAGGGTGTTGAAATCCCGCAAGCTGTTCTATGTGAACCTCAGAAACCCGCCAATTTCATATTCGTTAGCAAGTGGATTTCGACCCTTGAGAGGCAGTTTGACGGAACAGTGATCCACACTGTCAATAGGACAGTATTGATCTTCGAATTGCAGGTAAGCATTTCTTCAAGGAATAACGATATTCTGAGAAAATTCCTACTTTACCTAGTGATTTCAGGCTGAAATATTACACTTTTCTTTTGTCCATTGCTTCTGATGTCTTGACACTCTTGCATCATTCAAATACATTGAAATGTTTATTATTTGCATATTAGAACTTTTATGTAATTTTCATGTTCGTAAGTTTAAAATTGCATATTAGAAGGGAATAATGGACGCCATATATATATTAACAAACTTGTATGAAAACATTCAATTTTGCAATACTGATAATTTGTGATAAAATGTTTACAAATGATTCTAATCGCTTCAAGACTTTTATCCATTTTTATTGATGTAAATGAATATTTAATTGGTATCATAGCTTTTTAACTTCTCTAGATTGAATTTTAAAAAAAGAATTTTTGTTTGTGTAGTTTAGGAAATTATAAAATTTATAACCAATTGCTAACAATGTTATGCGGGAAATACGACATTTGTGAAATGATATATGTTTGTTATGTAACTTAATAAAATTTGTTATAAATACTTTAATGAATAAATTTATGCATCTACACAGGATTTAGAATTGGCGCTTTGAATTAGAACATCACAGTAAGAAACCCTAATTTTGAATTTCTTACTATTTTCTTAAATGTTAAATGGAAGCTTTTTAAAGTTTTTCAATATATATTGAATAATAGTAAATCAAATGCTAAAGTAGTGTAAAAATATTTAGATTTTTGGCTTCTTCATTGATTTAAATACTTGACCGACTGTACCTTAATATTTTTTTTTCAAAACTAATTTTTTTATAAATGATTTAAATGAAATCTGCAAAATAGCACTTTAAACAAAAAGTCATATTCTATGACAGATAATTAAAATGGATACGATTTCTAAGGATACAGAAAGATGTTATATATAATTACATAACATAAATATGTTGTACTACAATTTCATTCACCAAAGACAACTCTGATTTCTAACTACCCCGGGACTTCAGTCCCCATGTTGGACCATGGCTTCCCTAAGAGTTATACTCCAAAGCAATCTGTCTCTAGCCTTAGTTTTCCAATTTGTTATTTTCAAGCTTTTGCGATTCTTTACAATCTCTTCGAGCCTTTTCCTTGGTCTTTCTCGTTTTCTCTGACTATGATAGTGACCTTTAAAAAAAATTTTTTTTGTACATCGGTTTCATTCATTCTCTCCATGTCTCCCAGCCATCAATTCTTTTTTTTTTTATTTTTTTTTTTTTTATGTTATATAATTTATTATATCTTTCAATCTTGATTTTAGTAGATTGAAAGTTAATACTGTTTACAATGCTTTGGTTCCTCAACGCAATCAGCCATAAGCTCAAAGTTTTTGTATTGATTTAGCTTGGATTTTATAAAAAAAATTTGAAATTTTGTATGCTGTGTGATTTTTCCGTATTGTGTCTAATTTATTCCATGCACTATCTTGACCAAGTGAGAATCCTGGGTAAGTAGCCTTTTCTAATGGGCTCAATTTTTATATTAGCTGTTACTTTTCCTCTAAAAATAAGTTAACTTTTTTATATTTTTGAGTACTCATTTTTAAATTTTCTACTTTATGTACCTTTCTTCGGTATCCTTAGTTTTCCTTTGGGTTTTGTTTAAATTTTAAGGATTTAAAAAAAATATTGCTTTGTGTAGATGGCTTATTTATCACTATTTTTTATATGATGATTTTATATTTTATCGAAACTGCTGTTTGAGTTATGGCTAAACAGTTTTTAAATATATGGGTGTCTTTTATTTTAAAAATTGCTGTTGGAATCCTTAAATTCTTATCACAAGAAAATCATTAAATTTTAAGAGTAAAAAATTCTAAAATTTAACAAAGAAGTTTTTTATTTTAAAAGTACAATTACATTTAGTCTTATGCAAAACTATCCGCAGTAGTTTCAACTAAAATTTTGATAAGGTGCAACCAAGAATTGTTTGTGATAAAACTGCTTAACTAGTATTAAAAAGAAATCAAATACAACTGTAAAAAGTAGTTGCACTTTTATTTACATAATATTAAGTATACTAATAGTAAAAAAGTAGTTCCATTTTTATTTTCAGGCCATGGGGTTAGTTAAATATAACGGAACATAAAAAAAAAAAAAAAATTAGTGACTATATGCTGATATCTAAATGATTATTTATAAAGGAATAAGGTTGGTTGGTTCTAATGGCGCAAGATGATGGAGTAAGCATAGATTATTATCTAAGAATTTATGTGAGTTGGTCTAAAAATTGTCTTTGAGAACAGGAAATGTGTTCTGAACAAGAGTTTAGAAACTTGATTGCTTGCTTGAGAAATCTTGTGCATCCTAGCTATAGGATCGATCACACTGTCTGTGAATGTTAAGGAATTTTTTATACCCGTTATTTCGGGCTTCTCAACAGGTCTCCATGTTTCGACTTAAATGGTGCGCCGCCAGCCGGCCAAATTTCTAATTTTGAAACAATTTACATGAAATTTCTGCAAAGCGTATCATCTGTCATTATTTTTTTCAGCTGCTTTTTACGATTCGATTAAATTTCAATATCATTTAACACTCTGTATGAAATGCGAATGCTTCAATCAACAATAGAAAGCTTATTATTTATATGATTATTTATCCTTTTGTAGTATATTATGTGAATCCAGATTTTCTCTTAAAATTAACAAATTGTGTTTTGCCAACGTAATATATGGACTGAAAGAAAGGTGAATATTTTGATCGTTAATAACCTATTATCGGACGTGAAATTTTTATTTAAATTAATATTAAGTATACTGATAGTAAACTGATATAGTTTGGTTTCCCGCTCAACGATAACTTTTTGTATATGAGGGCTGTAATTAAATCTGAACTTACGGCTTCAAATGAATTCCGAACTATTACATTCAAACTCCAAGTGAGATTTAGACTCACGAACTGATAAATAGAAGGTAAGAACTCTAACTATTCGGCTGCGACCTCGGATATAATAAAGTGTATACATCTGCTCAGTGATAGTATAGTGCAGGAGTGGCCAAGACGTCGACCGCGAAGACATTTTAGGTAGTCCATGCGACCATCCCGATAATGACCTCGGATATTAACAATTTAATTTATGATCTATGACATAGAATCAATGAATTATTTAAAATAAAAATTTACGACAGTCTACGCTTTAAAACCCAAAACAAACTGTGCAAAGATTTACGATTTAAAGATTTATGATTAAAGGTTTACGATTTATATAAAACCTAAAATGGACATGATGAGTGCGATTAAAACACTAAAAAAAAAACTATAGAAAGGTATGCATCTCAATTAATAAAACATGAATTGAGAAACTTCAAAAACATGAAGGAAGAGTGCATCCATTATCCAAAACGAGACTTCGAAGATTTCGATTAATACTTGTTTTGTTTGAAGAATTTGAAAGAAGATTCGCTGATTTAATTAGGTTGAAAGAAATATTCAATTTTATGCTATTTCCATTTAATGAAAATGTCAACATTGATGGAGTATCTGAAAAAATAGAACATTTAATAGATGTCACATCAGTCATGATTGAGGAAGAAATTATTAAGTTAAGATGCTATATATTTCTTAAATCCAGAACATATTTAGCAATACTGATTTTTGGAAATTAGTTTCTGAGGAAACGTTTCCAAATATTTACCAATTGATTTTGTATTTGAAATCATACTTTGGATCGAGGTATCTTTGCGAATCTGCTTTTTCAACCATGAATAAAAAATAAACATTGGTCGCATTTAATAGATGAACAATTAATTTCGTGTTTATGCATTGCAATAAGCTCGTACCAGCCACAATATGATAAACTTGTCACAGATATACAATGCCAAATTTCAACTAAACGAAGTGAATAGGATGGTCAGTTTTTGATATATGAATACTTTGATTATTTTCGTCAGTAAATTTTTATTTTGTAAATATTAAGTTTATTTTTAGAAAAATTACATAATTTACCATTTTTTCTTGTTACCGAAAATAAATATGTACGTTAATTTAGCTCTGCCATTGGTAGACCTCCTTCGATTTTTTAAATGTGCAGTAGACCACGGATCTTAAAAGTTTGGCCACCCCTGGTTTAGTGTATATTGATAAATTATATATATAATATAGTAAAAGTTGCTTGCGTGTTCCTCTATAGTCATTTTTTACACACGAGGTCTTATTCGATCAGAACACTGCTGTTTAAATTGGATTTCAAACTATTATAAATTCCTTGTTTAAGATGAAATTGAATCTATGAAATGAAGATTAGAACCTAACCACTCAATTACTTTTGTGGCACTTTATCAACTTTTAATAATGACCTATAGAAACAAACCAAAAGTTTTTTCAAATATTTAAAATATGTTATGTGAAATCAATTGCATTTATACATTATATATATATGTATACAATCATAAAATGCAAAATGGGGGGAAGAAATTGAAAAACATTAGATCTTCACTTTGGGACTTCTTAGCAGTCATTGACAATTTGTCTTTGCACGATGAAAGTGAAATGGTTCATAAATAACTTAATGTCAGTTTCGGTCGTGCAAAGAATTGTTTTGGATTCTACGGCAATCAAAAATGAAAACTGTTGTCTCTCTCTTTTTTAAACAAAAAAACACCAGGTTAAATTGTATCCATATATGTATATGTATTCCAAATAAATTACTATATTACCATAGAGAATACACACACAAACACATATTTATATATATATGGTTTTTATCACTGTCCAAAAATATAATTTAGGATACGATGGCTTAATGTTTAAGAGAAAAGATCAATACATTTAAAAAATGATTTTCAACCACTATGCTGCGGGACTTCTGTGTACCACCGAATTTTAGAATTGTATAAATATTATAATGATTTTTTTCTTAGGAGTAAAGTTTGTTTAAAAGAGAACACTGTAAAAGAAAACATTTTTACTGTTAAGTACCGTATTTTTTAAAGTTAAAACTATTTTTATCTTCAATAACTGTGAATAGTGAAATATTTGACCCACGTGAAGAAATTTCAAGTTTCCCAATATTTACGATTTAGTTTTCTAAATCTTATTTGTGTGAATTTGGATTTTGAGTATTAACCAAGATAAAAACGGAAAAAAAAGAGATTGTTAAATACAGATAACGGATATGAGAGTAGTATTGTCGTTTTTATGACCTTATCAAAAGACGTTATCTCTTTTTAAAAGTATGCTTATTTATTACTTTGTAATTAAT
This sequence comes from Latrodectus geometricus, assembly GCA_026290005.1. Lineage (NCBI taxonomy): Eukaryota > Metazoa > Arthropoda > Arachnida > Araneae > Theridiidae > Latrodectus > Latrodectus geometricus. The sequence continues at coordinate 191,312 of JAPDSC010034494.1, read as the reverse complement.
CCCTTAATAAACGTGCTGTTTTTTTTTTTTTTTTTTTTTTTTTTTTTTTGGAACATATAACATATTATATTATAGTATTTTACATTCAAAATTATTAGCATAAACTATTTTACACAGTGCGTTTTAGGTAATTAAACAATTTCTACACTTATCTTTTTCTCTTTGTGCTGCCAAATTTCGAAATTGTTAAAAGTGTGCCGTGACTAAAGAAAAGGTGAGAATCACTGTTTTATAAAAAGATTATCTATCTAATTCCCAGTAACTAACAAAATGAATTCAAAATTTATTTGGCATATTACTAAGAAAGAAACGAACCGAAGATTTCCATCTTGATACGATTAACTTCCTTTTAAATTAAAATAGCTCCACAAATATTCCAAAGCCGTTCCGATTTTATGACAAAAATTATAATAGATAAACTAAATCCATTGCATGCCTAAACATTCCATATTAGTGTATTACAATGCCATTAAGGGTATCTGAAACCCTTTTACCTGTCGCCGTTACTGGACTGCTTTCAGGAAAATCAACAAAAAAAAGAAGGTATACCATTTAGTTGAAAAGTCACGTATTTGCAGCAAAATGTGGCGTCATCAGAGCAAGACATTATTTCTCCGTTGATAGATACATTATTTACTTAAATGTGTTTTCGGAGATACTAAGTAGGCGATGATTTTACGTCAGTATAAACTGTCTAAAAATGAATCATGAGCATCGTCGTCAGAAAGGCTTTACTTAGAATTTCTTTAACAGAAGAAAACTTTCAGTTTCCTGATATTCTTATTGAATGTTCTGTATAAAATGCATTTAATTAACAAAATTAAAGACAAAATTTTAAGTTTTAAAATTTTGTCTTTAATTTTGTTAATTAGTCGTGCGGTCAGAAGTTTAACTATTTAACTAACAATTGGTATTTTGCCAGAAAACAGTTTTTAATTATTGAGATTTTGTATACAAGTTATGATGTTTTAATAGAAATGTTAATTAAAAATATATACATTATAAATTTGGAAAAGGCATTTAATGATTTTTTCGCGATGATTTCATTTAATTATAAAAATATGAACGCTAGGTTATAGAACTGGTTAAACAAGGGCAAAAGAAAAAGATATATCTAAAGAAACCGATTTTCTTTTAATCTAAAATGAGGTTTAAATATTTAAGAAATTGAAGCGAATGCAAATTGAAAATAATGAAAATTTTTTTAAGTAATTCCTTATAAGATAAGAACATTTAAACTAATTTTAATGCTAAGTTCTAAGGAAATGAAAGTTATCTGAATGGGAAACTTTGGTAGTTGGTGATTATTCGCAAATAAGATCGAATACAATACATGTAACTGTCATTATTAATGCATAGATTATTTTTCCTGAAATACTTAATTAAACCATACTGCTGAAGAATTTTAGTCCACCGTAGTTACACTAATGAAAGAAATATGTAGATCGCCATGTTAGGTTTTACATAAAATACCTAGAAGAAAATAGTTTCATTTTAATATTTTTCAAAAAATATTATTTTAAAGTAACATGTTATCATTGATTATCTTCTAAATATCTGACAAATATCAGATCATCTCCAGAAGATTTATGGCCTCCAAAAAATCTCAAATAATAAGGAGATTTAGTCCCTTTTCCCTCCCAAAAACGAATCTGACCAATAGAAACAACTCACTTCCTGCTCGTTATGGTTTTATTGAAATAACATGTAATTTTAGAATAACACACATTATTTCAAATTAACACAACTATACACATTGAATATTCAATCAAAAAAATACAACTTGTGTCATAATGATTGTCTTTTAAAAATATATTAAATTCCGAATAGTAAATAAACGATAAAATTTTTCTAAAACTATTTGTTAAAGTTTAGTTCTTATCAACGTATTCCCAAGATACAAATTTAATGTTATGGATGTTACCCTATATTTCTGTCACTTGCTTGCCTTGACTGTATATTATTGGTAACTTCTTTGAAACTTCTTGGTGCTATGTGTTAGTTAAAAGGTTTTTTTTTCATGTTATTTATAAAGATGTTACCATCAATATCAATAAAACGCCTTCAAAACATTGACATTGCCAAATGTGATCCATGGAATTTGATAATTTCACTTGAACATGGAAAGTTAAATTATGTAGAACAGTTTTTTTGACACCGTTCAGTGGATATTGGCAATTCAAAGCTGCTATGAGGTTCTTTTTAAACATCTACAGAATTTCGCACCCCAGAAAGATTTTCATAAGGAGTGGGTTGTATCCACCTCTTGAAACTGAAGAAACTCAAAATTTAACCACAACAACTTTTCAAGAATCTAGAATCTATCATCCTAAAAAACTTTTAGTGAATTTTATATTTCTGAAAGTATTTTATTACTATTGATACTTGTTAAATAATTTAATTTTAAAAAATAAAAAAAAATTTTGATTTTATTCTTTATGGAAGATATTCTGTTGATTTCCCCAAGGGTTAAGAGCGGTTCATCATTAAATATATTGCTTCTCTTTTAATAAACTAATCCTCTAACGATGTTTCAAACATAATTTATGCTAATGTGTTATTAATATTATTTTTAATGCATTCATTAATGCTTGATTCTTTCTTCCACAGGAAACTTTCAAATTTATTATGGAGTTTTTGTGTGAATGTTATTTAAATTTTTTTTTTTATTACAGTAATGAAAGCAGTTTACCAGAAACATGAATGCATTAAATCTAATTTAATTACATTAAAAAAGATGTATAATCTTTTTTAATATTTTTCTTAATTGTGTTTTACGAATCTATAATTTGCGAATACTCACAATTTCAATGGATGGTCCTTAACATGGTTCCACAGACACAATGATAATTTTAATCCCTATTCGCGCTCGCGAAGAGCTTTCGATATTAAGAGCTATTCTTGTGTTCCTTACAAGTTCGCAAAAACGAGTGTTATTTATTATAAACGAATGAAAATAGTTGAAACAAAACTTCAATAAATAAATGAAAATTCTTTGTTTACTTGTTATCATTAAAGCCACTTATATTTTTCAATAAATCTTATGTCATCCATTAATAGTACTCGGTACTTACCATTTTATTTAAAAACTTATTATTGTTAAGACAACTTCATTTTCATTCTCTATTACATATTATTTGTTACCCATCTTTATTGCTAGGTATTTTCTATTACAGAATTTAACGATTTTAAAATTTGGCGGCACACAGAGAAAAAGAGATATTAGTTTAGAAATTTTTACTTAACTAGATCTACTGTGTAAAACAGTTTATGATAATAATTTTGAAAGCAAAATAAAATAATATAACATGCACTACATAAATAACTGTACGTTTATTAAAGGATTCATTGCAAAATACAATAATATGGGCACTTTTAATGGGAAATTTGATGCTTTTTGATAATTTCATATTTGGGCATAAGAATGACACACAACGCTATTCACATATCGTCTTCTACATTTAGCAGTCTCGATCTTTATTTTATTTATTTATTTATTTTTTCATGTTGATTAATACTGAAAATCCGAATTCCCACAAATAAGATGCAGAAAATTGTAACTGGGAACACATGAAATTTATTCTAATGGGGTAAATATTTCACTTTATGAAATGTCAGTTATCGAAGATAAAAAGTTTTTGACTGTAAAAAATAAGGTACTTAACTGTAAAAACGAATTTTCTTTTAGTGTTCTTTTTTTGATTTAAATAAACTTTGCTCGTAATAAAAGAAAGCATACATTTATAAAATTTGGGACCCACTTTAAAAATCAAGTGACACAGTGGTTGAAAATCACTATTCCATTACATAATTTTCTTGATATATATATATATATATATATATATAATTTGGAATTACATACGCTTAAATTTTAAATAAATTATCTACACTTTTTATTCATTGTAAGCGAAAATAGATTATTTTAGCGTAAATATTCATTACGAGAGAATTTTTGTGCTCAAAAAGTCTCATTTTTTAGTCATTGATTGTTGTTCATATTTGCTTAATAATGTAATTTTTTAAATAGGGAAATCTGTATGCCGCATGTTTAAGCATTTGTTTCCTACACTCTTTCTTCTGCAGTTACCGTATTCAATCTATGGCGTCAATTGGAGGTCAGATTTTATCTTAAAATTAGTAATTAACACTGACTGCCTGAAAATCGAGATGCATTCCTTTTCATTAATCAGTCTCAGGTTTCGATAATAATATGGGCGTGTATTCTTAAACGTTTCTCACTTCTAAATCAGTTCTTTTGCACAGTGGCTTAATTAAAAATGATTAATGCGTAAAAATCGTGATGACACGAGGTGCTACGTTGATTTATTGCTTGTTTGATTCAACTACTAATTATTTCTTTTTTATCAAATTCCTCCACCAGAAATTTGCTAATTTCTCTTGGCCGATTAAGAAATTATAAAGCAATATCAAATTTCATACTTCTTAAAATATTTTATATGGTGATGAAAGAATTTATGGTTAATTAAAAAGGAATGTAAATACTTCAACTTTTTAAACTTATCTTAGTGTCTCTATTGAACTTGTGAAACTTATATTTTAAAATTAATTTTCAGAGAAGTAATTTTTCCTGTAATTATTATTTTGATGAATTTAAGTTACAACGCCTTCATTGTATCTAAAGTTTATTTTAAGAAATATTAAAGCTCCGAGAAACACTTAAATCAAAAGGCCTGATTGTCACCAAACAGCTACACGTGGACTGACTTGACTGGGTTTTATAGCTTAAACTAAATTCCGAACTCTTACAGATATCCATGTTTTAGTGTGTCAAGATGGCAACCGAATGGCTTGCTTTCTGGCCTTCGGTTTAACTGTTCGTGGATTTAAATCCCACTTTAAGATTGGATGTTAGTAGTGGTTCGAAATCTATTTTAAACTATATGTCCCGATATTATTAGAACCTTGTGTACAAAAGATAATCGTTAAGTGACAAAATGAATTAATAAATAACCATGCTTGAGTGTGCAGTCGAACCTATGACCTGTTGACGGAAACCTAAGGCATTTTGGTTTATACACATCAATACTTTTTTGTGGTCACATTGTTATTTTATGGCAATTTCTTAAGTAACCAATACGTCACTTTGAGGATAGCTCAATTTCTTAATGCTTCAAGATTTACATGAACAGATTTATAACAGTGCCTTTACGGTGGACTTCATTGTTTTACATTTAGGAAATTTGAAAAATGTCTATTTATTTTTAAGAAACTTGAAAAACTTTGAAGCCTTTGCTATTGTAAATGTTTTTGCTGAAACCAACAACGTAAAACAAATCGAAGCAACCAAATTCAAAACTAACAGTTCAACAATGGCTATGACACATTGAAAATACTGAGGATTGAACTGGGACTACTAATAGGCCAAGTGCTTCAGTACGTATATGAACTTAAAATCATAAATTTCATACATACATTACTTCTTCATGAATCAAAACTTTAATAACTTAACTAAAGAAGTGTATTTAATAATGTTGTGAATAAAATTATTATAAAAATATAATTTTTGAAAGAATACTATCGTTATGAATGTTTGATTTTTTGAAAATGTTATATGAATGTAAATTTAAATGGAAGGAGTCTTGTCATAAAATATAGATAATCAATCTCTTCATTTCTTAAAAAAATCTATAGAATTTTTTTAAATACTTTTTTTAATTTAAGTAATTTAATTTATTTCTGTGCAAAAATTTGACTTATTAGGTTGTAAATTTCTTCACTTATAAGTTTACATGATTTTTATATATGTGCAAATGAGAATAAATATATAAAGTCATTATTATTAAATTATTGTTATAAAACTAAAATGGTATCTTAATATTTATGACACATTTATCTTTTGGTAATTATCTATTTAATTTATGACATAGAAGTTCTAAAGAAATCGATTTATTTTTTTGATTACTTCTTAATATAACAATATATAATCGTTTGTAAAAGTTTTAAGTGATTTTAAAAAGGATTCCATTTCGAATATTCATTATATATTGATTATTATTCAAAATATTCTTTAGTACGAATCAACTTGTTTATGTTAGTTATTTAAAAAAATGTTTATTCTGTAAAACAATTTTTCTCAATCTATAAAAGTATTGATTTTTTAAAAATCCTATTTTTTATATTATAAAAAATTATTATAATAAAATATTTTTTTAAAAATATGTTCAGAATGAAACTATAAGAAATAAAATTATAGTTTCAAATATTTAAAGAGAACTGAAATATTTCTTGCTGCTTTTTTTTGTTTTAGTTTTCTTTATTAATATTAAGCACTTTTTTGTTTTCACATTCAAAATGGATAAAATATTTAAGTGGAATTTATATATATATATATATATATATATATATATATAT
>JAPDSC010034494.1:164535-184840 GCA_026290005.1 Latrodectus geometricus | reverse complement strand
TATATATATATATATATATATATATAGAGAGAGAGAGAGAGAGTGAGTGAAATAATTACCACTGAATGTGTAATGATAAATCACTCTGAAATCTAAAAATATATACATAACTAAACACACAGAAAAATTAATTATTAGTGCCTGTATACATTTCCTTGATCTAAGGCCTTGGATTGCGAACTATATATTCTTGTGTAGTCAACCTATTGCGAACCCCCAGTGTTTAATTTCCAAGCATGCTTGGTACTCAGTTTTATCGACATTGAAGGGATGAAAGGCTGGAAAATTATAATTTTTGAATATAAAAATTCATTCAAATGAAAATATCTTTCAAAAATCGTCATATATTATTAAACATACTTATTGGAAATATATTCTTAAGATTATTTTTTACCAATTTTTAGAAAACAGACAAAAATAAAACAATCGTTTAAAATGTAAAATAGGAATCTAATTATAATTGTATTTATATGCAAAAATTAAATATTAATTTGCGTTAAAACTATTAAATGGGAATGTTAATTTGTATGCAAAGATTTAAATCAAAAGGTTTTTTATAATTCAAATTAAAAATTAAAATCAAAATGAATTTTTTTTCATAACGCTATTTTTGCAATCAAAAAGTATTTCATAAAAATATTGAGAACAATTGTGCATTATAAATACACGATTAATTTATTTGTGTTGTTTTGTTGAATTATTTTTAATTATAAGTAACCATTGCTATCAAAGTTTTTTACATTGTTATTCGTTTCATACATGTGTGATCACAGATTATTAATTACTTAAAAATGGCTATATATTACTTCAAAAAGATAATCCTTTTTCTTTAAATTCAATTTTATTAAATAGTGTTAAATTATTTTCTTTTTAATTTTCGGATAAGAAAGATGTTTGAAGCTTTTTCAGTGAATCCTTTTAATAGTTTCTTTTAACGTATATTTGAATCATATTATGAAAAACTATAAGCGAAATTGTTCGTTACATTGAAATTTGGTTGTTATAAAATTTATGAATTATAATAAGAATTCCGTCATTACTTTGGAAATTTATTATTTTACAACGATTTTCGTCGTATTGAATTTCATTTTTATAAGACAAAAATCTTAATATAATAATTTCAATATATATATATATATATATAACAGAGAATATGTATTTATATATAAAAATAAATATTTAGATTGTCCTGTTTCAATTATATCATATATGTAATTAAAGTTATTTCCTTAAAATTTGAGATATGAAAACAATCATAGTGAGTTTAAGTTTCAAAATGAATAAAATCGAAAATTATAATAAAAAATATGTGCAAAATGTTGTTTTAAAGCTATCTTATATTTAATCAAACGACAAATTTTCAAATTTGAAAATAATTAAAAATAAACGCATTCTTTTTCAAATTTTGTTTCTTTTAAAGAAAAGTTTTCATGCATCAACACATTTAAATTCTTCTAAAAAGTTCTCACATCATTCGCTATTATAATTTATTTCTTAAATTTAGAGCACATTTATTTAAATTTACTGTTGTTGATACAAGATGTAAATATTATCTAAATGTCATTGATTTCTTTATACTGCTGATTGTTCTGCAAGATATGGATAACAAATTTTACAGTATTTAAAATACCGCTGGTTTTAAAGTTCAGTTTTGTCGAGAGCAGTGTTGAAACCGCAATTACGGTACATACCCACTCGAGCCATATTTTCCCAGTACTTTTGTCTCTTCGGATGGAAAGTGAGAGGCATTGTGTGAATGCAAGGAGGCTTTGAACCGTATTCTGAGTTAGTAGTGCGAAAGAAAGGATGGGTTTTCTTTGTGGCATGCATAGCTTCATTGTCGAACAATGTCGCCGATAATTCCTTGAGAACGTCTTTGTCAACAGCTACAGAGAAATTCCCGCAATTGCTGTCAGAAGTCTGGGCCACCTCAGTTGCGAAATCCACCGTCAAGTTGTCGTTTGGTGAGCATTCCTTGGACGAAAATTCTTGAATTGGGCTCTTCTTTATGAATTCGATGCTATTGGTTTGAATTCCACTTTCTTTTTTTATCGGAGCCATGCTGCAGTTCAAATATTTAAATTAGGTACCATCGCTTATAATAATAAAAAAAAATGTATTAATTAATTTAACAGTTCGGTAACAATATATCTAGTGTAGCTGCAATGCTTATTTTCAAGCATTGTTTTGTTGACAATCATTCGTCAAGCAGACGGTAACCTAGCAACATATTGCGCTCGATGCCATTCATAGTTTCATAAATTAGACAATGGTCATTGATCGATTGATAACTCATCTATTCTTATAGACTGTATGTTTCCTTAATGCTAAATTTTATTGACTTGTTTTTCGTATATTTATGACAAGCTTTTGGTTTCCCGAGACTTGAAAGATTAAATCATAATATATTTTTAAATGTTTTGTTATCTTTTTCAAAAAGTGTTTTTGTTGAACATTCTTTTTATGATGGATTTCTAAACTCTAGTACGTCAATTTTATACTTAGTTGCTAAATTCACTTCATACACTCGGTTATTTAATCTAATGCAAATTTTAAAGTATTGCTTTTAAAATATGTATAGTTTTTTAAATAATTTTTGTAATTCACTTTTATTATGATCAAATATAGAATAAAATTACCTCATTTATAAAATTTTCCTGTCAAATTAGTCGATCGAGTTGAATTCTAGCAGAGCTTACACACTTGGCGCGAATAATTTTAGTTGGCGATAAATTTCGCCAAAATTGGTGATCTTACTTTTATACATTAGATATGATAAACCTAACTATTTCTGTATTTCTTAGTTTGCCATTTTGTTCTGCCTTAGCGTTTTTTTTTTTCAGTTTGTCACCAAGGGTGTGGGCTCTTCCAGCATTTTACTGTCTGTCATCTCCTGCTGTGTGCTAAAAAAAGTGTTAATATTTTTTAAAATAAATTAGTTAAATCAGAAAAATTTTGAAATATAACATGAGAAACTTATAATGAATGAATTAGGAAAAAATAAATTAAAACAATAAATCATAAGTTTCTTTAGAATAATAAAACTCGGAACATACACACAGAGTCTGTGTTAGGAAAGTAGTGTCTTGAGGTATTGACATCAAAAATAAATGTCAGAGCTTCAGAATATTTTATTAATTGTACAATATTTCCTATACAAATATTATATTAACTATATATTTCCTGTACAAATATTATTTTAACAAATATTATATTAACTATATTTATGTATGAAATGCTTTAAAATTTATTCGAGGAAAAATTACTTTTAAAATGCGCATAAATATATCCATAATTGACAAAGCAAAGAAACTTTTTTCAGTATATTAGAAGATTTGTGAACAAAGTTTGGTGACATTTTATTGATGAAGAAAAAAAAATCAAACTTTCTAAATCAATTAATTATTTCTCGTATTTGTTATCACATAAATATGAAAAGGTAACACTGAAAAAAAAAAGAGAGAGAGAGAGAGAATGCAAGTACGTTTATTCGATTAAAGTCAAAATAATTACAAATAATTTGAAAAGGCAATCAAATACAAATTTTAAATTCTAATAAATTCTCTTTTCTTCGATGGGATATTTTAATATTTTTACTCTTGAGATAAAATTATTAAATTAATTCCCTGATATTAACTCATTAATTTCCTAATATTTGAATGTATTTTAAATTGGAAACCATTTAAAATATATTTAAATTTTACGAAATCGCTAAGCGAAATGCGTGATAAATTATTTTATATTATGTTAAATTTTAAAATTTACACTTAAATATTTTTATTTGATTATTTTATTTAATTAAAAAATATTTCTTACTAAAAATATTTACAGAATGATAGATATCCAAAAATTTGTTTAGTGGGATTTCATTGGGACCAAGCAAATATTGCCTACCTACATGTGATAGTACCTGTATCGAAATTACTGAAATCTGAATGGTTAGTTCTTTTGCTATCGGTCCAATATAGTTTGTGATTTCAAATTCCACTATTGCATGGATGTTTGTAGTAGTTCGGAATTCACTTTAAGTGGTGGGTCCCACTCTAACTAGCCCTCATGAGCATTAAATGTGTGTGATCTCGTTGAGCGAGAAACAAGTGAAATCTGCAAATGTTGGGTTGTTCTGAAAGTTATTTCATTTTATATGAAAATTAAAAACGTATAGCGAATAAATATTTTATTGAATTGTATATTTTTAATTCTAGTCCAATTGCCTCTTACCATCTCTCTGGTAGTAGCATGATTTCATACTCTTGATGAAGAATTACCTTATAAAATGATTGGTTTTCACTAGAAAAAAATTTATTCTGATGGAAAAATGAAATGACTCTCCGAACAACCCAATAAATGCGTAAATAAATTAATCAATGCCGTTTAAAAAGTGTCCCTTAATCATTTCAGAGCGTTTTGAATTTGATCAAAAAATGTCTGAAAGCTAATGTAATTGTTACAGCAAAACCAGTGACTTTGTTCTCATGTCAAAAAATTCACCATAGGAACTATGTTTAAAACGTAATGAAATATTATTTCAGGTTTCTCTTAATGAGTTTATAGTATTTATTTCAGAATTCATATTGAATAAACTTTGTAACTTATTATCATTTAAATTAAAATAACACTGTTTCTAACTTTCATTGTTTTTTTTTCCTTATCGTATGTTGAATTCTATTGTTCTAATTAATAAATGTGTTTATCTAAGCATAGAACAAAAAGGAGCCATAGTTTCTTGCATGCTAACACATCAATAAATCATTTTCATTTAATTTATCGTTTTTTAAATAACGATAATAAACCAAATACAGGTTACGAAAAAAATTTCGGAAAAAATATAACACCTTTGAACCTATCCGATCACCTTGAAATTTGACACAAGTAAGCTCTTTTACTCTAAATGTGTGCTAATGAATAAATTTTTAAAGCCAATGAATCTTCATTTCGTTTTTCAAAGCGTTTTTAAGCGCGTGTTTTGATTCCGTAACTAATACGAAAACAGGTAAAGATTGATTTTTTTTTACTGTCTCCAGGTAGCACAACTAAAAAATGTCATTAACGATTTTTATCGAACATTTCACTTCCAAATGAACGACTTAGGAGGTGGTTACTTTTGAGATGTCCTGCGGCCTTGAATTTTTAATCAGTTCATTATCGTTATAGACCTTTATACATCTTTAATTTGAATAAAAGCAGCCACTTTTTTTCTCTTTAAATAATGCACAGTTAAAAAAAATATTTCACTTGTACATTTGGAGTTTTTTTGGGGAACTTTAAATCACTGCTTTCGTTCACACAGACTTGCTTTTTCTCTTAGCTCTTCTCAATATTTTTGATTTTTAGATAAATGCATCTTAATTAAGATGAGGTTTTGATAACAATAATAATTTTGAATGTTTTCAGCTCGTACCTTTAGATAGCGACGTTGCAATCAGTTAGAAATCATAAGTAGTATTTACCGAGCTTGGGACATAAAAAAGGTATGTTTATGAAAAAATATAGGAACATGAAATTGATTTAAAATAAGATGATATAAAAAGATATAGAATATTGATTCATATTAAAATTAAAGAAAAATCTGCTATATACCTTGATGCAATGTACCTTAAATTATAATTTTGGCCATATTGTAAATCTAAACAATTATCTGACCATTTAAAAGTAAAGCCTTTTTCAAGAAAAAATAATAAAAATTTATTTAATCCTGCAAATTAATTTTTTTACAAAAAATTTAATTGAAATTAATAGGAAATATATACATATTATAGTTTCTATCTTTTTCGTAAATATACTTTACGGAAGAAAGTTGTAAATTAGAAACAGTGAAATAGGAAACCATTTATTGAATTCATAATGGAATGTAAAACAAAAAAGTTAAAATATTCGAAATGATCCTAATAAAAAGGATGAACCTGGTGTATTGCTACCATTTTAAAAATCCATAGCTCTATTTTCGACAGCAGTAATCTTAAATCACCACTATTAACTATTTGCAATTGTTTTCTTTTTTGTTAATAAATTGATTACCTTACTGAAACCATGTTCCATTAAATATTATGAAGAAAAATGCGATGAAGAAATTTTGTGAATTATAACCTATATTCTAGGATAAACAGCAAGGATCTCCTTTTGCAGCCGAAATTGTTGGTAGCTGTTTTTGAATTTAAATTTATTATTTGTAAATAATTCCATAAGTTCTTCTAACTGTGAAATTCTTCTGTTTTTATACTTGAAAAAGGATTCAAAATCCAATCATATATGTTCATTTTCAAAATATCTTCAAATCGTTGGTAATAGATCTGACAATAAGAAAGTATGTCTTCCTCTTTATTTTCTGCTCTTGATAAATTTGGGAACTGCCTGAATTCCATTCGTTCAAAGTTTCATTTGTACAGAAGAAATTTTTTCACAAATGAAGAAATAATAGATTTTGCTTTTATTAAATTCGCTTCCTCATCTTAAAGCTGAAGATTGCTCTCATTAAAATTTTTTAATATGCCTGTCAAGTAAGCAATATCAGTTTAAGATTGTTTTAAATTGGAACGTAAAGCATTATTTTGTCTGGAGGTCTTGAAATCTTTCAAGAACTGCCGCACCGAATTAAACAATTTATAAATCCTATCTAATCAAGCACCTTTTTACAATTTTCGGTATAATGCATCAAACGATTAAAGTAATCGTTTACAAGGCAAAGCTGTTTAAATAATCTGTCATTCAATGATTAGCTTTTGATTATATTGATAGTTTTAATTACATATTGTAATGGATTATGAAAGCCTGCATTTAAATTTTTGGCAACTAGATGTTGACGATGGATGATACAGTGTACCATTAAAACATTCGATACCTTTTTTTTAAACATGCAAGAAAGCATTTGTAGCTCCTACCATCGCTGGAGTGCCACCTGTGATTACTGATAAGATATTACTCAGAGATAATTCTTTTTCTTTAAAAAAAACTCATTCATTGCAAGGAATATTTCTCTTCTAATATCAGTTTGTAAATATTTTGCAATAATTCTTGGAAAATTTGTTCCTCCTTTGTGAACAGCAAGCATCTAAAAGTAAAGCTTCATTTCCTGGCAAAGTTGACTCATTTCATTAAAAAGAAAACCGAGATATTTTTAAATATCCACTCAATAAATTTTTAACATCTTGAGTCATTTCATCAATTTTTTTTTTTTTTGCACTGTATTATTGCTCAACGAAATTTTCTTGATTATATTAGATGTTGGACTGTGTAGCACAGTACGTATTACTTCACTTATAGCATTATTAATTAGTTCTACACTAATAATATCAGGTTTTCCTGATTTGGTAATCATTAGTGAAATATTGTAAGAAGCAAGCAAGCTATCCTAATCTTGTGCTGTTGCAGGTGAAAAAATTTTGCCAAAGTCGGTTGTTTGATTAAGTTTTCCCTTATTGTTCAGAAATAAGACAAATCCTTATCTTTTTTATCACCATGAATTTTAGTTAAAAGTTCTGAAATTCTGGAAGGCTTCATAGCTTCGTTTGATGAAAATTTCTGGCAATTCAGGTACAGTGATAGTGCATTGTTTACAGACGACTTAATAAAGATATTATACTGTCTACATTTTTTCTTTGATTAACTCATTATTATCAAAAGAAAAAATAAATTTTGAGATGAATTTATTAAGTTGATAAAAAAAATAAGAAAAATACTGCAAGCTGAATCAAAACATTCAATAAGAATAAAAGTTTTCACCTTATATTTGCAGAATGCTGATGCCATGTCATAAAAACGAAATTCGAAACTATTGCAGCATTTTTTAACTAAATTAAAAAATTTCGATTTTCATTTAGACTTCAGAAATATTTCGAAAAATTTTAAAATATACAAAATCTGTTTCAATATTCTTTACCACATGATATTATTAATTGCAGGCGCATATAATTATTATAAAATAAATAAATAATACCAATTATAACAGTATTATTTGTTAATTATATTTAACATGTCACAATATTACAACATCTAACATTTTGAATTATATTATGTATAATAATTACAAAAAATCTTTCAATTAACAGCGGCGTACTATAAAGTTGCTGGTCATATTGCAGGAATTAGTACTATTGCTGCTGTTCTAGACTGTGGCCTTGGAATCGACATAATAACACACGTGGTAGTTACCCACAGCAATGCTTGTAGAGCTCACGTGCTTTGGAACTGTGAGTCAGTGACTTCACATGAACAATAGAAAATTGCGATTGAACATACCTCAATGCAAGTGAGGGAGTATGCAGGAATTAAGCCAATGTCCAGTACGTTGTTCAAAGAAAAATTAAACGTTATGAGCGGAATACATAAATTAATTTTTCTAAATCTTCTTTTCTTTCTTTTATACTATCACCCTTACAGTTATTTATCGTCTCCTCAAATGCAACTGTGGCCATCATCACCTCCCCTGAATAGCTACAACACCCGCAAGGGGGCGGTGGCGCCCACTTTGTTTATCACTGCAGTAATTGATTTCGTGCCAGATACGAGCAAGCATGGTGGCATCCACAGAGGATATTTCGGCTGAAATCTTGGCATTTAAGATTTTGACATTTTCCACTAATGTAAACAGTGTCCTATTGAATTCACAAAAGAAAAATTCTATGGCTTTAAATGAGGTGTTCTGTGTCTAGTGGCGTTAAATGAGGCGTGGTGGCCTGTGAACTAGGCCACCACGCCTCAATTCATCTTTCTGGGAAATCGACCATTCAGAGAATTTTAAATGATGTTACTCCCGTAAATAAATCTTAAATAAGTATAAGGAGTCCTGATCCTCCTGGCTAAGGGTTAGATGAGGAGGTAACAATCCCTATCTGAAAAAATATTGTAGAGGAGCCACTAACAAGACATGCAAAGCGAACTGGCAAAATGGGTGACGGATATACACTTCGGAAACGATTAACAATTTAAAGCTCGGTACTTGAAATGTTTTGAGTTTGTTTTGCTCTGGTGCCGTTGGACAACTACAGAGACAATGTGATAAACACATAGAGAGAGAGAGAGAGAAACGATGCCAAAAAAAATTTTTTAAAGATCATTGTAGAATACGAGGAAGAAGGAAGAAAAGAAAGATATCTCAAAGAGGATGAAAAGGATCTTAACTTGAAAATAACAAACTGAATAACTAAAACAAGTGACAGACTAATTTGGAGTAGAATTGTTGGGAAGGCCATCGTCCAAAGTGTACTGTAATGTCGGGAAGTTAGTTATTTAACATCAGACGGAGTTCAAAATTTTGTGGACGCCTTGCTTAACAAAAGCTGAAATTCTTTTTTTTTTTTTTTTGTTTTTTTTTTGTTTATATTTCTTATTAATTTAATTCCCCATGCTTCTTAAGTAGAAGCTCATGAGAGGATCCACGAATAACGATTAAAATGTTGTAATTGTTCAAAGAGATATGCTCGAAAAGATTATCATAGCACTTGCAGTTCAAAATTCTAAATTCAAAGAAACTATCAATTTTCTGACGCTGAAAAATAATGTTCAAGGGAAATGGGCATTCTAGATTTCTGAAACATTTTAGTACTTACGTTTTTATTTTCTATCCATAATTATGAATTTTTTTTAATGTTAGATTCTTAACGTGTATTTTAATCTAACTTACTGAATGATGAATTACTTAGTTCAATATTTTAACCTAATTTCGCAGATAACAATCAGTGTTATGATTTTGAGGTGAGAGAAATTTGCGATAACTTATTTGATTTATAAATTAATTTTAACAACCCAGACATTTCAAATAAATCAGTCTGCGGGTGCAGATAATAGTTTTGTTAATTATCGATAAGTTAAAGAGCCGATGGAGTGATAAATCATTATCGATAAACATCTGAAAATGATTCTTGTATCCTGTTATTAGACGCAACTCATACGGAACAGTTTTATAAGGTAGAAAGAGAAAGTGAGAAAAAATTCATGTTATGTTTCCTTGATTAGTTGACAAACTAGATTTCCATATGTAAATATGTATTATACATTAGATTGGGGAAAAAGAAATTCATTATTTTTTTGGTCGGTGATCGCAGTATTCGATATTTCGTTCAGTATCCAACACACAATTTCAGATTTATGCTCGTTGGAAAAATCTCACTTCGCACTAAAAAAAAAAAAAAAAAAATGCATTTTTTTTTTTTTTTTTTTTTTTTTTTGGCAATTTAATTATAAGGTAAAATGTGTTAAACAGGGAAATCAAGATAGAGAAAATGCTGTGCATTCATATAGTTTTCTTTGAAATAGATGAAAATACATGTCAGACAGTTGAAAATCGGAAATGGTGTTTATGGTCTCTATACTGTAATAGTCAATTAAATGTAATTTTGGTTTTATCTTTTCCCTTCAGATATATTTCATGTTAAAGATTCACTTGCATAGATAGGCCCATCGTCGAAAATATCGATAAAATCACAAAAATGTCTGAAGTTGACTAGCATGTTAGCACTTCAGACAGAAGCTGAAGATCAGCCACAAAACAGTTTGAAATCATTTGGAGAAACCTTATGAAAAACATATAAATCCTTAAAATTCATGTAAAAATAAGGGATTTCTTTTTCCCCAACTTAATGTTCTCAATGTGTTCTACTTTGAAATTATTGCTAGTTCTTTGCAGGAAGAAAAAGAAAAGACTTATAATATGTATTCAATTACAATCAAATCTTCTCTCTAAAATCTCATATTAATTTACCGGTTTACCTCATATAGTTACTATGCAAAAGCTTAGTGGCCATGCTCTGAAGCTGACTGAACTGGAGACAGTCTTGCAATTTCACAAATATTGTAAAATGAGAAGTAACTATTAAAAGTAATGAACTGAAGTTACCAAATACCCCTTTCAGTCTTGTTCATTTGAAGAAATAATAATTTTTATACTCTTAACAGAAGACATTATGTAAGAAACTGCCAAACAATTAAAGTTTGTTATTAGATATTTGATACTCCTGGTGGAATAGTACCCATCGGGACTTTTCATAGATAATAGGACGTGTTACGTACCGATAGGGAAGGTATTTGGAAAATTTCCAAGCACGCATAAACGCAATACTTATTTCCGCTTAGATTGGTATCAAACCATGGACTATCCACTATGAAGAACGTAATCTAACCTATTAATAAGAAGTTAAGGCTTTGTTGACAATTTTGACATAACGTTGTTGGAAGACTAATGAATTTAAGCTGTTTATGAATATTTTAGTAACTAATGTGTATGTACCTTTTTTATTTTTACGATTATAAACTAAACTATGTTTTGTTAAATGAATTTAACTAATACTGAACACTCAATTAAAAACTCAGACTCATATTCAATGATTAAATGATAAAGTTTATTACAAAAATCAACATTGCACACAAAAAAATACCATGACAAGTTTAATGGGGAGTCGCGAGCGGCATTGTTATAAATATTATTTTAACATACCTTTATTATTATTGCAAAGTTAGTACTCTTAAGAGGAGAAATTTAAAGTTACTTTAGTTCTTTAAGTAATTTACATCTGTTCAAATTTCAACATTACTTACACGGATAGCTGAAGATGCGTGTGCAAAACACGTGGGCCTAGATGTGGTACCAAAGATCCAGGAGTATTATGGCAGCGGGTTTCCTGGATACCTTTCTTCATCAAATACTATTCAAGTGAATTTACCCATATCTTCTTTAGTTTCACGGAGATTGGGAGTGCTAGAACGACCTCACGAAAAAATTTAAAATAGCACGGACTGAATTCCCACTGTAACTTTTCGCTGTTCTACAGAACATCCCCTCATTCAGCTCCTGGTTTTGGTTCTTACATGAAACTCCTCACGTCCAGTCCTTTTACTTTAGAACCCCCAACTCATTTTCTCGCGTGCTGGAGTCAAAACCGATTCCTGGTCATCCTCTTCACTTCACTTCCCATTGCACTCTCCACATAAAACATGCTATGCTCCCTTACAAATAACTCTAGTTGCCAACAAGTAAGAATAATTAAATTGTATACATTTGTGATCAGCAATGTAATTGGATTCTGTGGGATTTTACATAAATAATGGACAATATTTAATACACCAAGAGTGTTAGTAAAACAGCAAAGCCCCCACTTCCACAAGAACGCATGCAGACGTGTAACATCTCCCTTTATTAAACAATGGCTGAAGTCGAATTCGAGACATTTCATTATGAAAATCAAGGACTTCATCCACAGTGAGCCCTTTGTGGTTCACTCGTAAAAATATTAATTGTATGCTTGTGAAAAGACAAGTGAATCTGTTCCATTCTGGCAATTAAATATCTAAATAACATGAATAGCCGTAATTGTTTTGTACTCCTGTACTAATTCTAAGAGCTTTTGCTCGTCATTAATAATTAGTCTTTATAATAATCCAGTGAGTCAGTCTAACAATAATAAACTATTTATTTGTAACTTATATAATCGTACAAATTAATGAACAATTAGAGAAAGTCATTCCCTTTTTTGTGACAGAATTTGGATTTGATGTCATGATGCCCATAAAAAACCATTAAGTATTGCATTCTATATTGTTCAGATGTTTTCCGTAAGAAAAAAATCGTTCCTGCTTTTTATAAGATCTGTCAAAACATTCTCAAAGGCAGAGGTCTCCAAATATTCCAGCATTATGGTCATACTGTTTACTCCAGTAAGTTCCAAGGGCCAAAACCGTTTTAATTTTTCTGTCATTAGCTATAATTTCTAGATTAGTCACTGAGTACGCGCTGTAAGTGAGCATACCCTTGCTTAATTCACTGGTTCAATTATTAAAATTACTATTGTGTGTATCGATTCGAAAGTGACACTTGACGATATTTAGTCGTTTAAAAGCAGAAATGGGTATGTAATATCCTTTACCGCTAACATATGGCGCTAGTAGTAGTAGTCTAAAAAGCGAAGTAACATTAAACATTCGTGAACAACCGCAGAGGTTCGAGAATGTTCTGGAGTATTTCACTCTCTTCGAGATCGCAATAATTGGATCATAAAAAACTAACGGAGCGACCGCGACTTAATGTACCTAGAGAAGACAAAAGAAGTGGAACTCTGTCTATTGTGAAGTATAGTTTTAAAGACTATATCCGTTTAAAAGTCCGATCCGACCAATGCCCAAACATAACTGTCCTTTTATTTAATTCGTAATTTTTTGTGTGATTTATTAGTATGGAAAAGTAGCTAGTTAGTGAATGCAGAACTATCAAAGATCAATGAAACTTTCAATATTTCGTGATTGAATCCAGTAATAAGGTGTTATATGTTTGAAACGAATTGGGAAACGTCATTGTGAAACGAAACATTTTCAAAATTACTCAAAATATGGAAGAAGTTAGCGTATAGAAAAATTTGAAGCTTTGAAGATCGGACTGAAATTGCGGCAATCTTTGTTTACGAAAGTTAAAACTGAACAAGAGGTTGCAACTCATGCCAGTTTTAGTGTGGCTTTTGAAATAGTAAAACGTAGAAACCCATACAGAAATGCGTAATTACGCATTTCTGTATGGGTTTCTACGTTTTATATTTCTGTCTGGGTTTCTACGCAATATCTGCAGAAATGTGCCAAGAAAAGGTACTTAAAACTATCATTTTATCAGTAAACACTGTGGCTCGGAGGGTACAAGACATCCCAGAAAATATATCATCTCAACTGTCTGACAAAAATGAACGTTTTGAGTGTCTTTTTTGGACTTGGATGAGTTAACGGGCATGTCAGATATGACTCAGGTGTGTTGATTTTTATTCGAGGAGTAAATAAAAGCCATGAATGTATGAAGGACTTCTTGATATTGATAGTATTCACGGCATGACTACTGGAAAGATATTTTTAAGGGAAATGAAAACGCCATTCCTAAAAAGAACCTAAGATGGAAATACTTGAAATAACTGATGGAGACAAAAACATGCGTGGTAAAAATAAAGGAGGGGTTTTATTTGTTTCAAAGGCAGTTGAAAATGATGGAGGTTCAAAACCATTAGTCTTACATTGTATCATTCATCAACAGTCCTTGTGCGGAAAATGTTTGTATATGTCTGAAGTTCTAAAACCAGTAACATCAGTTGTTAATTTCATCAGATCCATTGGGCTGAATCACCGACAATTCTGCGAGTTTATTGAAGATATGAGAGAAAATGATTTACCACATCACAGTGCCGTACGCTGGCTTAGTTGCAGAAAAGTCCTGCAGTGCTATTTTGAACTTAGAGCACAGATCGAAATTTTTTTTAAGGAAAAACATCGCTCTTTTTATTCAATTACAAAATAGCGAATGGCTCTGGAAGTAAGCATTCTATGTGGGATTGACAAAATATGAACGAACTAAATTTGAGATTGCAAGGAGAAAACCAGCTTCTCTCTGATCTATATACTAATATCATATCGTTACGGCAAATTGAAAGTTAAATTAAGTTGGTTTTAAATTCTCAATTATGATGATTCAAAAATAATTTGTCTTTAAAACACATATTTTGATATTGTATATGAATATTTGAACTTTAAAGGAATTAATGTGCTTTTAAATGGAATTTTACTTATAAATTCAACTTTAAATTACTTACCGTGGAATCTTTTCTTATTATAATTTTCTAAGTATAGGATGAAATAAATTAATGCTATGACATTTTGTAGTTTAAATTGCATTTTATATTTTGTTTAAATAATTCTTGAGTTAAAATGTAATATATGTAATATTATAAAAACAAAACAAAAGTAATATTGTTTCAATCACAATTACGTAAAAAATGTTTCACATATTTTAAAACATGTGAAATATTCAGCCGCACTACTTAGACTGAGTATTCCGGTTCATTTTGTTGCCGAAGTTTTGAGTGCTTTGACAATAAATTTTGATACTGTTTTCTCAAACTTTGATGTCCTTACCAATGAAATTAAGATTTCACAAATTCATTTTGATTCTGACATTGAAACCCTAGCTCCGGAACTTCAAATGGAAATTATTGGTTGAGAATGCAGAGATATAATTAAGAACAAATATCAAAACTCCTCTTTGTTGGACTTTTATATGAGTCTTCTACTAATACAATTTGATAATTTACATAAATTTGCTCGTAGGCTGTTTTCTTATTTTTGGTTCTACTTACTTGTGCGAGGAAACATTCTCGAAAATGAAGTACATAAAAGAATATTTGCAGATCTTAGTAATCCAATGAGCATCTTAAATCTCTTTTAATATTTGGAACCAGTAAAATTTATCTACAACTAACAGACTATTGACAGTGATAAATCACAATAACATAAATTTCATTACTATTTTTTTATAAGATATTCCGTGGTTTTATTCGTGTTAATTTTTTCCATTCCTGAGGAATTTTCAGGATAAAAATCATGTTTGATTCAGGGTCTATACATTCTAAACATCGATATACATATATAAGTGATATACTTTATCCAACATAACTACTGAGGGTATCGGCCGCCGGATGTTTACTAGTTTATAATGTAGTGGGATTCATTTAAATTACTTGTTAAATTGAATTTTCTTTGTATAATGTTTGTCATTAAGCTTGACCTAGCAAGTAAATAAAAGCGAGTTATTGTGTTTTTTTTTTTTTTTTTTTTTTTGTCTAACTTATTATGGCAACAATAAGTTATTCGCTGTCACGAGTCAGATTGGTGATACTATTAGGCCGCAGTTTGAAGACTCCTACTCTAAGGGAATGAAGTCCTGTTCAATATAACTGAATTATCATATCTGCAATTACAACCATTAAGATCTGTTGTTCAAGAGAAGAAACCAATAAACCATACTACAGATTACGTCCATTATTTGATAAATCATAGTATTTATTTAATATTTTACATTAAATACTTTGATTATGGTAAACTGTTCAAGAGAAACGTTACAAATTGCACCTGATGTAAGCTTTAAAAGATTTGAATGTTTGACTTCAAATGTTTGATCCACACAGCTAGTTAATTAAAATTATATAATATTGAAATAAGTAAATAAAAGAAACTTTAAATTTATTAAAAAGAAATAAAAGGAATTTTTTTAAAAATGAAAGATTAAAATAATGTGTTTGTTATATATTACATATATGATACACACATCATTTAGTTGCCCGATATCAGGATAATTAATTGGCATATAGATAATTATAAATTTTTTTTATGTGAGATTTTTACAAAAGAGTCTTATTCTTCTGTAATTTGCATTCTAAATACCATATTTTCCTGTATATAATCAGTGCATGATGTTGTAAAAAAGATTCAAAATTTCGTTCTGTGAATTATGCGCCACAGCAGATAATCTGATAAAATAAATATAAATCTGAAAAAAAAAAAAAAAAACATTTTCCATTACATATGCTTACAATAAAATATTGAAAGAAATGCCTTGTATGTTTCATAAAAATAATAACATTTTATTTCACGACTCGGGTAACTATAATGAGTTTTGTCCAATTACATTCAAGAACGAATTAATTTTCTGAGAAAGACATAACAGTTGCTATCAGGTATCGTTATTCGCATTCTTGATCTGAGTTATTTCGTTCTGAAAAAAATTAAAGTTCGTACATCGTCATGTAGAAGCGAAAGCGTAACTACACAGCACATTTTTAACTAAATGTTATAAAGAAGGGAAATAAAAAAATGGTGACAATAATGTTAATTAATGTAAGATATTAAAACAAAGCAATACAAAAGACAAAATGTACGAAATGCGCAGTTCGAATATAATCCATTTTTTTCATTTAATTATTAACAAAACAAATATATTTTATTTTTAAAATGTCTAATCTCTGTCAATTAAAAGTTTTACTATGAAAACCTAAAAATCTTTTCTACCTATATTTATTATATTTTTGATCATATTGTGTATTTTTATTTTATGTTATCAACAGTAATATTTTCGACTATTCGCCGAAAATATTTCTGCTGATTATACGCCGCTGCGGATTATACACAGGAAAAATAGGGCATGTAAATTCAGCAAATAAAGTTAAAAAAAAAAAAAAAAATTAAGAAAAAAGATGGAAAGGAAAAATGACAGCAACGCTTGTATTTTGAAATACGATCAAATCAAATGTTTGAAGCTTCGCTTTTTTTGATCAAGCGAGGAAATATGCCCACCAGAGTCGGAAAGAAAGATTAATGTGTGGGATTTCTAGTAAAGGCGCAATGGCGGAAGTGATAAAGGTCAAATGTCCAAAAATTGGAGACTTTTTAGCTTTTTCTAACGATACAATTGAAGCACACTAGTCACACATGTATTAATAAGATGTTTATCGGTTGTTTATCAGCTATGAAATAAATCATATCCTTCTTTGTTTACTAATAACTAAATAAAGTTATTCATATTTTCAAATTAAAATATGCCTACATGAGAAAAATGTTTTCATGTTGTCTTAATATTGTCAATAATGAAACATTTTATGCGGAATATGTACATGGAAATAAAAAAAAATCATAACCCCAAAATAGTATTCTCAGGAATGAATGAAAATTTCACGAGAATGTTCCTTATAGAACGTAAGTAAAATCTTGAACCAGAAATGATTTAGAAATAAAAAAATTGATAACTTTAACAGAATTTTCCTCAGTAAAATAAAATTGATTATGAATTTTATTTTGCATGTTTCTTACACAACACATACTAAAAATTATTCTTTCTTATACACATAATTTTATAAAAAGAGAGCAGTGGATAAAAATCGCTATAAGATTTAATATATTTTTCTATTTAATGAACTCTTTCGAGTTTAAAAACTATTTTAAAGGTGGTTCCATATTGGACTGAAAAAAACTGATATCAGACTTGTACCTTTATATATATATATATATATTTATATAAAATACTACGTTTAACCCTTTGAATACATTTGATGAGTGAGCTTCATCATCTGCTTACTTCAGTACACAATACAGTCTTCAAATAATTCAGTACTCATAGGGTTAAAATACAAAGCCTTAACACATTAGGAAGAAATTCTCAGTTTTAATACAATTTTATTAAACTCAGCATTTTAATATAACAACAGCATTCAATTTAATGCCTCGTTGCTTTAAAATTTATTTTAAGTAATTCTACTTTATATTAAATGAATTGCCAAATTTTATATTAATAAAGTAGAATCACAAACAGACTTAAAAATAACTTAAAAATAAATTTCAAAGTTTAGAAATGTTTTTTTTTAAGTTAAAAACTCAAGCAAATGGAAAGAAACAAGCTAAATTGAATAGCTCTCGTGGGCGAAACATGCGGCCCGATAGTTTAAGACCACTTGCTTACAGCAAGGTTGACAGTCAATAAAAAGACGCAACTTTTGTATGAATTGAAACTAATTCTTTCCGCGGAGGAGTGAAAATATGAAATGACTCAGTCTGAAAATCACTTGAAAAGCTTCGGCATTTCAGTATAAAAAAAATCCTTGGATTGGGTGTTCCTGCAGTTTTATATTCTTACCATAGTTCTTTTCTGAGGCCGAGTGGCAAATAAATTACTTTTATATTACGAGTTTATTTCGCTTTCAGTTTATGAGAGTATCTATAACATAATTATTGAATAAACTATTGACATTTTTTTAGATAATTTTTTTCAAAATTTAATTTATAACTTGTGTCCTTATAAAGCTTCGTAATATATTCTGAAATATATTTTTTCTTTGTAGTTTATGCTTTAAGTAGTTGTGAAATAATTTTGCACAGCAGTTAAAAGCTTAACTGTTAATACGATTGCAGGACTTTATTATATATTCACAGGAAAGGAACGCTTTCTGTTAAGATCTTTTTATAGGTTCTGAGATTTATTTGTGTATTGCAAAACTAGAAACTCAGAAAACTACCAAGCACCCACCCGAAAATCACATACAGAAAACAAAAACGCAGCTCACATTGTATAATAGAGAATAGATTCCAACCCCGAATATTCACTTGAAAGAATGAGTTTCTATCATTAAACCACAATCAGTCTATATTTACTTGCATACATATGCAATTTTGCGTCAATATATATAATTCCCCAGTAACGTTGCAGTTTGATATTCAATAACAAAAATAATCCATGAAAATTTTCATTTTCGAGTGAAAATTTTCATGAGGTATTTTTAGTGTCCTTAATCAAGAAAATGATTAGTAAACCGTTTATTTAATAGTGATGATTATTATTACATTAACCGTTTATTTAATGTAATAATAACCATCACTATATAACGTATCGAAAATAATATAAATTTGCACTTTTAAATTGTTAATTTCATCAAATATTTTTCACTATATATATATATATATATATATATATATATATATATATATATTTTACATATATTTATGTATAAACACATACACAGTCCATTCACATTAATGTGTCCAGTCCACCACATATTTTCGACGTCGACATTAAATAATCAATCACAGAAGACAGGTGGCAGCATAGTGCAGTTGAGCGTATATAAAAATGTGTGAAAGCTTCGGAAAACATCGCAATCGTTGGTGTAATGCAGAAACGGAGCGATTTATTCTACGTTCAAAAGGGCATAATCATGATGGCAGTCTTGCCAAGTGTGGAAGTATTTCCGAATCGGCAAAGTTTGTGATTTGTTTACAGACCTCGTTGTAAAAGTATATCGTGCATGGCAAAATAGGACAGTCTAACATCAGTGACATGGTAAATATGGTGCTCTACTGGTCATAAGATGGCAGAGGTGAACGACGGCTACAAAGATGCATTCGGTGCAAATGGACGTGATTCCGTCGAGCAACTGACCGCTCAGATGAACCAAGGGGCTACGAATTGTGTTTCCCAAACTACTGTTCAGCAAACTGCGTCTCAACCTCCAAGGGAGACACTTGGTTCATGCACCTATGCTGAATGCGGTTCATCGACAATAAAGTCTGGAGTTTGCACACGAGTTCCGCTGAGTGGCAACAGGTAACTATGTTTTTTGATGATGATGATAAATTATGTTTTTTGCTCCATCGGACACCTCTGAAAACTGAAACCTGTTACCATTGACGGAATGATCAAGGGTGGAGGCGGAGTCTTATAGTCGGGCGCATGATGTTTTCCTGGCATTCTCTGAGCTCTTTCATTATTGTGGAAGACACGATGGATCAATACAAGTATTCATCTGTCCTTGCGGACCATATCCCCTCCTATATGTTCATTTTTTCCCCACAAGAAGGTAGCATCTACCAGCATAACAATGCGAGGCATACAGCTGGCAGAGTACGTGCAGGATTTGAAGAGCACCAGGATGAATTTATCATTCTCTCCTGACCCAATAGAAAATCTGTGGAAAATCTGGATATATATATATATATATATATATATATATATATATATATATATATA
>JAPDSC010034494.1:112676-133227 GCA_026290005.1 Latrodectus geometricus | reverse complement strand
ATATATATATATATATATATATATATATATTTATTCTCCATCTCCCTCATCCACCATGGCCTAGTGTTAGGACATCGCTCTTCTGAGTGAAAGCTCTCGAATTAGATCCCAACCACTGTTAAAAAACGGGAGATGAATGTTTGGTTTTTGCCTTATGAAATTACGCCTCTCGTTGTTGCTGCACGAGCTTATTTTCTATCTGCTAACCCAGAATTGCACTGTACTTGTTAGTTGCAGCCAATGAGAGTCTTAGTAATTAATTTAGAATAATCGAGACCTTATTGTGTTTGACCTACTACCCCCAGAGATATTATTTCACTTGGAGGATCTATTTAACGTTCTCCACGTACCTTAGTAAACACTATAGGTATTGGGTTAAGCTGGGATTCGAACTCACTACTTTCTAATAATGAGAACGATGCCCCAACCAACCAAGCCACTGTGATTAGGTTTTTACGTCTGTCGGAGTGGATGTTTGGACGTTTTACGGGTTTCCCCCTTTGTCATACGTGAATATGACCCATATGTATGAAAGGTTCTCCCAAAAGGTAATTGTGCGCTATTGATATTAAAATATATATTAGAATTGATTTTGGATGTCAAGTATCCACAATGTGGTGGCAAATCTACATCATCTAGAACTTCTCTTGGCATAGTAGTAAGACCACCTTTCAGAGAAAAACATCCCGTGTTCGATTCCTGAGAATGTTGAAAAACAGGGAAGAATGCTACGGTTATGATTTCATCTGAATACGCGTCTGTCGCGATTGGTGTTTGAGGATTTTGTGGGTCATCTCCTTTGCAATACGCGAATATGAGTGAGCGCAAAGAACAAATATCTATGAAAAGTTCTCTCGTTCAATTTACGTAATGCTTGTTAAAATGGCTAATAAAATTATGTCGTTTGGCTATCCACAACACGTGATCAAAATTTATATATTTGTTGTTCAACAGTTGCTTGGATCAAGCTAGGAATATATAAAGAAAATTTTTTAAGCAACTCTTTTGTTATATTTATCGCAACCTTTTTCTACTTATTTCTTCTTCTAAGCAAGTTTGATAGATAGCCTTATGATTAAATAACTCCGCATATTATTTTTAAAATACAATTTATAAACTTATTATTACAATTATTAGAAATTATTAAATTTCTACCTTATAACTGCATAATACTAATTTCTATATCAAATTTCAAACATGCTTATAAAAATTAATGTCATAATGCTGTGGCACGGAGCCCAACAGACATTCTCAACCCATTTTTATATTTTATAAATAGCTACGCGGGAATAACACAAAATCAATTTTTTTTTTTCATTTAATTTCTTATTTCCACAAATAATACGTATCAGAATATAATTGTAAAATCTTATGCACATAAATAACAAGAATGAACTACTATACAATATTAGTATATGTAATAGAAATAATCTTAGAAATCAATTTTTGTGTGATGTTACTTCGAACCAAAAATTTAACCTATTCTTCTAAAATTTTTCTTATGAGTGGCAATTTGAGCAAAATTCATTTGGGCAATTTCAGAGCGCAATATTCTAATTTAACAAAAAAACAAGCTTTATGTATTTATTGAAAATTTAATAATTAATTCCAGACTCAGGATAAAGAAGGCTCTGAATTTTACAAATTAATATAAAATGCACGGTAAAGAATGTTTACTCCTTAAATAAGAAATGTAATAGGCAGGCTCACTTTAAATTAGAAAATCCTCCTCATTTCAGGGTTACATAAATCAGCCGAAACATAAGTTTGTTTAATTTGTTACAATAGGGTCAATTTTTGAACATGGGGTTTTTTTAGTCTTGGACTTTCATTTCAAAGTAGAATCAAGTTGCTTTAAACATTAATTCCCACAGAGAGGGTCGAACCCATCAACCGTTGAACCAAAGAACTGAATGATAGCAGTTCATCAACCAAAAGGGCTTATAAATCAGCCATAGCAGAGCAAATGAATGTAGTACTATATATATACCATTGCCATCTGTTTTAACATGCGGACTGACTAATATTGAAACTCACATTATGTACAGTTCAAGGAAAAATGAAAATAAATTTTAATAGAACAGTATTTGCCAACCATTGTCATAATCCTTGGAGCCTTTTGATCTGTGTGACACAAACGTTAAAATATTCTGAAAGTAAATGTGCAAACGTTTATGTAAATAAGCAAATTGATATTGTTGATTAGTTTTTATCACAACAATTCATAATGATTTTAAGACGTGATTAAATTAAACTCTGTGGCACGATAAATTCTTAAAAGGCCAAGGTCTACAGTATCCATATCTATTGTCTTAATCGAGAGCTCTAAGGTGCGAGGCATATGTTCCTATTAGGTGATCAACCTAATGTGAAACCTCCAATATAATGTCGAAATAACTAACTTTATAAAATCACAACAATTTCAATGAAGTTAATAATTAAATCAATATGCAATGTTTTTCTGATTCTGCCAACGAGTATTACGGAGTAAGAAAAAATGCGTTTTTTTATTTATAACATATCTCAGATTTTCAAATTAAAACCATTTCTTTACAATACAGCTACTGTTTTAAATGAAGGAGCTGAATTATTTACATAAGCCATATATATATATTTACATTTCGAAATTTTACTACAGGGATAAATTTTATCAAAATTTACAATTATTATACATTGTTGGAATAAATTTACTGACTTCTGTGAGTTTTAAGGTTATAGATTACACAACTTGACATTATATATCTACATTGAATGTTATAAAGAAATCGACATGGGATTATTATCAATCTACATCAGTGATTCTAAACCACAGTGCTGCTTGGCCGCCAAATTTTAGAAATGTATATATTAAAAAATATAAAGCTTTTTTATTTCGAGTAAATTTTGCTTAAGTCAAGAAATGTACACAGTAAAATAAAATTTACACAGTTAATTATCCTATGTTTTACTGTTAAAAACAATTTTTATCTTTGATAACGGAGACTTTTCATAAAGTGAAATATTTCAAGTGTTCTTACTATTTAAAGTTGCCCCACGTAAATAAATTTCAAATCGTCCCGTTATTTACAATTTACTGCATCTTATTTGTAAGAATTCCAATTTTTAGTATTAATCAACATAAAACGGAAAAAAAAGATCGAAAATAAGAAATATGAAGACGATATGAGAGTAGCATTGTCATTTTTACGTTCAAATATAAATGAAATTATCAAGAAACATTAAGCTCAAAATTCTCATTAAAAATATCTTTATTATTACATTTTACAATGATTCTCTTAATAAAGTACTATTGTTTTGGTATTACATACTATATTTTATTTTATAGTCAAAATTGTTAACAATTTTGCACTATGCATTATAGGTAAATAAAGAACTTCAAAACTTATAATTTTCTTTGTGTGCTGCCAAATTTTGTAATCATTAAAAATGTGCCGTGATCTCCCCCCCCCAAAAAATAATAAATTGAGAATCACTGATCTACACAATACCTTTTATTTAAAATTCATTCAAGCTCGTGTAATACGAGACAAAAATCAAAAGACTCCTCCTTAAAATCAGTCTTTCCCAACAATCGAAAGGAGATCGCAGATGACAACACAGCACGCATAAATAAAACACATGATATCTCTGTTATTCCGAAGAACATGTGAACTCTGGTGAGAGTCAAGATTGGTAGGAGAGGCCTGAACTCGCTTCTTCAACCTCCCTGCTTGGCCGGTTGTTGTGCTAAATGAAGTGATGACAGAAAACCATGGGTCTACTTGTCAACAATTGTTAAGATATGACATTCTGTTTTCATTTAAGGAACGGCGAAATGTTGCGTTTAGGCAACCGGTTCAAATAAGCTGACAATGTAACTGTCTTTTATAAGCTTATAAAATTTCACAATAATTCTTTTATTTCTGATATTATAAGATAAAGGGCTTCAGGTTTTGCAAATTTTTATTTGCCATTGTAAAATATTCTATAGGTTTTTAACTATTATAATTATTTCGTAAAAATAATTTTTATATATTGAGAGCCTGTAGTAACCTAATGAGAAACAAGTTTTTGTCTTCGAAGGGTAGCAAGTTCGATATTTGACTCAATCGTAGACTTCGCCGTTGAGAGTGTCAGTACGAACTGTAATCAGGGCAATAAGCAAATCATACCAACCACACTTTAAAATTTCCATAAGTTTCCTCCCCCCTTTTCTCTTTTGGTGCATAAATGTTTATTAACAGTGTAATGTGTTACTTTTTGCACACAAGCATCGAAGCAATATAAACTCTATCCGAACCACTGCGGTCATCCATGCCCAAAGTAAGAAACGAACTCACGCTCCGCGCGGTGTTGAACCGAAGTCTAAAGCGATAAATATTCAGTTGCCATCTCGGCGCAGTGCATAAAAAAGAGTAAATTAGTTGTTGACGCTATCATTTTATCAGAATTTAAAATTACAAGGCAGTTCTGTTAAGAGCAGTGATTCTCAACCATTATGCCGCTGTACTTTTGTGTGTCGCCAAATTTTAGAAATGTGGCGCCAAATCTTAGAAATGTATATAGTAAAAATAATTGTTTTTTTTTATATAATTACGAGTAAAATAATAAATGTACTGTTGTTTTCGTAGTACATGTAATATTATTTTATTTTACATTCAAAATTATTGTCATAAACTATTTTTCATGGTGTATTATTCACAAGTAAACAACTTGTAAATATTTATGCTTGTAAATATTTATATCACTTGTATATATTTTTCTTAAGAGTCAAATTTTGAAATCGTTAAATATATGCTGTGACAAAAAAGGCTCAGAATTACTGTTGTTTTCTTGTTGAGAATTGAGTTTCGACAAGTTTTCTGGAAGGTTCTAAGCTATTTTTTCCTTAATATTGGTCCTAGGAACTGGTGATGGATTTTTTCGGAAATGTCTATTTTTTGCCAAGTCACCAAGAGTCTAGCCAAAAGGACACCAAGTCGCCAAATCATTAAAAATACATTCCACAATTACAAGCATTCCATATTTCATTTGATCTTTTTTTTTATTTTTTTATTTATTTTATCCATTTCTCAGACCTTATTTCTTGTTGTAAAAGATTGTTTTCAAATTGAAATTTCCTTAAAAAGCATTTTATAACCGTTATTTTTCCAATCATAATTTTTCTCCGAATTCGAAGCACACGTTTCCAACTGAAGTTGTAGCCAGCGAAACCTGGCACGACAGTCTCACTGGTAAATACTCAACACTTTACATCATGTTTATTGTAAAAAAAAATAGTTATCTAATCAAAGCTTTTAAAGCAATATTTAAATATTTTTGAGTATGCAAATTTATTGCGTAAAATGTTGCAATTCGTTTTGGAAACGCAAACATGAAAACAGTGTCAGCTTAAATAATCGAATCGTGCAGTTGAGTGCCAGATGCGGGATTTCCATTTTTTAGGATATTTTTAAGCCTGATACCATGCAGCCCATTTCTTGTCGTATCGCTACAGCTTGATGTTTTAGCAGAAATCCATCCTCAGATGGTTTTCACTCACATCCGTTGATTCATTCATTTCGCTTCCCTTCTAACCTGGAATGTTAAGCTTTCTTCGAGTGAAATCTGGATTATCAGGGAGCTATTTTCACACTTTGAATAAATAAGCTGACTTAAGAAACTTGATGGAAATAGACTTCTTCATTTAGACCCGTTTTTTATTTCGTAATTATTTATAGAATGTGCTGATAAGATTACAGTGTAAAATAAAAATTAGTCTCATAAAAAGAGAATTATTTATAACATCATTCTTCAATTAGGCTTCAACTAAACATTAGATTACTTAAATTTTGGATTACTTGTTTCTTTAATACACATATAATCTAATATATAAGACAAGCAATTTAATTTAAGTTACCAGAAGTATATCATAAAAAAATGCTACTTTTTAAGGATTTCCGAGACATCCAATCTCTAAATGATGTTAGAACTAATCGTATTTAGTTTGCGATTGGTTTAGCACAAATCATTTGAAAATTTATTTTTCCCCACAGAATTTACGCCACATGAAATAAGCAAATTATAATTCTATATAATAATAAGGAGCACGTTTAATGCTCTTTATTTATTTACAATTTATTTTTCCCCACAAATTTACCTTCATATTTAACATCATTTCATGACAATTTATATTTATATGATAGCAAAATAATGCATAAATAAACAGAACGGCTTCTTCACAGTTAATTAAATTAATAATTTCACAGATTTTTGCTTACAAAATTTAAATTGAAAAAAAGAATATTACGATATTATATGAATCTTTACATTCAACGAATAGAAGTCGAGCATGTGAGGCTGTTTATTGTTTCCATTCGTTTACTTCCCCCCCCCTTTAAAAGGTAACATGATTTGATGATTTATCGCAGGGACCTTAAAAATCAAAAAGAGTTCTAAATAATATTTCTTATAGTTTCTTTGGATGAAAAATTTAAATGTTTTTTATAAATGTTAAATTACTTTCTCTTATTGAGATATATTAATTTCTAAAATGAGAGAGAGAGAGAAGACTGGTAAAGAGGAAAATTCAATATTTCGCGACTGATGTATGAATTTGATTTTTCGGAATTACAGCGATATTGTGAATAATGAAAGTTATTAAAAACCGTTCAGATTTCTGTAGAGTTAATTTAATTCGAGTTTTTTTAAACCTGAAAGAAGACAACAAGCAGACGGTGAGTCAACTAAGATAACACATTGAGCTAACACAATAATGCAGACATTACTACTTTATTTTCAACTGAGTTTGGATAATTTTCCGTATATGTGGAAATATTTCACAAAAATCAAACATTTTCTGAAAGACTGTTTCTTTATCCATACATTACTTTAGACTAATTAAAATTTCCAGGAGTATTAAAGATTGGATCTCTGATATTCATGGAAAATAGTTTGAGTTGCGAAAGATGGATCTCTCTATGATATAATGTGCAAATGTTTTACGGGTGAGTTTTCCTTAAAAAGAAGCATGTTACATGATCAACGTAGAAAATTTTCTTTGGAATTTTAAATGCCTTGTATTTTTCGTAAAAAAAAATTAATTCTTTATGAAAAAACATTTATAGATGAATAGTTTGCTGACATTTTTTCGGAGGAATTTTCTTGTAATGGTACCTGTCAGGTGTCGCTGAACATGATACCTGTCAGATAGCGCTGAACACTGTTGCAAGCAGGGTTAAAACGCAAGTAAAGCTTTCATTCTGCTATTCCATTAAAAAAGCATGTCCTGAATGGAAATAAGATAAGCAGAAGAATAATATAGATTATCAAAGTTTCTTTCATGAAGTAATTCAAAATTTTCTAACTTTCCAGCACCACAATCCATGTTGACTATGATCTGCCTAACAATTCTACTCCAATGCAGTCTGTCTCTTGCTTTAATGTTCCAATTTGTTATTTTCAAGTTCATAAGATACTTTTCAACTTCATCGAGGCATATTTACCTTGGTCTTCCTCGTTTACTATGACCATAACCTTGAACTTTATTTATTTATTTTGTATGTTGGTTGTTATTTATTTTCTCCCTGTGTTTTTGTTACACCAGCATTCCTTCCTGTACCTAATCCTGAGCTGGGCTCTACTAGTTAGATTGAAAAAGCCGGATGAGAGTCCGCGTAATTTAGAAACAGGAACCAAGTAGAAGGCCCCTAAATACTTGACCTACCAGGCCCAGATATATCAATTCCCTTGGAGGACATTTCGTCCACAACATTTTTAAGGTTTTTCCAGACGCCCTTAGAGAATGCGACGGATCTTCGATAAAACCAGGATTTGGACTTACTATCTTTCGGTAATGAGAAGGAGGACCAAATCAATCTGGCCCAACCATTGGATTCTTTTTGATTTTATACGGTTTATATAATATCTTTGTCTTTAAGCAGTTTTTGAATTTCATAGTTGTATCGTTTCCTACAAACATCACCATCATTGCCTGGTCCAAATATTGCTCGGTCACAAAATCTTTCTCTCTTAAGTTATTAACATCTTTTCATGTTCTTAAGTTTAAGTCCTAATCTCTGATCCATAAATAACACTTGGTTTGTTCACAGTTTAATACACCAATTGTTTCTTTTTCCACGTTATCGCCTTGGATCTTCTTAGTTTCTGTAATGCAAAAAAGCTGCAATTACCTGCATTGATCCTTTGTTTGACTCGAAACAACTTACCTTTAAGCTATCTCGGGATGAAATGCTTGAATTGTTCTTACAAGGATAACCAAATGATGGCATATCTAGTTTAAAATGAAAAGTAAATTCTGAAGCAAAGCATATTTCTTGAACAAAGTATGGTGCTTAAATTACAAAGAATGAAAGTAATTCCCCAGCATGTATATAAACTTCATGACAAATTGTTGAGGATTATTTTCATTCCTTGTAATTTAAGCCCTATACTTGGCTCAAAAAGTTTGCTTTATTTGGAATCAACTTTTCATCTAATACTTGATTTGATACTTATATAAAGACTGCAATAGGAAAAACAAATTTTT
This sequence comes from Latrodectus geometricus, assembly GCA_026290005.1. NCBI lineage: Eukaryota > Metazoa > Arthropoda > Arachnida > Araneae > Theridiidae > Latrodectus > Latrodectus geometricus. The sequence continues at coordinate 124,721 of JAPDSC010034494.1, read as the reverse complement.
TTTATATATTTTCTCGGTATAAAAATCCGTTTTCCCATTTCCATAATTTCATAATCATATTATTTTCTTTATTATATTTTAAGTATTTTTCTCTTGCAATTTCTCAGAAGCGGAATGATCGGGGAGAGGAGGGGGAGGATTCCGAATGATGGAATGTTTAGATTAAGAGATAAAAGCTGTTTGACATCGTCCTGAAGCATTGAGACAGGAAAGGAAAAAGAGTTACACTTTTACTGCCACTCATTCCGAAAGTACTCCTTTGAGAAACTTTTTATTTACACGATTCCTTTTTTTCCCCTTTCCCTCCGGAAACATCAAGATCACGAAGAATGAAAGGGGGAAAAAACTGCGTTTTATATCTTTATTCCTTACATGCATTAGTGTGCGGTGGCACTTGAAACGAGTGTTTGGATCACTGTAAAAGGGATGTTTTTTGCAGTGTTTTTTTTATTGAGTGGTCTCTCGGGGTTAAGAGCGCTCGGTGTCATTTCTTCCTCTCAGGATTTCACTTGGTAATGAATTCTCAGAGAGAAATTTTCTGTGCCACAGATATTTTTTATAAATAATGGGTAAAATTTTACTTGGGATACCCCTTGATTTTTTGGCGCTTTATTTGACTCCCAGATAGATGCCAAAATGGTAATAATAAAATGATAGTCCTTAAAATACGTTAGTCAAAACGCTCAAAATACCAGGGTTACCGGAAATTAAATTTTATAGCCCAATTTTTTCCCAAACCAAGGATACCCGATTTTACATCGAACTCAAATAATGATATTTTCATATGTTTAGTGTTAATTGAAAGATAATCATGTTCACAATTTTTGAAAGGATATCTCTTTGATGAAAATAAAAATTTAAGCTTTTGAATAAACTACTTAAGTATGCTTTATTAAATATAAGATAAGTGAAATCACTAATACTCAAGGAGTGTTTTTCGACCATGAGTATTTTACTATGTGTTAACCTAGCTACAAGAAATTAGCCTTAAAATGTTACATTGAAAAACATATTACGCAAAAATTTATTGATTATAAAGTTATGTTTTTAATTTAGATAATTAAATGAACATTTACTGTAATGAATTATTTATACAAGATACATAAATTGCTAAAATTAAGATTGAAATAACTAAAAAATTTACCTTACATTTGGCAGTAGATAATATTGTGAGTAGGTAAATATTTTAGAAATAAAGGGTCAAAAGTTTCAGGGTAAAAATATTTTAATTTTTACCTTCTCACATCACAAATTAGTATTAAAACAAACATTACAGTTACAGGCTGAAAAGTGGAACATTAACTGCCGTAGTTTAAAAAGTTTTGGCCGTCGATTAAGAGTTTTGAGTTCTAACAGACCAAATAGTTCTACTTTTCCTGCCATGCATTGATCGAATTGGGTGAAATTATACTTATTGACATTTTCTTACTTACATTTTATAAGTACGGATTCTTTAACATGGCATTCAAAGGTTGCCAGGAAATGATGCTTCTTGTTGTGTTTCATTGCAAATATTCAAATATTCTAAGCTTACTTTTTAATTTTAAAATCGATTTTTTAATTATTGCCCTTTTTTTATATTGCTGCACCCTTAGTTTTTATTTTTATTCAGCTTTATATAAAGATTTGACTACTCCAAATTCATTGGTTTCGTTTGATGATGATGATAGAATTTCGGTGTTAAACGTTAAATTTTAAGGATATTTATTTTTTGAATTTCGTTCTACATATTTATAATAACCGTAATCATCCAATTTTATTTTTATTTCACTGTATAGCCATTTACCAAGAACATTTTTAAGCAGATATTATTATTTCTCAAATGAAATGCATCGAAAAAAAATGTAACCATATTTGAGAAAAAATAAAACATATTCCTGAACATAAATATTTTTTTTCTGTATGATTAATTTTCGATGCATAATTTTAAAATTATTATTTGAAAATTAAAACTGAACAAAACATTTTTTAGTCTTTTCAATGCAGTATAATCTTTTATATCCCATTCCAGCTCCTCTCTGGTCCGTATTCACAACCAATGTGTGAAAAAACTGGTTTGCATATATCTCATTTCTTCCGACAGCACATTTATATTTTTATGAAATTATTAGGAATCACAACCAATTACTAATTGTTTATTTCTTGTGTGGTGCTAATTAACGAATTATTCTTTAAGATGTTTATTTTGTGGCACATGAAAAATAAAAATGCGCGTGTGCAAGAAAATGCAAACAAGAATTTCATTTAATAAAATTTGAAATGTTTTGAATTTTTCCTGGTAGGTGGCGTAGTAACCATTTTACTTCATTTGACTGGTTTTTAATTTGAATCCAAGGAAAGTCGCTGTTGTTCTTCGCATGCATTTATTTTTATCGCATCTACAATTAAAATGAGACCATGGTGGTAAAATTGGTTAGGGCGTTCATTCTCTTTATCGGGAGGTAATGAGTTCGAATCCTGACACTACCGAAGATAAGTCATGTTCAGCTAGGGCATGTTAAATATGTCGTAGTCGCAATGTCTTCCAAGTAAAATTTTACCTCCAGGGGGATTAGGTCAAGTCTTCTGGTCTTCTGCTTGATATCTGCATTTAAATTACAAAGACTCACCCTCTTCCAGGGTAACGATGACATACCCATTAATTATCCCAATATATAAGTTGCCATTATTTATATTCCTTGTAGTGCTGAAAGTTGGAAGTGAGATATTAGAAATTAAAAATATAAAATCATTATAATAACAAATTGGTTCTCTATAAGACAAACAATATGTAATGCAATGATTTGCTTTATAGAAAAACCAATTTGTCCTTATAGGAAACCAGCTTAAACGTAATATAAATGACTGAAATTCTATTTCAAAACTTCTGTTTCTCATATTGTTTTTCTTTAACTATTCCTAAGCTTAACGAATGCTGAATTAGCAGGTGAATATGATTAGCACTCATGCATTTGATTCCACAATTCTTGAGTTTACATCTCATTTTTAGCTTGGATGCTCGTTGAGCGAAACATTAAATTGTAGTTGTAATGAATTGTAAGTAATTTCATGCATGCTAAAAAATTTTCAGAAAAAAAGGGTGTTTCTGGACAAACATTTTTATAAAGTAAGGAACTATATATATATATATATATATATATATATATATATCGCATTATCAATGAGACCTTTGTAAGAATTATTTTTGCAACGTATGAGACAACATAATTAGAATCTAATTACTCATTTTCTTACAGACATCTTGCATTTATTTTTAAGGATATTTCAATATTTACATAAGAACAAAAAGCAACCCATTCGTAAAAGTTCCGGAAAATAAATGTTTTGTAGCCGTTAATTTCGCAGCTGTTATGCGGTTATCTCAACGTTAAATATGACTTTTCTGCATGTGATAGGCGCGTGCCATTAGGGCCATCTGGCGAACATATTTTTTGCGTTTTACTATCTGAGCATTATCAATGCAGCGGCCGCCATTTCTTCCTCTCTGTAACGCGATCTCTGTGCGTTACTGTGTAAGAATTTTGATTCGTTTTTGAGAGATTTTACGCCTTTTATCTAAAAATGACGAGATTCTCTTCTGCACCATTTGTGCTGCTAGATCTCCAGAGGAAAAGGCAAAAGGAGGTGAAAAAAAAATTAGCTATAAATTCACAACGTGTGGATAAAATAATGCATTTATTAATGTACTATTAGATTTCACATCCGTATAGTACTTGTAATATCAGGATGGATTTACATCACAAATAATCCTGTAAAACAGAAATTCAATTTTCTTTTCTTCAGTAACCAGAATTGTCTGTTTATAACTTCGATAAAATAGTTAATATTTAGTACTCAATCGTGGCCTATAGGTAGGACAGCAAAGATCGTGGTTCGATTCCAGTCTCTGGTGAACAACAGGAGACGGATGTTGCATTTCTGCCTTCGAAATATACGCCTGTCGGGTTAAGTGATTGGAAGTTTTCCAGGTTTCCTCCCTTGGGATCATGAATACAGCCCAATATCTATAAAAAGTCTAACTGCAAGGAAATTACGAGGTGAGATGGGAAATACCTTATAACGATTATCGGAAGTTTGGCTGTCCACTACGCGGTATCAGAACAAGCATTTTTAATTAAAATGATAAATACAGGTGCAAATTATCATTATTGTGAAATTTGTTTAATATTATGACTTTAAATCCCTCTAGGTCATTCTTACCATGCTGGCAAGCATTTTATTATCAGCACGATAGTGTGTTGTTGTTGCACCATCGTGCTTCCCTGCATCTATCCCTAAGTTGAGCTATACTAGTTAGATGGAAGCAGCCGTGTGGGAGCTTTCGTAATTGAAAGCAGAGAACAAGCAGACGACTCCAGAATACTTGACCTAACACCTCCAGAGGTAATCATTTCAGTTGGAGGACATTGCGACCATGGCATATTTAACTCGCCCTATCCGCCTTTAATGAGCACTAAAAACGAAAAGGCTTGTTAAATATGTACCTACGATCAGATCTTTGATTAATCCGGGATTTGAACTCAACACCTATCGATAAAAAGAACGACGCCCTAACCAATCAGGCCACCAAGGCCTTGACTGTCAGATTTTTCTGGCTTTCGGATAAACAATTTTTTTGGTCTGCCATCTGACTTGTTTTGTACAACTCCTTTCTTGGTAGTATATGTTTACAATGTTTCCATGTCCACTTTAGATTGTAGACACTTTAGAACAATTTTTCACCAAAATATTTTCTTCTTACTCGTCAATCACTATAGTAAACAGTTTATTGTAATGAACGTCACTTTTTTTTGTTTTTTGTCTGATAGAAATGCTTATAGTTCAATATAATTCGTTTGTTTAATTTTCGCCCTTAACCATAAATGCTTACGAAGATTCAGAATCCAATTTAAACTGTAGATCCTCCTTTACGCCATTTATCTTTATTCGTAGTGGCTCACGATGAAGAAGGAAAAGGATTACAATCATTAGTAATTAATGTCACATTTTCCTCTGGAATCTGTGCCCCGATGCATGCCACTAAAGAGAATGATTGAAATTAGAAATCTTTAATGAACACTTTCTGATAAAAATTAGATTTGCATTTGATCATTTATGAAAATGAAACCAAAATAGAAATATTACTATAGCGTCTCGTCAAAAACATTCTAATTAGAGTAATTTTTATGCTCAATGTCATCAGAAAAGGAACTTTATGCTTAAAACTTAAGCTGAAAGTTGTATGAATTTTTATAGAAAATGTTTCACCGCTAACGAATATCAGACAAATTATAAGTTTTTTTTATCAACTAAATTATATATACGATTCTTTATTTTGCATTATTATTGTTATTTTGGATGCCACATACTGATCAGCCAAAAAGCAATAAGTAGATTCAAGGCATTTCAATAACAATAGCATCTATGCTTTCAGGGAAGATTTTCATCGATAGTATGTCGCATTCACGATTCGCCAGGGAGAAAAATCAGAGAACTTCCAAGCATGTATCCCTATCGAAATGCATAGAAAAATAATATCCAATAACCATTGTTCACTATATTCTAGAATCGAACTTGCGGCATCCCACTCCAAAGATTGTGATTCTATTAGGTACTAGTAAAGCATTTTAAAGTGGTAAGGCAATTAACAAGCTAAAATGCCTTCCATGAGGATTAGTCATAAGCATTATTCCCGAGTTGGAAAGAAAGAAATTTGGAAAACCCCAAGCACCCACCCTTACACACGTGTACGGAGAAGAAAGAAGCACAATGTGACTCCCCATGACCCATCGGTAGGACGCGGCGTGGATGCTGTGCTTTCTGCATGCAAATCTGTCGGGGCTGTAGTTAGGCAGTTTTTTGGATTTCATCCCTTGTGACATATAAATACGTCCCATTATCTATAAAAATTCCTTCCATGAGACAATTATACGATCGATGTTAAAAATGCTTTCGGCTTTTAGCCAGTGCATCACCCACTGTCAAAACATCCATTTCATTTTTCAACACTGCAATGATCTAACCCAAAGCTCTTTATTTTAAGAAGTGTCGCTTTACTCTTGGACTGTCATTTGTAATAATTGATGTTGTAGCTCTAAAATTATTCTTTTATGACATTCTTCTTCAGTGTTAAAGCAATGCTACTGAAATGAGAAACTTTAAAATCTGTTTATAATAAAAAAATATTAAATTAAACACTCATTTATTGCAAGCCCTGTGGTTTTGAATGCTTAGTTTTCTGATACTTTATTTTTACAGGAATTTTATTCTATATACATTCATTTGCTCCACGGGAACGCAGTTTGTTCGACAATATAAAATTTTCCAAATTTAAACTAAGCAACATATTTTTATTCGGATTTTTTATTATTATTTAATGACATAAAAATTTGTATCTTTGAGAGGAGTTTGAACATTCTCCTGTTTTAATGGTATTATTAATGCAGATATTAATAATTAAAAAATTCTGGAAAATATTTTCTTTTTTTACACTATAAAGGTATTGAGGAATTTACGCTTTATGATGAAATTGTCATCACGCAAAACATTTAGGAAAGTTTTATTAAATCTATAATTTTATGTCTGAGTCATTCAAGTATAAACTTGTAGGAAATGTATGGCAAGATTTTGACTATCATAAAACTATTTTGCTTATGATCTTTAAACTATGTGCTTAGATTAAATAAAAGTAAAAGACACTATATATTTTTGCAATGGTCGTGGAAATAGCTGCTATCCTTTTTTTATACTACTCAACAGCATTGAGCAAGCTTTCATAAGTAGTTACATGTTTCTATATTTGTTCAAATTTGTTCTAAATTTGTAGGTAAATTGAAAAACTTTTAGTTTGGGTGTGAGTCAATTTTGATAAAGAAAGACACTCTTCTTATATCTCACTTCGGTAAGATTCCAATGCATAAATAGAGTACTTCAAAGACAGATACATAAAACTAATCATTAATTAAAAAAAGAAAAAAGCTAAAAAAAAAATCCCTTTTTTTACGTGATATTGTACACGGAAAATGTTTTATGGGTCACTTACAAAATGTCTCAATTAAACCTCCTACTGCTTCCAATAAGTAGAAGGCATCGAACATTATACATCTGTATGCCTCTATGTGATCTTACTTTCTTGAGGATGTTCTCAAATGATATGAGCCAATAAAAGAGCCAAATTATCCTCTTGAGATGCATCGTCCGTTGCGCTTCTATCAGATGATGAAGTTTCTTTAGTTGACTGCTATTAGGAGGTCTTATTCTGCCGAAGGTCACTGTCGAGAGCACAATCACTTTTTTGAAAAAAAAAGGGGGAAGCGCGTCGTCGCCAAAGATGCGAGCTACTGACTGCAAAGGCGGAATGTTATTGACTCCGGCAGATTAAAGTACCATGCATCATCTGCTTGCGTTTCAGTCTCGCAATGTTTTTATTTTGTTCCCGCTGAACATGAGAAAATTTAAATATTTCTCATGATCTTCAACCTCTTTATTTTTTCTTCAGAAGAGATTGTTGTAATTAGGAAATAATTACTGCGCACAACAAGTTATTAGCTTCAAAAATAGTTTTTATTTCAAACTATGAAATTGAGATGAAAAAGATCACAGGCATGTGCTGGTTTTGAATTCAGGATTGCTCCATATACAGCTCAATATATACGTCCTATCCTATATCGCCAAAAATCATTTTATCCTATTTCTTTGATTACAATTGTTTCAGTTTCGAAAAAAATCGTATAAAATAAAATATTATTAAAAGCCACATATTACATATATATTACCATTAATATATATGTAATATGTGGCTTATAATAAAATATGGAAATCAGCGGTTTTGTAGATTATGTAGACAATCTACATATCAAATTGGGTGATACTTTAATGTGCAAAAAATTGTTTTATTTTTCACATTGTTTAGCAAATTACCGAGAGTACCTACACAATCCGTAGGACATTCGTCAGAATAAAATCCTTTCTGAAACGAAAGAAACAATTCCATAAGCTTTAATTAGCATAATTTATTTACACGACACTTAAGAAGGAAATACAATTAAATAATTAAATAATTAATGGTAGAATCAATTATTTATTAATTAAATAAGGCAATGCACAGAGTCACAAACTGTTTAAAATATTACTACAATTAAAAAAATTAATTTAATATTAATTAAAAGAAATCAAGTGAATGCAATCAAACAATTAAGTAACAAGTTGACAGAATTAACTTACGAACTATATGAAAACCATTAAAGGCACAATACCTATATGAAATGTGTGTAAAATTCTTAATTTCGGACATTAACGGAGACAAATAGTTTAATTAACGAAGTAGCTGGTTAATGTCCTATTACCTACCTGGTTATTATGCCAGTTAGAGATCAAAAACGATTTTAGAACTTTATCGATAACACATACGTATAAGTTGTGAATATGATGTCCTGGTAATAAATAGTATAAATGGTGAGAGCTTTTTTTATATAATACGAAAATAATATAGCATGCCATAAAATATATCTGTTGCGAAAAGTATTACACAATATATTTGGTAGCATAAACGAATACAATTGTAATAGAGGATATAACATTTTGAACAGTGTTTATTGTAGCATTGGGTCTTTCTTCCTTGTACTTAAGTCCTAAAATGAACTCTACCAATTTGGTGGAAGCAGTTAGGAGCCTTCGTACTTTAACTAGGATTAAGCAGATTCTCAATATTTTCCCTGTCACATCCAGAGGTATTATTTTAGTTGAAAGACATTGCGACCATGGCCTATTTAACCTGTCCAAGCCATCTTTAATAGATACAATGGATCTTCAGTTATACCGGGATACGAACTCACTACCTTTCTATAATGAGAACCATGTCTTAATTAAACAGGTCACCGCAGCAGCTATACAGTGTTTGTAAGCAACATGACATTATATTAAAATATAAATGAACTTCAGAAACTATTTAACATGAATACTTGATGATTATTTTATTGAAAAAAATGCAGTGTAAAGTCAGTGAAATCAGACGTTTTGACAGTTAAAAAATTAAAGATGATCGCAGATATAAAATAGATGTTTTCCTAAAAAGAGTTTCAAAGGAAGGCCAACTATGAAAATGATTAAATTACATATCTTTCAATATTTTTGATTGATTGGTACGATTGCATTATTGACAGATTGGTATGCTATTTGAAATGGATCTTTAAAAATCATGCTCAACATTTTGAAAAGAATATTATTGGTTACATCTATTTACCTTCTAATTTCCAAAGTGAAAATATAGAATTTAGACTTTATTAAATTATTTTCAAGCCATAGTAACAAACTGTGTTCAGGGGAATTGTGCTATTTGTCATGTTCCCCGAACCATTTTTGAATAAACCTAATATAGGTTTATGGTATTGGAATAACGATTCTTTTCCTATAAACAAACAAAACAATCGATTTTCCAAAATTATTTTATAGTAGTTGGTATTATGGACTAAAACAGCACATCTCAGACATACTTGCTTCAAAACAGACAATAGAAAAATAGAATTTACCTTTCTCATGGCTTGTATAAAATAGTCTGCAATAGTATTCAAAATTTCTTATTTATTGAATAAAATTACTTGAGACTATGAAACTTAAATTTTGTAATAGTTCCATCATTATTGTCACTAGATAACATTATGTTATGTCGCGCTTATAAATTAGTATACTCAGTGTTAAATATTTATATCAAAGAGTTCTGGCGGTATAGTTTTATTAGGAACATACACACATTACCTACAATCTAGAAAAGACCTTTTTCTTGGCTGTTATTTTCATGAGGGATTCATTAGCCATATATCAGCTTAATGTCAACGATGAAAGACTCATTAGGCATGATGATAGCCTTTTTGAAAACGTTTGCAGTAAGGATTTTTCTACAAACATGTATTTATACATCTGCAACACTTTGTACGCGGCTTTATGCATCATATATGTCACTTAATGCATGCTATTATTTTGTACTGTAGAATGCTTTTGCTTTATTTCAGGAAACACGTAGGAAAATATTGTTATTTGAATTTTACACTTTAACAGCAGATCACTTCGTTAAAAGGTATGGAACAGTAGATGAGATAAAAAAGAAGACCATGAAATTTACCTAACCTTTTACGATTGACTGAAAGACGTTTTTTGTTCATTATTACTGCCATAGATAAAAAAAAAATGATATCAAGAAAAAGAAATGTTTAGCATATTGCTCGAAAAAGAAAATAATTCAGGGAAAATAGGTGAGGAAAAGAAGAAATTGAATTGGAAAAGAAGAAATTGGGCAACAGCCGAACATGTTCGGTATCAAGGAAGGTCCGTACAGTACCGGCAACATGCGGTCGGGCATTATCCTGCTGAAACGTAGGGTTTCGAAGGGCTCGAATAAAGGGTAGAGCCACGGGTCGTAACACACCAGAAATGTAACGTGCACTGTTCAAAGCACCGTCAATGCAAACAAGAGGTGACCGAGACGTGTATCCAATGGCACCCCATACCATCACGCCACGTGATGGGCCAGTATGACGATGACGAATGCACGCTGCCAGTGTGCGTTCACCACGATGCTGCCAAACACGGATGCGACCATCATGATGCTGTACACAGAACCTGGATTCATCTGAAAAGAAGACGTCTCGCCATTCATGCTCCCAGGTTCGTCGTTGATCACACCATTGAAGGCGCTCTTGTCTATGACGCAGCGTCAAGGGAAGCCGCAGTCATGGTCTCCGAGCTGAGAGTCCATGCTGCTGCAAACGTCGTCGAACTGTTCGTGCAGACACTTGTTGTCTTCCAAACGACTCCGTTTCTTGACTCACGGCTCGTGACGTGGTTGCACGATCCATTACGGCCATGCGGATAATATGTCTGTCTTCTCGACTGCTAGTGATAGGTGGCCGTTGAGATCCCGCATCGCTTTCCGTATTACCGTCCTGAACCCATTGATTCCATATTTTGCTAACAGTCATTGGATCTCCACCGAAGCGAGCAGCAATACTGCGATAAGATAAACCGCAATCCCGGTACGCTACAATTCGACCTTTATCAAAGTCAGAAACGTGCTGGTACGCATTTCTCCTTCTTACACGAGGTATCACAACAACTTTTCACCAGGCAAGAACATTCAAATGCAATTTGTGTATGAGGGACCGGCTGAACAATTTCCTCATTTAAACACAATGTAGGTGTTGCTACTGGCGCCTGCTTTGTCTGAATGCGCTGAAAAGCTAATCATTTGCATATCACAGCACCTTCTTCCTTTCGTATAAATTTCACGTCTGTAGCATGTCGCCTTCTTGGTGTAGCAATTTTATTGGCCAGTACTGTAGTTTTTTCAAAATATGTATAGTTTGAAAAAACTATTTTACGATGAAATCAATGATGTTTATTTTCTTATTTTTAATATGACGGGAAATATAAACAGTTAATTATTTATTTGAATAATTCTGACCAAAATATAAAAACATTATGAGAAAAATAAAAATAATAACAATTAATTGCTGGCTTATCTCTCATTATATACTTGAGTGCAAGACAACTTCGATATAAAACGGCTTTCCCGGTTCACATTTTAAGGAAAATTAGCCTTTTATTTGTCCTTGGTTGAAAGTAAATACCATTCTTGTAAGGTGGAATCGTTCTTGTTTCGTGAGCATTCGACAGGTGGCATGCGCGATTTCATGAGTCAGCGCCTTCCTTTTGAGGGTGTAATTGACGAGAAGCCTCGTCGCATATTTTTATTCATTCATTCATTTTTCGAGATCCCTCTCAAGTGGGCGGCAAAGAGGCATGTGTTGGTCTTTTTACGACATTCAAGTGCCGAGTCTTAACCCCGGGTCACATGCCGTGCTTTTCCCACTGCAGACAGAGAGAAAAAAAAAAAGCTCGACATCATCTTTGTTAGGAATGGAAACGTGAGCTCGCTTCCTGCATCCGAGGTTCTTGCAGAACTTCCCCGATTCTCTTGCGTCTTACATGTGTCCATTTGTAATTCTAACGATTTATCTATTTGTCAAGTTGTAAATCATTCCGTAATAAGCTCTTCCCCGATAAACCTGCTTT
>JAPDSC010034494.1:84135-102676 GCA_026290005.1 Latrodectus geometricus | reverse complement strand
CTGTCTCTTGATAATTTTCAGTTGAATTTGCTTTGAAATTTATTGATGAACAACATGAGATGGATTCTGCCTTTCACCCCTGACATTCACAAAATTTCCACTTGGAAAACATCTATGATTTGTCGGTCATTTAGGAATTATTATTGGTAACTATTTATATATATATATATATATATATATATATATATATATATATAAGTGAAAGCAATTTTATTTTTCTCACTTTTTCTAATAATTCTTTAGAAAGGGAACATGTTTTTTACCAAATTTATTTTTATGCTTAAGAGTTATTTTATTTTAGCTAAGCACAACAAGTCATAATGTAAAAATATATTTTAATGTCAATTCCTACTGAGGTTGAGCAAACAATTTTATTTAAGTTGGTTTTTATTAAATTTAGCATTGTCCGTTTGTGAAGCAAGGGTCCGTACTGTTAATTAAGTTTGTTTGTTGCTTCGATTGATTTCTGCTTCGACGAGACTCCATCTGAAAACATGAAGATTCTACGCCGACGCTCTATCAACTTTGCCATTTACAAGACAAATTTTTCATTTCAATATATTGTAAAAGCTTTTTTATAAATAATTTTCATTCATTTCTTAAATTTGAAAAATCTATCTTTCTCTCTCTCACTCACATATACACACTTTTCATTTCTCTCACTAATTTATTTCAAAACCACACAAATTCGAATTCCAAAGGAAGTAATAAATTTATTTACAAGATAATAAAAATAAATAAATTTAAGAATGTAAGAAATGTAAAGAGGGAGATGGTAACTGTCGATTGCAACAGATAGCATAACTACACAATAGTGTATTTTTCTCCTATATAAAAATAAAATTAATAAAATTATTTTAATTTAATTAAATTGATTAATATTTGAAATTTAATTTTTGAAAAAATTGTGTTAACATAATGTGCCATCCACTACATGTTAAAAAAATGTATTTGAACTTAAGTGGATGAATAAAATATACATATTCTCTATATATATTGAACAAGATATATATAGAGAATGTGTGAACTAATAGTAAGAATTGGGAGGTGGGGAAGGAATACCCATGCTTGCACGACATTATTTAGTATACATCTAATTTCTAACTAAAATACATTCGTAAATACTGTATATAATCTTTCCAAAGGCATCTTTTATCTGATAAAAAAAACATAATTCATATTAAAATTAAAGATTTATTTAGGATTGCTTCAAATATTGCGTTGTTTTCTTTGGCACAGGATCATTTTACTAGTTATTTAAAATTTATTATTTGCTATTACTATAAATCTGTTAGATTAACTAAACAATTCCTTTAGTTGAGGTTCATTTGAAAGTAAAAACCATTTTCTAATATAAAAAAAGTTGAAAAACGAAATTTTACAGGAAAAGAAAAACAGTTTTGTTATTCTCATGCAGATTCCTCCACTTTTCTTCATAATCACCTCACACATTGAAATATTGCCTAATATGGTCACCAGAGTTATAAAAAATTAATAAATTGGCAGCAGATAAGTACGCTATTCTGTCACCACTTCAATAAGCTAAGTAGTCATGGCATGTCATGTCATATTGAACTATTATCAAAAAAATTCTTTGAGAAATTTTAAAATAGAGTTTCTTATGCATGCTCTTGAGAAAATTATGACAAGCCATTTGAAACAGAGAGAGAATAATTGCTGTAATGAGTAATTGGGTTTCTTCACAACCTCATACTGTTGTTGCCCCATTTACAATATCACACTATTGTTGCAATTCCAGAATTGCTGGATCTATTCAGAATTTATCAAAAGGAAATTTTTGATATTCGGGACTTTGAGTCTAGTGATATTTAATCTTTACTTAAACTGAAAAAAGTTCTGGACGATATGTACTATGAAGAAGGTTGTGAAGAGTTGGATTAGCCACTTGGCTTCATGAACTGGCGATGAAAAAAAACAACTTATTTTTAGATAGTGGACCGTATTCACGTGGTTCAAGGGAGGAAACCCGGAAAATACCCAAGCATAGAACAGAAGCGCAGCATCCATTTCCCATTGTTCATAAGTGTATGGTATTGAATCTAGGATTTTATGCTCTGCTGAATTATGTCCTACAACCAGGACATGATGAACCCACATTTTCATCTCTCCACTGCAGTGTGAACGATATTATTAATATTTCCTTGTCAATTAAAATTTTAATTATAGTCTAGTTTTGTAAGACATGCTTTAATAAATCCTTTTGAAAATATTGAATGAATAAGAAATTCCTTTGAAATATTTAAATTTAGTTTTCATTTTTCTAATAAAATATGAACGTTTTTTTGTATTATTTACATGTCTTCTAAATTTTTTATTAAATCATTCACGAAGGTAAAATTAATCTTACTATTAATAATAATATTAATATCTCGAACCAGCATTAACATGAAATATTAAACAGAATTTTCATGCGAAGGAAAAATTAAATTTTTTAATGGATTTTGCAGCGCTAATTTTACATGAATCGAAAATTTTTATTATTAACATAATTAACAAATTTTTATAATTAACAAACGCCATTATTTAAAAAAAAATGTGATGCAAATTTATAGATTTAAATATAAAATTCAAAACTAATTTGAAATTTGTAATTTGATATTTGTGCATATATTCTTTTTATCTTTCCATGTTTCGTAAAATCCTCATATTATTACAATTTTATGACTTTAAGCATGCTTTATTTTATTGTTCTTTGTCTGACATATTATAATTATTTCAGACATTCGTTGTTCGATATAAGAATGGGGATCAGACTATTCCTGTAACAGTAGTTTTGGATTCCAAAAAACAGGCAAATATATATTTTCTTACTACTTAAACTTCTTTTAATTATAAATATTTAGTTTATTTTATAAAAATTTAAATAGATAAAGTAATATTCGTGAAAACATTTAACTAAAACTTTGCAACAAATACAGGGTTTCAAAAGCCGTCAATATATTATTTTCTTAAGATTCAAGTTTATTAATTAACATAAAATAATTCCTTTTATACGTACATAACGGTGAAATGAGCCTCGAACTATGCCTTGAGGTTAACTATTTTGGAACACTACTCTATCATCAAGCACCTTGCAGTTTTAAACCACGATCAGGTGATAAGATCACACTTGAACTTGCACTCTCCTCTCCACATCCCCCACACCAGCATTGATTGATTGATTGATTGATTGACTGTGTGGGAAGATCCCGGACTGTACCATGTGGTTAACGGGGAAAGTCTTCCCCACAGCTAGAGCCCCCTAGATCTCTAACAGGTGCTTGGGAGCACCTGCATCGCTGCAATATTTAATATAAAAAATAAATAAAAATAATAATAAAATAAAATAAACAAACAATAGTGGGTAACAAATTGGAGGCAGATTGCTCTAGTTCAAGTAAAAGGGCTTCAACTCCTAATTGGTTAAATGCCAAAACATTGGAAGAACATGAGAGGAAACAAAACGAAATTACAAGTTGAGGAGAAAAGAAAGTCCATGTATGCAGAATAAGCCCAAGTGAGCTGCCGGTTGGAAGCTGAGGAGCAGATGCGAGTTCTTTTGTGCTGTCCCTGTAAGTTGTTGTTATTTTTGGTGTTTCATGAATAGGACTGTTGTTGCTACCATTCATTGCCCGAGTCCTCGGTTTGGTTACCCGCGTCATCAGCATCAGTAGAGGGAGTTAGTCTCAGGTCACGGCAGAGCTTCAGTCCTCTTCCAGTCATATAGAACATGAGCTTGGTGAGTAGTTGTCTGTGATGGTGATCCCCGAGGCAAAACTTGAGAAAATTGGTGTTGTTTTGTTGTGCAAGCTTCTTTAGGTGATAGAGAGCTGTTTCCGAGCAATCTAAAATATAGTGAAGTGGGTCACCTAGGCTCCACAGATGCAATAGGAGGAAGTTGGATTTTGTAGAAGTACTGTGGGAATGGGCCGTGAAATGTGAGGAGTTGATTCAGGTAAGGATTACAATATGTATGTTGATTGACACCCACACCAGCAGAAGGACTTTGGATGTCATAGATTAACATGGACATTATTCCAAACCACAGAGCTCCTGAAATTTACTAAGGAGAAATGTGGTCACCCACCCAAAAGTTTATGTCTTATAAAGGTATTAACACAACCATAATCTCCAGTCATATGTCAACATCAGCTGTAATGAGATGTCTGATAGACCGTCGACCAAGAAGGGTAGTGAAAATGAAACAGCCTTAGCTATTCGCTTACTTATCAAGAACCCTATTCAAAGGAAAAATCTAATCTCATTTCCATATGGCATATCCCACCGTCGCTTCATTAGTACACAGGGTGTATCCGGTGGCACACTACTGAAAATCAGTGTGGCCATAACTCCCCCAGACTGCGCTGAGTAAACTAACAAGTTGCCACTTAAAGTGTATTTCCTTTGATAGTGGTAAGAAATTCTATCTCTCTTGTGGAAAATGCTATGATCACCTAACTTAACCGGATTATATTCTGGGATGCATCGGACTTTCTAAGAGAGACTTAAAATATGATCCAATGAAGTTTCCTTTATTATTGTTTATTTTTTGGCCCTCAACAGCTTTCTGGAGCTGATCTGATAGATAAGATATGTAAAGAACAAGCAACAACAACATAATCACTTAGAGAACATTTTTTGTAGTCAAATATAAACAAAGAAAAAAGAGCTATTCTATTATTAAATCCATTTGAAAATATTCATTCAACTAAAATATTATCGCTTCAAATTTAATTCAACTGTATGTTATTTATTTTTAGAAAATTAAATAATAACACCAATAAATGTTACCAGGAGAGTGCAAGTACAACGATTTCTTACACTTCATTATCACATTTTCTTTGGAAAAATAACATTCTTAGTTACATTTGATCATTATTTCCCATAGAAGTTCTTTACATTTTTTCTTATGAGTATGCTAAAAATTTTATATTTGAACATTATTTCGAATGTATGCCTTGAATTAATTTTTTTTCCTTTGAAAATTAAGATGCAAATAATTATGTCTGCTTATCATTTTGAATAGAAATTGTTTGTTAGATTTTTTCGAAAAGTAACATTCAAATTATAACATTTGAACATTATTTCAAACGTAATAATCTTATTATAGCTTTAAATATAGGAAGAAAACTCCTTATACATGGCTCGATTATCCTTAAGTTATTTTTAGACGATGAATTCAAACGAAGACATTTAAACACTAAAAATTAATAATCAACCACTTAAAAATGAATTCAAACATACAAATTTTAAGTACAATATTAAGAAAATAAGCGTTTGATATATTGATAAATAATTTTTTGTCATTTTTTATTTTGTGAATAACTAATTGAAAACTTTTCAAAATTTAAATAATTAAAAAAAATGATGAAATTGAAAAGACTCGTGTAATTAAGAGTTGAAATAACATGAAGAATAACTTGAATAGAAAAGACTTGAAATAAATTAAGAGTTAATAAATGCAAAAATAACGCATTTTTATATAAATTATAAATATAAAAATCATATAAAAATTGGAAATTTTCTTTTCAGAATTTTTAATCCCTACCCTTTTATTTACATTCATTAACATAGTTTAAAATTGATTTTTAGTTGAGTGTTATCAAAAGAAAATATACCAAAAAATAAAAATTTAGTATAGAAAAATAATATGAAAAATACATAAAATTAGTATTCTTATTTTATTTTTCTATGTTTTATGAGTTATTATTGAGTTTAATTTTTAAAATATTTGAATCAGCTTAATCATTATATTGAAACCCGATTACCAATTAAAATTGAACATTCAATATAGTATTAAATTAGCTCCTAAATATCAAAATGGAAAAACATTTTTATCATGGCAGTTTTATAACTTAATGGTATTTATTTACATTTATGATTTCTTTCCTTGAAAATAAATGAAAAATATTTTTCAATGTGTGTGTTGTATAGTAATGTAAATAATTTTACAGATTTTTTATTATAGTGTTTTCATTACAAAATAGTCTCATATAATAATATTTTTTTATGTTTTGCAAACTTTGTATCAAAAGGATATGATTAATCATTCTTCATCATTATATTAATTGTGTTGACCTTTTAGACAGAATATGTGATTAATATGAGTCCAAGAAACCCTGAAAAGTCAGTTACGCTCTACGACTTCAAGCAAGTAAGAACCGTTATTCTTTTTAGTTTATTTAATGAATTAAACATTAATCAATTGAAATAATTTTATTTAATTATTTTCATTATACAAATATAATTAATAAATATTTTTACATAGTAGTTACTATATGTATTTCTATGTTTTGAAGATGAATGATAGTTTTTTTTATCCGTGGTTTAAATATGTCGAACCCCATTCGTAGAACAATGGATAAGAAATGATTAGCTACAGATATTAATTGCAAATCAGTAGCTGAAAATTTTGAATTATAATTATTTTATAAATTACTACGAATATATATTACTGTCTTTACATAGAATTCCCAAATTATAAGTGAAATATAACAAGGATTAGTTTCTCACCATTGCTACTAATACTTGTTATACTTCAGTATAATTTGGGAATAGTATGTAAAGACACATGCTTACTATTGCAACTAATACTTTTATTAATGTTACTGCAATATTACTTATATTATTTATTGATATCTTTACATTGCATTATCAAATTACACATGGAATGTAGTTATTATTTGCACACCATTTCAAGTAATGCTCATTTCATTATTGCTGTTCAAGTAACTAATACTCGTTATATTATTTCTTGCTGTCTTTACATAGCATTCACATATTATACGTGGAATATAAGTTGTTCACACACCTTTCTACGATGCTGTATTAATAAGTAGTTAATTGACATTTATGTTATTATATGTATTCATATTAAAATATAATTTTTATGCTGCAAGCAATTAGTAGAATGAGTAAACAATGCATTCTTGATACTAAAAATAATATCATGCATTTCACTTACCCATACGATGGCTGAGGAAAAGCATGAAATTTGATTACTATTATATATTTTCTAATCCCATTCGCTGAGTACATGTTAAATATTTTACAGCAAACAGTGTTAGTATCCCATCATGCAACTCTAGTCTATTTTTTGAGAATAATTTGGAATAAAACAGTATTAAACTATTTGTAGATACCCATCCTCTCATAGAGAATAGCCATTTTAAAGTAGGTCTATTTATAATCTCTTCTTTCATTTGCTCTTTGGCCCCACTCTATCGAAATTTCACTTTGATACGATGGTGTCATCTATTTGAAAGTATTAGACACTCAACTGTCTCATGACAGAGGAGAAAAACTGCCTGATCTTTGAGCTTAATGTTCTACTTTAAATTTGACAGAGATCACGGGCTATATATTTAACTTAAGGCCAAGAATTTTTTCAGGTTCATCATTACCGTGGTAAAGGGCAAAGGCAGGTCTAGAAGAGTGGATAATGGGAGATGAGAAAATTGCTAGAACCGTTCAGTGAATACTAATTTTTTCTCAATTGTCCATTTGAGGAGCTATCACTTCATGTAATGCTCTTGAAGTGTCGATCCGGATTATTGTCAGACACCTCGTCTGTAGACAGCTTCGCAATAAATGATTTTTTTTTATTTTTTATTGATGGCATTATCGCTAGATGCCATTTTTGTTTGAAACTAGACTTGAATTTTAATCATTGATGAATCACAAATTGAGTTTTAACCTAACTGGGATTACTGATTTTTATTACAAATTGAATAAATGAAATTATAAATCAAGTGAATTCTGTTGCGTCATGCCAATTTCTGCTTTTGGTGACTTTTTTTTTTTTTTTTTTTTGCATATTTCCTTATTTATGTGGCTACCTGGTTCTGTTTAAGCATTAAAGATGAAGAATAATAAGAATTATGGAGAAAATTCTATTTTGGCAACCCTAGTATTTACGTTACAGCGAAGAAATTTAGAACATTTTGTTCTATCAGATTTTATTTAATATTTTTATATTTTCATTTTTTAAAATCTCAATATTTCAAAATAAATATGTATTTACGCTTTGTATTTATTAGATTTAATTTAATATGTAGATGCATAAGCTTTTTTCAGGAATTTGTTACATCAGAATTACGGCATCTTCGCGGCATTACGTCATAACTACGTTTTCTTGGCAATATTTCTTCACCGCCGAAAAAATTCAGAAATTGCTAATATGAATTGTACTGCAATTGTGCTGCAAATTAGATCCTATACAAATTGTTCGCACATTTTAGGCGATATTGATGCTGTGTACAAAATATAAATGCATTCTTTTGTAATTTAAATGTTCACTTTGAAAGCCTTTGTTCATAGCAATCATTTTGTTTCGCAATTATCACGTTCATAATGCTTTTTGTAATATCGTAAGAGATATTTTGTTCTTCTTCTCTTGAGTGACTTCCCAAGAGCCACAAAGAGTTGTAGATCGGCGTTTGACTAAAGCAGAATTATTAGTCTAACCGCAGAAAAATCTATCGATAAGAAGCTTTAACAGGAATATCATTGGAGGGTATGAGAAACAGTTGTGGATTGCTATGTGTGTCTATTTGATTTGTTTTGATGCAGTTCTATGGATTCATGACGTTATGGGGAAAAATGTGGAATTTGATACTTAAAAATTGGATTTAAAATATTTGATAGTTTTTAGAGTTGATTTAAATATTTTGGTTAACTTTTTTTCATTTACCTACTCATTGTATGAAAACTGGGAACAGTCATTCCTTAGAAAAACTCTGATTCTTCAAATTATGTACAACAATTTTTATTCTCCTCTTACCACAATAAACTGATTCTTTTTTGGTACAATGACTTAAATACATCCAACCTTTATCCATTATTATGACATTTTTCTCCCGATGGAAGTTTTTTAAAAAGAATTCTCTAGCTTTCATATACATACATTGCGGTGCATACAACTCCGGATTGTATCTTTGTGCATATGATTATATGTATATCGACTGGAGAGGATCGGGTCTGGTTTGGAATACTCGCTCATCATCATGCGCCTCGTAATTTTGAATCATGGTTGAGTGACGAAGTCACACACCAGAGATGGCACTCACTACTTCACATCCAAGCCACATCAGCAGAATGACTTTGGACGTTACAGATTGACGTGGATATGTCCCCAACCAACGGATCACCAGCAAATTAGTGTGGGAAAATGTGTTCACCCTCCCAATCTTTTTCTGTGGCAAATGATGTTTCACTTTGCTGATCTTAACTAGAAGTAGCGTGAAGCGACTGAACCACTGGAGCCAACAGCATTCATATACAAGATTCTGAAAAAGACGACGAAGGTTATGTACTCAAACTTTTTAAAGATACAAATTAGAATTTTTAGTTGAAACTGAGCCTAATCTGATAAGCATATAATGTGTTATGTATCTGAAGCATATTTTTGACTTGGTATGACTTTCTTTCAGCATTACAAATGTCACCGTTGCAAAACTATGAAAGATGGGTTTTTGCTTTGGATAAGTGCTTGGATGAATTTTCCCTTTGATATCAGATTGTGATAATTTTTCCTTTTGTATTTCCTGTATTGGTTTTATATATTGAAAAATCCTAACTTTTAATGTGTCTGATTTATTGAATAAGATTAGCCCTCTTCCGAAAGAATGTAAACTTATCCTTCCCTTCATGGCCTTTTTAAAAGCGCCACTTTGCGTGTAAGAAAAATTTCTAAATGTCAGACGATTAATATAACTTTTAAAAGTAAAATTTTCTCTCCTTCCTTTTTCGCAGCGAAATAAAATCATCTAAAAAAGTGGGAGTTCATAAGATTTTAAGTGAATTCAAGTTTTTAGTGTCGATTCCTTTTGTGAAGAAAATATCACATCGGAATAATAAACAAAATTGTTTTGAAGTATTTAAAATATCATATCGCCATTAAATAGGCCAATATCTACAGTACAAATTTCTTCATCTTATTTATATGAACTCGGATTTTCAGTATTAACCAACATAAAAACAAAAAAGAGATAGAGAATGTTAAATCTTGAAGCCGATATGAGAGTAGCATTATTATTTTTATGACCCAATTAAATGAAATCATCAAAAAACGTCAAGCTCAAATGTCTCATTAAAAGTATCCTTATTATTACATTGTAATTAATCCCTTAATATAAACGTTTTGTTATACATATTGTTTTTGTAATACATATTTTATTTTGATTTCAAATTTATTATCATAATCTATTTTACACAGTGCGTTACGGGTAAAGAAATTCTAAACTTATATTTTTCTTTGAGTGCTGCCAAATTTTGACAACGTTTTTAAAAATGTGTCGTGAAAGAAAAATAGTTTTTTGAGAATAACTTGTCAAAAAAAAAAATTTGAGGATTACTGGCATAGAGAGTACGATGTCAGCACAAGTACCGTGCTCGGTAATTTTAAAACCATAAGGTGGTAAGAGCAATGTTTAGCGGCTTTATTTTCAGAAATGGGCAAATGGATTAATATCTCAATAACGTAATCTAACCCTCGACCTTTCGTTATGAATTAAGAAAAATGAATTCCGATAGAATGCCATATGCGACTATGTAATCTTACAGCCAATATTTTTTAAAATATTTTCTTCTTTAAAAATGCATAGGAAATATGACATTCTTTTGAATTCGTTCACATGACAGGTTTAGATAAACTGTCAAGAGTATTGAGAATTCATTTTTAAAGTTATTTAAAATATGTTTGGATTTAGAAATTCATTTTAATTCGTCGAAATTTATTGTGAATCTTAGAATCAAATTTCTCAGTGACATTAAGACCTACCCCATCCAATTTCCAAGATATTATCTAGAGAGAAAGAGATCAAGATTCCCTCGCGCAGTAGCAAATCTATCGGCGACATCAAAACAAACATTTTTTATCTCTCTACCACAAAAAAAAAAAAAAAAAAAAAAAAAAAAGCGAAGATGGGAGAGACCGACGAAAGAGATAGAATTACGAGTTGCTCGAATGGAAATCTTTTTTTTTTCCTGTTTGATGCAGCAGATGATTATGATGCTGTAACTTCTTCGAGCCTTGATGAATAGGTGACCAATGAAAACTTACAAACATAAATTGGCTGCTAAAAGCAGGAAAAGAACTTCGGAATAATTTTCGCGATTTAACCTCTCGCATATTTTTTGTTCCGATGGTTGCGCTGAGTTTGTGAAATGTTTCATTTTTTTTTTATTTGGTTCGCGATCACAAAACTCCATCCGCGTGATATATGCAGTGACACTTCAGTTCAGGCTAAGTAATGTGTTTTCCTTACTTTACGATCCTTTCCAGTCGATATACATATAATCATATGTAAATGAAGAAGACACGTGGGTGTTTCATGAATACGCAGAGTGCTTAGCGAAAAACTATGGCTCCAATAGATGAGCTAAACGTAAATTGGTATATTTTTTGTGATTTATGCACTTATTGTTTTTCTCATGATTCTAAGTTTCAATTCATTTCAAACGACATATATATTTTTTAAAATATTGCCAGTCTGATATAAGGAAATAATTAAAATTATTAAGCAGCAGGTATGTGAAACAGTTTATTACAAAGTGGTTTTTTTATTTGTTAAAAAGGAAATTTTAAGAGAAGTTTGAAAATAAAGTTCGAAGAAGGAAATGTAATGACATGTAAATGACAAAAAGTGTTTTAGTTTCCTTGAGAATTGAAATATAAATGAAAGTTATTCATAAAAAGTTTTTCATTAGAAGTAATTCTACGACATCGAAACAAGCTGATAGTTTAATGGTTTACTTTCCAGTATATCGTCCAACAGCATGTGGTTTCATTCCGACTTAGGTTGAAGATGATTATAGCAGTTTGGAATCTACTTAAACAGCATTTATCAGTCAAATTATTTGTTTTGAGCTAAAACTTACTTTATAGAGAGTTGTATATAACAGTTCGACTATTACAAGTAAATAAAATTTAGACTATACAGAGTTATGAAAATAACCAATCAATCAAATATAGCTTAGAATTATTGTATTTTTAATAAAGAGATTTCTGACAAACATAACACATATATCTCGTTTAAATGAATCTTTAGATTTTAAAATAAAATAATTCAACTTATCAGGCATTTCGTTTTGAAATTCAATGAGACATTAAAGATTAAATATATATTTTCTTCTTGTGTTATTATTATTATTATCTTAAAAGAATATTTCATTCTATTATAAAGAGAGCAATCAAGATACTGAATATTATTCTTTTTAATATAGTAAATTAAGTTTTATTTATGTTCTTTCTTAAATATATATTTGTCTGGCATTGTTTTATATAATTTTATATGGTATTCCTTGATTTTGAGACCTACCTGGATAAGCCGAGAGCTTTTGTGTATGACAACATGCTAAAATAAATAACAAAAAAAATGACATGGTTGTAAGCAAATTAAAAGTTAACAAATATTAATTAATTAGTGGGACTAATATTAATTAATTCTAGACTTCTCAAGCAGAAAAACTTGAAAGAAATTCCATTCATTCCATGATTCTTAGAAAGTAAATCACAGGTAGTCAGGCGAGAGAAGCAGGCATCTTGGATCTGGAGCTTTGATATACTTCATCAAATTTTTAAAAAAGAAAATGGAGATTCAGTTGTCTTCAAGAGCCCACCAAAGGCGATAATTCAGGACATCCACCCACCAAAGGTGATAATTCAGGATTAAAACTCCAGTTTGATTCAAATTCAACTCCCGTTAAAATCAAAAAATGCAATTCTTTTCCCTCTCTCTCTCATTAACTCTCTAAAATTTTCTCCCTTTTCATGTTTACAGAATGTTTTTAATGTTATGTCCCATGTCAAATCTTGTTACATCATCTTTAAATAAATTAACCATTTTTATTGGGAAGATCTTCATAGCGTTCCCATGCAGCAGTATCGTCTGTCTTGTGGAGTTGTCGAAACAAATTTACTCAAAAAGGTTTAAGAACGCATGTTGAAGCTGAAAAGAATGCGAACTAAAACCCAAGGTCTTAGAACACGTGTGAAGTTGGAAAATGCGAACCACAAAACAGAAAAACGCAGAGTTTGAATAGAGAATAAGTCACCGTTATGAACATACGTAGAAAAAGAATACAGCAAAAAAAAAAAAAAAAAAAAAGGTTAACCTAAGAAGGGCGGTCAAAAAAAGAAGGAAAAAAGTATGTGACACATCACAACTATCATGGTGGCGTGGTTTGTTAATACGTCCTTTTCGTTACCGGAAAAAAGTGAGTTCGAATTCTGGCTTAACCGAAATCTGTCGTGTTCACTAAAGACGAATAGAACACGTTAAATATGACGTGATCGCAATTTCCTCCATGTGAAGTGATACCTTTTGAGTGGTCAAGTATTAGAAGGTATTCTGCTTGGATCCTGCTTCTAAATTACGAAGTCTCTCAATCGGCTGCTTCCATTTAACTGGTAGATCCAAGGACATCGCTCCGTACAGGGAAGCATGCAGGTGCAACAATAACAACAAATCCGTAAACAATGAAGTACATTCACCATTTTTTCGAAGTAAGATTACCTGTTCAGAGTGGATGTTCCAAGATCAAACAAGCCATTAGTGAACAACGAAAAGAAGGTATGATGCTATTGTTTTCAACTTTAACCCCGTGAAGTGGAAACCTAACAGAAGAAAGCCCTATTATAAGGCATTAGAATATACATCGTGTAAATTGCCTGCCGGAAAAGTCTTTTCATAGATAATGGATAGTATTAATCTCATAAGGAAGGTAACCTGGAAAACTCCCAAGCACCCAATTCGACAGACGTTATGCTGAAGCGCTACACCCGTCTTTCATTGTTCGATAAGACGACGGTTGACAAGACGTGACACTTAATATCGAGACTGTGACCTTACGCTCAGAAGAGCTATTCTGCCATAAGCCATGGTAAACTGAATATTAAATTTCAGCTTGCACTTCTATCCCGGGGGGTTCTTGAAGATTTTCCGTATCTTGCGATAAATAAATACGGTATACTATCTTTAAAATTTCTTACTAGCTGGCAAGATGTTGCGTTTATTAAACAGGTTTAGGATGCAAGTCTATTCATTATTTAATATCAAATAAATAAAGTACTTGATTTCTAGAAAATGTATAAACATTTGTGTAATATTCGTCGGCCAGGAAATTCAACACTAATTCCACCAAATTGTTTCATATTGTTTTATCATATTGTGTTCATATTGTTTTTTCAGTAAATATTTACAGAGAACTAAATCTAAACAAATTCTTAAAAACATAAATTTTGAAATACGTTGTTTTAAAGGATATGATTATAAGGAATTACGAAATATTTATTTGCAAAAGTAATATTAAACATTAACAATAAGTACCTCATTTTAACTATAACAGAAAAAAAAACTATTTAAATAGAAAATCTAAAAATTATGGTCACCAAAAGAATCGCATTCAGTTCAGTTTTAAGTAGGTCCCACATGTTAAAAATTTTGTGGTATAAAATCAGAGAAATAATGTTTGATTAAAGAAATATAAATAGTTTATCAAAGTAATATCCATGTATTTGTGTTCTCGTGTTTAGTTCTGTGTTCTTGACATAAAGAAGTCTTCGGCACAGCTGCCGTATAATCCATCAATCATGCCAATTTTTGAGTTTGGTAATATTATTGGTGAATTTCGTTACTTATCTATCAAACTGTTTCTTATGACATCATAGAGATAGAGAATAATAAGAATTATGTAGAAAATTCTATTTTGGCAATCCCAGTGTTTATGTAATCTAGAAGAAATTTAGAACATGTTGTTCCATTTTCGTATTTTAATTAATATTCTTATATATTTTCTTTTTTTTAATCTTAATATTACAGAAATATATTTTTACGCTTTTATCATGTTTAAATTTATTATTTAGATATATTAGTTTTTTTCAGAAATTTATTACGTCACAATTAAGTCATCTTGGCAACATATTTTTCGTCCCCAAAATATTAAAAAATTGGCATGATGGGTTATACGGCATCTGTGCCGAAAACATCTTGTTTAACGCTATTTTTCCCTGGCCAACGATATTACACATATACCAATAAAACAAAAAAAAGTCTTTTTAATAATTAAATTTTAATATATAATCTGATTATTGCATGCTCCACATGTTCCGCTTTAAGAAAAATATAGTAGAAAAGAAGGATTCGATACCATTAACGAGGAAGAAGCAAGAAAGTGGACAATTCAAATTCTGAATGGGATGAATACACGACTCATAAACCTTTTATCATACCAATTTGAGTTGTGACGGCTCTTAAGCGTTGAAAGGAATGGGGGATGCAGACACGTCCACTTGGGCAAACATAAACGCCACGTCCTTCTCGTTAAATCATCTTTCACGCTGGCCTCAAATGAAGCTGTTCTTTTTCAGGCAAATGTGTTGATACATTCAATAACAGGGCAATTCACTTTTTTGGATGAATTGCATCCGAAGACGATGCGCTTCAACGCTTTCAAGTGGAGTAAATTATTCATCTGGTGAAATTAAATAACAGTTTGCTGTTAATTTTGTAGCCTTAACGCGTTAATAATTCCTTGTATTTCATTTTTTAGCTGGAACAGTCTTCTTTTGTTGGAAGAACTTTAAATTTAGCAGAAATGTAATTAACGAACAGTAATAGCATTCTCTTTCATTCTTTTTTTTTTATTTCTTTGATTTTTAACCAGTACTTTGAATTTCTTATATTATTTACTTTGTAAAGAAGTGCATTTTTGTTAAGAGCTCATTATAGCTAATTAGTATATGCTAAACATTTATGTATGCTGTCGGTAAATGTATTATTAAATAAAAAATCTATTAAATTTTCAAAAAATGCGTTCTGCAGATGGGTTTTCCCATAACTTTAAGGTGAGGCGTAGCCATTTATTGTGCGTGCCTCAATGGAAATTTTCTCCAAGTTTTTTTTTTAATTTATTTTTTTTATCCTTGATTATATTCCATGGCTGCGATAAAAATTCTGTCATTAAAAATGGATTTTGGAAAAATTGGGCTCTACTCATGCGTTAAGGGATCCATGGGATTAGTGTGTCGATGAGAGTTTTCCGACAAATTTGATGAAATTCTAATTATTTTCCAGAACTCAATAACACAACAGTCTTCTCTATGCCATCATAATTAATGAAACAAACAGCTATGTCAGCGAGTCTGGCATTTACCCAGTGTAAAAAGCCACAATATATAATTATAACTTGTTTTTAAAGTGAAAGGTCGCTCTGGCCTGGTTGGTTAGGAAGTTCGTTTTTCTTGTCGGGAGGAAATGGGTTCAGATCCTTATCCAAACGAAGATCTGTCTTGTTCATTAATGGTGGCGGAGGCACATAAAACATATCATGGTCGCAACGTCCTCCATGTGAAATAATACCTCTGGGGGCGGCAGGCCAAGTCTGGGGGTCTTCTGCTTGGTCCCCGCTTTTAAGTAAGAAAATCCGCTCACTTTCGGGCAAAGCCATAGGATGCCGCACTATATAAGTTGCAGTCACTTGCGCCACTTGTAGTGCTAAATAGGTGGAATATCCTAAGTAGCCTTCATTAGAAGTAAAAAAAAATTGGTCTTAAAATGGAAAATCTTATAGCAGATATTTTGAGCTATTATGTTTATTTTCTGGTATAATAAGAGAATTTTACAGAGAGAGACGCCTTTATAGGAAAAACGAGAATTATTTCAGCAAATAATGCATTACAATTTATTAAGTAGCACACTGTAGTGAAAGTAAAGCTAGAAATTTAAGCCAAACAAGATTATTTAACAGAAAAATTAAGACATTTAAAAAAAAAATCAAATACATATCAATGTATGTGATTTTTTTAATGTCCTACACATCAGTGACATTGCGGAGCTCTGCTGGTTACACTTGATCGTCTTTTCATACCTGAACAATCTCAGCAACTGATCACGGTTTTAGAAATCAAAACTAAGATCTTATAAAATAAAAATGGAACACAATATACATAAATCATGTAGTGAATAGTTAAAAACAATTGAAAAGTATTTTAATTTCCTTTTCATGGAGTTTTCCAGAAAACATTTACAAGATAGTGGACCATATTCATTCGCAAAGACGAAAATCTACAAAACATCATAGCACTCATTTTGAAAAAAATGTATGTAGAGAGCTTCATATTCTCGTTTTAGAATGTGGCTGGGATTGAACCCACTTTCCCTGCAGAGCGTAGTTCTACTATTAAGCTACGACGATTCCTGGAATTTAACATAAGATTCAGATAAGTTTATTAATGTATCCATTATCTCCAGCAAAGATTTAAATCATATTAAAACAGATTGAAAAACAAAAGCTCTGTTCCACATAAAAAATAATATCCATGAAAGAGGACTAATTACTAATTGTCTTATGAGCTACGATGATTCCTAAAGTTCATGGAATTTATATATTTTTGTTAAGTATCATTCATTTCTATTTTGAACCAGCAAGTCATGCATTGAATAAATCTGGTCTGAAACATAGATTAATTTTTTCTATTTAAAGAATAATAATTTTTATACAAATTATTTCTTTACTTTAAATGCCCAATCGCATATTGGCGAGTATTCTATTATGTCTCGACTTTTGATACAAGGGACAGAAATTAGGGGATCTTGTACAGAAGGGCACCGAGTGGCTATGTCTTCATTATCCCCAGAGTGATGAATCACCATAATTTAGAAGCAGAAAATCCCTAGATCTTTTATGTATGTATATGCCCTCAGAAACATTATTTCACTTAGAGGACATTGTCACTATGCCTTTAGCGTCCAGTTATCATCATGGACGACGAATCGTCGACTGCGTTTGTATAGAACTCGAAACTTCCCGACTGTGAGAACGATGTCTTTCACAACCAGGCCACCGCACCTAATTTTTTATCCAATAAATCTTCCTAGTTTCTTTATTGTTTTGAAAGAAAGAATTTTTTTTTATCATATATTAGCAGTGCATCAATATTTAAATATTTCATGAAATCACCATTTCCATATTGTAGCCGTTTTAATAGTATCAAAAAAGAAAAATTTTAACTAAGAACAATGTTGAAAATAAATCACTTAAGAATTATAACAACCAACTTCTATAGTATATACATTTGGTACATATTCAAGTGTCACGTCACCAGGAAAAATCTACATCATTAGCAATAGCAACTACATCCACAGAATTTCAAACGAAATGCAAAAACCGGAGCACAAAAACATGAACGACGCGATGGGAATTTCAGAATTCTTTCCTTTTAGCGGCAACTATTTGAGAAAGAGTGTTCTGATATAAATTGAAAGTGCCCGATATTAATTTTCCGAAACCGTGAAGAACTCTTTCTCGTTCAGCCCTGGCATCAGATAAAGAACAACTTGCAAGCGCTCCTGGTTAAAATCACAACCGCGAGTTCTTTTTCGTACCTACCGCATTCCGGCCACAGAGCCCAATTGCTTAAATTGATTTTTCGCCGCTATAATGTGGGTGGGGGGTAAGTTATAAAAAATAACTAAAAGCACCGGGTAATTAAAGGAACGTGTGATTTGAATCCTAATTCTGCTTTTAAAGGTGCGGCCGG
>JAPDSC010034494.1:24869-83735 GCA_026290005.1 Latrodectus geometricus | reverse complement strand
GTTCCGGAGTTAAAGATGATTTCTGTTAACAAGAATTGGCTGACGTATTAAAAAAAAATTTAAAAAGAATTGCTGTTTTTTTTTCTAATTTTTGACGAATTTGTATATGAATTATTATAAACAAGGGTTTGAACCGAACCCGAACCAATACAATGTAATAATAAGATTAATAAGTACTACTGTTAGCAAAATATTCTATGCACTCTACCTACGCTTATTAAGTCAAAGTGTCGATTAAAAAGTGTTAGGTAGGCCGCACATTGAGGCGGCATGCCTCTATCGCGCACCTATTGCTTCCTGGCCGCGTTGCTGCCCGCGAGAGACATGTTGAAAAGTACCACATACTGAAGCAGGAAGATCTCACGCATGCGCCATATACCCGAGCGGGTATCTTCCGTTTCTGTGATTGCTTGAGAACTATGTGGCTAAAACGTTGACGTTTTTATTAAATATTTAAAGTTTAGGATCTCGCATTTGAAATATAAAATTATCTCAATAGGCACGATATAAGTGACGGAGCAAATGTAATGCTAGGAAAAGGGTCAGGAGCAGCTACAAAATTATTGAATAAATTTCCAAACATAATCACGTGGCACTGTTTAAATCATCGTCTGGAGCTCTCTGTTGATGATGCTGTAGCGGAAGTAAATGGTATTAACCATTTTCATATATTTATGGATAAATTATATACCATTTATCGTCAATCTCCTAAAAATCAACGCGAACTAGAATCATGAGCGGAAAATTTGGGAGAAGAAATTAAAAAAATAGGACGTGTTTTAGGAATAAGGTAGATAGCTAGTTCGTTCAGAACTGTTGAAGCCGTTTGGCAAAATTTAAAATCTCTTGCTGAACATTTTCATCAAGCCGCAACTGATGAAATTCGTTCAAAAACTGATCAGAGTGTATACATTGGTCTAAAAAAATATATCATGTCTAAGCAGTTTATAATTAACTTGGAATATCCTAACTAGCCTTCATTAGAAATAAAAAAAAAATTGCTCTTAAAATGAAAAATCTTATAGCAGATATTTTGAGCTATTATGTTTATTTTCTGGTATAATAAGAGAATTTTACAGAGAGAGACGCCTTTATAGGAAAAACGTATGAAACGTATGAATCACTAAATGTATGAAGTTTTGTATGAACTTTCCATCTTGTCTGAAGCGTTACAGTACAGAAGTGTAACGATAGTATATGCGGACAAACTAATCCGTCGAACTATTCGCTACTTGGAATCACTAAAAGACGTTAAAAAAAGGAAACAAACCCATAGAAACATCAGAGGCAGTTCGAGTGATGAAATTAGGAACATTAACTTTAACAGATAATAAAAAAAAACTACTATTATTAACAGAAATCAATTCCTTGTAAGTCTCATTAATGATATGACTTAGAAGACTACATACAGAAAATGATTTGATAAGTGAATTTCGAGTACTAGATCCTACGGAGTGAACAGCAGATATTGAAATTGGTTATGGAGAAAATAAAATCCAGTCATTATGCACCAGATTTAATTTAACATCACCGATGCGATGTATCAATGCGTTTAGAGATTATATTGATACTGGAGGCAAAGTAATTCCTGAAGATGTAGAAATCTTAATTCGATACATAAAAATTGTACCTTGCAGTTCGGCAGAGTGTGAGCGCGGATTCAGTAATATAAATATTATTTCACAAATGAACAAAGAAATAGAATATTAATTGAAAATCTAGCAAATCTTTTATTTATAAAAATGAATGGCCCACCACAACAATTATTTAAACCAGATGATTATGTAAAAACTTGGTTACGGTCTCATCGTTCAGCGGATGACAACAAAACAAAGAAAATTCAACCACAAGATCCTGAACATAATCCTATTTGGAATATTTTATAAAAACCATTAGTGTTTTCATGTATTGTTAAAATTGGGGGAAATCTCCCCCCCCCCGTCGTTAAATTTGGGACATGAGACCGCACAGAGCGGCCGCCTACCCAGGATCAGCCCTGTCTATATAATTATATATACGCGTTCCGATAAAAAAAATTAGCACAACACCACTGATTATAACATATATATAAATATTATTTTTATAGAGAACCACTCGTAGAGGTGCACAAATGCAAAATTTTTTTAATGTAACTGACATCATAATATTTTTAGTGAATCTCATATAAGAACACATGTAAAATTATAAAAAAGATATTTGTCTTAAAGTTTTATCAATAAAATACATTGAAATATTAAAAATCAAGAGTAACAAAATTCAAATTTAATAATATTTTTATTACTTTTACAATCCTGGATCAGTATTGACATATTTATATCTTTTGGTACTACCAGGGGGAAATTAATGCTTTTTATACATACATAGGACTATAGGTAAGCCCTGGACTATTGATTAAGGTTAACGGGTTTGGAATATTTTCCCGTCATCAAGGGCCTCGCAATTTTGATCCATTGTCAGGTGACAAGGTCACACACTTGAGATGTCACTCTCCTCTTTTCATCCATGCCCCACTAGCGGAGGGACTTTGGAAGTCACAGATTAACATGGGCACATCCCCAATCAATGGATCTCCGACAACTCAGTGAGGGAGAATGTGGTTACCCTCCCAATACCTGCCTGTGGTAAATAATGCTTCACTTTGCTGAGTTTAACGGGAAGCTACTGAGCCACTGGAGTGTGGCTTTTTATACAATGGGACATGCTAAGTGTGCTTCATCGAGCATTGAATGTGTGCGGATTCTTATAATTTAGAAGCGAGAACCAGTAGAAGACTTCCCAGATTGTATATATCACTCCCAAAAGCATATTTCACTTGGAGGACAGCACACCTACTGTCAATTTTACTGGCCACAGCTGCTATTTACGAACATAAAACCTTTTGGGTTTAGTCTAAATTATAAGAATCCGCTCTCGGTCGGATTCTTATAATTTAATAAGTTGGTTATAAAACCTGCTACCTTCCGGTAACAAAAACGATACCTTTTCCAATCAGGCCACCGTAGACTAAAACATATTACACACTTAATACAATAGAGGCGCATATGACCTTAGAAATTATATATTTTCCTATCAGGTTTAATATACTAATTGTAATGACATTTTGTGAAATTGTTCATAGTCATGACATTCTTCCTATATTCTGGCTTGGAAAATTAGGTGCCAACTCAGGTGTCGACCTCATCTCTTGAACGGGGCTCAAAACTACGTAACAGTTGGTTGTACTTAGTGATTGTTCAGCAGACAAAAATAGGCAATCGAAAACGCTGTTGTTATTACTTATGACACTTGACGAAGGCGAGCCCGCCCTGGACAAATGATATCAGAAAGAGTGGATTTCGTTTTTCTCCTAGTACGACTGTGGCTCATAAATGAGCAGCATCATCTGAATGACGCCCTTTTCAACCAGTTCACCGCGGCCAAGTCAAAAACATACTACAAGCAAACAAACAAACGGAACTTGACTATACTTAATCGAAAGTGACGAATATTTCTTAGTAAATTCTAATGAATAGAAATGAAAAAGTTAAACAAAAAAAAAAAATGTTTGTTTTAAAACAATGTTGGAAAAAATTTAACTTTTAAATTGACTTTATAAATGGTCTCTCGAGTAAACTAGGCCATTTGAGAATGGGGAATCAGATTAAATAGTTTCCATTCTTAGTTTGATAAGAATTATAAAACTACAGGCTGATATTAAAAATAATGTGTTATATTAAACTCGTACTCTGTTTGAAATGAACTATTGTACCAGGAATTCAGTTATTAAAGAAATGAAATTATGTCTGCACATTATGTTTCTTAAATATATCAAATTTTAATTTAACATTTAAACTAAACTAAACTCTGTGGCACGATTCGAGGAGAGGGGGGGCAAGGCCTATAGTGGTCATATTTGTTTTCTTGACCGAAAGCTCCGTGGTGCGAAGCATATGTCCCATTCAGATGATCAACACGAAACCCCCATTGTTTAGTTCCGAAGCATGGTACTCAGTTATATCGACCCACGAAAGGGATGAAAGGCTGAAACTTAATCTTTAAGTCAACCACAATTTACTACATTGTTCGACTTTTCCCCTCATTTCACATTTTTTATTTCAATTGTATTCGGTTTAAAGTGATTTGCAAATTTTTTCAATGGTTAAAATTTTAAATGTTTCTAAATTCTGTAATAATTTAAGATTTTTTTTCAACTAATTCCTGCCTGATATGTTAAATTTTATTTTGATTTTGTATATTTTAGACTTATTTAAAAATAGGCTTTGTCGTTGTGGTCTGTTTAATGGCCTAATACTGTTGTAATTTTATATTTATATTTATCATGTAAATTGGATTTTTTAGAGATAGTAGACCATATTCTTATGTGACAAGGGAGAAACCTGGAAAACTCCTAAGCACATACCTTGACAGACATGCAAGCAGAAGACAGAAGGGCCATATCCATCTCGCATTGTTCAATAATGAATGGAATTGAATCAGGGATTTTTCGCTCTGAAGAACGCTGTCAAACTACCAAGCCATGGTGAAAAATAACAGGCTTGGGGAAAATTATTTAAATGGAAAACTAGACATTTTGGTGTATGAAGTCAGGGATTATTTTCCCTAACTTCATACACCAAAAATCCTAAGCATTTAGATTTAAAAATGTGACTCGTTTCTCAGTTCTACTCGTTTATCAAAAATGCAAGAAATGATTTACAAAGAATAATCTGTTAACAGAATCATTTATGTTCTTAAAGCTTTATTAATTTGTAATAAAGTGTATTGTTTTTTTGCATTAATCAGTGCGAAACATAAGCTCATAGAAGCAATTTTTCCTTTTTTTAGCGAACCATTGCTTATAAAGATTTGACTAATCGGGAATGTTTCCTAGGAAGACTGAACGGGAAGACTCTAAAACATGAACTCGATGCCCTGAAGGAAATTCATGTGAGTATTTTATGTAAATTCAAAATATAAGTATATTTTTGTGAAATAAAATATCTTAATTTTATTAGACTTTAGATCCAGTAACATCACGGATATTGAATAAAATTGTTGCTTTACTTTTGCATTACACATCTGAGTATATTTCATTGGATAATAAACAATTAAACATCACACATCTTAGAACTTAAGTGCATATTATCTTGTAGATCATTTCCGTAAAAGAAATATACAGAATTTAGCGATTTAGATTCAGATATTAAAATTTAATGTTTATGTGTGCTGATAAATTTCGTAAGATCACGTTTCATATTTCTTAGTTTCAGCTCCAGCAAGTTTTAAAGCGGTAATTCATTTCCTGTAACCATGTCAATGTAAAAATTAAATATGAACTAAAAATTAAACTTACGTATTTTTCAATAAAGAAATCTCTTGTCTAGTCTTATTTTTTTTTGTCTGAAATTTTGAAAAAAAAATTTAGGACTTGGTATCCAATATTCTCTCTATTTATCAGGATTACATAAAGAGTCAAAGATTTTCGACATCAAGCTGCAACATTTGGCGATGTATTATTTTTCATGGAAATGGTCGGTGGGATAATAAGTAAACATCACCATCTTAAAACTTGGAGAATTATATTTCGATATCAATAATAAAATAAGTACTAAGCGCTTAAAATAAATGCTTAAAACACCATATTCCTACAAATATATTTTGACTGTCAGTAAATACAGAGAATTGGTTGGTTATTTTGTCGCCTTACTTTTTGCATACTAGGGATCTACGTACCATTAAAGTGAATTCAGAATTACTGTAAGCATCTATTTAGAATGCAAGAGATCGCCTATTGAATTGTAAACAAGTTAAACGTTTATTTAATGACTTGGCATAAACGTTGAGGGTGTCATACATGTGCAAGATGATCATTACTGAGGTATCCAAAGTATTTTCCAATAGTAAAAGAAGCTGTCGAGTAAAAAAAAAAAATTACTGCAATTCTGATTATTTTACATCAGTTTATCTTCAATTATTTTACATGATTCAAATCGTTTATGTAAAATAGTCAGGGACAGCGATACTTACAATGCATTTAACCCTTCTTTGCATAATGGTGGAAATTTCCATCATAACCTATAATGCCCAAAAATTATATAAAAGAACAAGTTCACTTTAAGTTGATTGTGTTTGGATACCTTTTTAATGTCCATTGCATAAAAAGAAACATAGCTGTCAAAAATAAACAAGTGTCATTATCAGTGAAACGAGCTTAAAGTTGTCTCATTCCGCTGTTTATTGCAGTTGCAATAAACGTATGATTTCGTTTATAATTTTGTTTTTATTATATTAGAGTTTCTATTGCTAAAAAATTGAAAATGAGTGGAAGAAAGGCTTGTAACACGTGTTTCTGTTATTTTCCTCTTTTATTTCTATTTAGTACTAAGCTAATGATCTAACTTTGAATGATGATGGAAATTTTTAGCATATTGTTTTTTGCTAAATTTATACTATAAATATATACTAAGATTTTTTTAACCATTTTACCTTAAATTTTAAACATGAATTATATCAACTTGATTTATTTCACCAATAAAGAAAAAATCATGCAAAGAAGGGTTAAGGAAAGAAAATGTACAGCAAGTCTCTCACTCACAAGTTGTATTTGAGCACTGTTACTTGGTGAAAAATAGTTGTTACTTCTCGTTTAAAAAAGAATTACTTCCTTGCTCATTTCTGATTTTGATAGAAGTTAAATTGTTAATCTGTAGCGGAATCACTGCTTCTCGCGTGGATCGAAATCCCTTGACTTTCTAAATATGTATCGGATGAGACGGTTAAATGAAAGATCGTACCGTGTATCAGCAACCTGTTTGAGCTTGAGTAAAGAAATAGAAAAGGCTCGACGACGTTTACATACATGCAAAGCGGTGCAGGCGAGCCCCGGACTTTACCTTAAAGTTAGCAGATTTGGAATACTTTCCCATCATCAAGCGCATTGTAATTTTGAGTCACGATCAGATGACGAGGTTACTCCTGAGCTGGCGCCCTCCTCTCCACATCCGTGCCACTCCAACGACAGGGCTTTGGACGTCACAGATTAACGTGGAGCTCCAGCAACACAGCGAGTAAGAATGTGGTCACCCTCCCAATCATGGTGAAGTTTACAGCAGTATAAACTATGTACTTGGTGTCTATAGTTTTGATGCTGCATCACGTGATATGAGTGCTTTCAACGATGTGAGAAGTGGTGAACCAGGGTACAAGAATGGACGAACGTGGTTTGATATGAATCTCTATTCGCATCACGAATGCCACATCGGTATTTGACGGCTTACCGGAGAAAACACTTTTACAACATGCGTTTGACATCCCTGCATTGCTTCAAGATTTTTATCAAAAATCTGATAAGCCTTCTTCATGGTTTGCAGCAGAAATCTTGAAATTTTTCTAAAAGTATTTTCCAGACACTAATTGAAAGGATGTTGTATGAGGAATAGAGATATAATATTTCGATTCACGTTTTTTTTTCTTCCGAGCATTGAACTATTTACCTTTCAACATGATATTACTTCATAAGGCACTTTGTATTCAAATCTGTTAAAATATTTTTAAAATCACTACTTCATCATAAGTGTACAATTTGTTTATTTTGTATCTAACTGTTACCATTGAATTTAAAAAATTAAACTAATGTCTGTGGCACGACAGCCCATCAGGTAAAAGCATACAAGTACTCATATCTGTTTTCTTGACCGAGGGCTGTGAGTTGCAAGACATATGTCCCGGTTTTGATCAGCGTAACGCAAAACCTCCAATGTTTAGTTCCCAAGCATACTTGGTTCTCAGTTTGTACTCAGTTTTATCAACCCACTGAACGGATGGAAAATAAATTGATCTTTATCAACCCGAGAAAAAAACCTCGGACCTATGCATTAGGTATGTGAAATGCTACCGGGTTCACATCATAATTTTGTCCATTCTCATACAGAATTTCATATATTCAAACTTTCACACATTTTTATAAGTTTCATATCCGAGTAGCCGTTCTCAATATAATCCTAGACAAAATCTTGATGGGTAAACAGAATAAGAATTTGACAAACTATATAAAATAAATTCTTATATTTAATTTACTCTTGTTCTAACATTATAGATTTAATTTTGGAAGAGTTTTTCATTTCTTTTACAAAAAGAACCAATTTCACTAAAAGAGAACCAATTCAGGTATCTATTTCGTCACTTGATAAGTGTCCAAAGTTTCCAATCATGCGTGGCTAAACAGAAATCAGAAAAGGAGATGTGACCACAATCAAATTTTATTTTTTAATGGAAATAAAAATATTCATTTCATTGCTCTTCATCTATTAAACTATTTTCGTTACAACTTTCTTGCACCCACTGAATATATTTGCAATAGATCTCCTCTCATGTCGATATCCATAGAAATGAGATGGAAGATGTCCCTGCTAAAAAAGACGATGCTAGCCCTTCTATTATTGATGTTGCTCTCGCCTACACTGAATTGCTATCTATTCGAAAAAGAGGTGTCCGGGCTATCTGGAGCATTTCACGTGCTTATGAATGGTGGTGGTGGTCCTAGTGATATCATTTCTTTCAAAATTTTTAGGTGATCTGATTACAGATTCTAAGTATGCAAGCAACCACCTTCGTCGCCTTAAATTTTATGGCAAACGTAAGCTCTATTCAACCTGTTGTAAATTCAGTGTCTAGAGACTAGCTCCCAACATCTTCTTTTGTGTCTGGGATTTACTAAGGAAGATTTCTAGATACTATACCAGATGAGATCAGAAACAACAACAACATTTTTATTACAAGATCGATACAATCTTACTTGTTATCTTACAAAAAACGAAACTTCCAAATTTATAAATGGTCTTTTTCTCAAAATAAAAAGCTTATTTTGCTATATGAACAGGCCTAAAAGAACAAATTCAACCCTATTGGTCTAGCTTAACTGCTGACAAGCAACAGGCCAAGATGTTATGAAGCCATGTGCAAACTTTCATTGAGGGCATCTTCACTTATCACACAACACTCTCACCCCTTTAAAATAATTTTGCTGATTCCATAAATTTTCGTTTTTGATTATTTAAAGTAATATAAGATAAAATAGCATTTTTTTTAATCGTGCCTTAAATAATTTTGGAATGTCGAAACTTATTTCAAAGAGCTTTTACCATTTTTATCTAGGCAATTGATTGTCAACCACGGTGCAGTGGCACTTTTGTGTGCCGCCTAATTCTTAAAGTATGCCTCCAAATTTTAGAAATGCTTATAATAAAAATTATAATGCTTTCTTACTATGAGTAGAGTTTGTTTAAATCAAGAAAAAGTTACAACTGTGTACAACTGTAAAAGAAACCTTATTTTTTACAATTAAGTACCCTATTTTTTATTGTTAGAAATTGTTTTTATCTTCAGTAATTGTGACGAAATATTTGTTCCAAGTAAAGAACTTTCAGTGTTCCCAGTATCTACATCTACAAGTTTCTACATCTTATTTGTGTGAATTCAAAATTGCAACTCCGGCATATACCCCGTCTCCATATCGTGGATTAGAAAAGGAGGAGTTGGCCGAAGCTTTTAGCTACTTTGAATCGCGTCAAATAGGCAACAAGAAACGCAATGTAAAAGTAAAAATAAACACTTTGGGAATGTGACAAAATTTTTTTTATCCCTTTAAAATCCTCTTTAAATTCAAGATTATGCCCAGTAGATCCAGGGTTCATGTAGGAGCTGGCAATACAAATGATACTCTTTCTCAAAACAAAGAGAAACCTCGGCGCAAAACAAATAAGCGAGTGCGTTTTCGAAATCCACCGCATGTCAACTACGCAAGTTGCCTTTTGAGCTATAACGTAGAGCAACTGATGGAAATATTTAGAAGATTTGTCCATTTAGATTTATTAAACAGCAAGAAAAACGCCAGGAAGCAAAATTTGGATGCAGCATTCAGATACATTTTTTCTACTTTTGACGAATGGCTAAGTTATTACTTAGATGGAATTGACAGATGCAAAAGAAAGTCAAGTATATACGGACATTAAAGTGCCTTTTCAAATTATGTACCTGAAAAGAATTAACTAAAAATATTAAACTTCTTTTTTTTT
Organism: Latrodectus geometricus; assembly: GCA_026290005.1. Classification (NCBI taxonomy): domain Eukaryota; kingdom Metazoa; phylum Arthropoda; class Arachnida; order Araneae; family Theridiidae; genus Latrodectus; species Latrodectus geometricus. The sequence goes on along the minus strand of JAPDSC010034494.1, from coordinate 73,683 downwards.
TTGGTATCCATTGATTTTGTTTGTGGTGAAATCAAATTGCGGATTCGGAGTAGAAACGGGTACCCCTTGGTTTGGCAAAAAATTTGGTCATAAAGATTGAAGATAAAATTTAACGTCTGGTAACTCTGTTATTTTCAAAGCTTTTACGAACATAGTTTTAGGATTGCCATTCACATCTTGGCTTCAAAATATCGCCAAAAAATCAAGGAGTACCCGTATGTATATATATTTACCCAAACTTCCTTAAATTCAATTGTCAAATTTAAACCATTGTTTTTTAGTTTTGAATGTAAGACACAATATTGAACAAGTGAAATTTTGATAAGTATTCTTAAAACTTGTTCATTCATAACTTTTAACAGTTTTCTAATGTTTCCGATTATATGTTATCAAGAAATTTCATCAATAAAAATTGCTAAAAATACATCTCAAGGAGATCAATTTTTGAAATAGATGTTTTCTTCTTTAAAATTATTCGATAATTTAAATTTTGTCTTATAAATAATATTTAGATTTACGAACTTTGTCACCAAAAAAATTCAGAAATTAGCCAGAGGGATTATACTGCAGCTGTGATCTGATTTTTCATTTAATACATTCTTTAAAATTAAAATTTCTGATTCTGTTCGTCTATTTCAAAGCATGTATGATCTTCACAAAATATTTTTCAAAGACTTTTATTTCTGTACTTTTTTAAGAGTCTTGTGTTTCTAAAGTAATATTGCAATAAACTGTTCGAAAATTCAAACTATTGGACATACATGCTCTCCAAATTATTTTAATATTCAATTCTTGATTGAGCGGATTGCCTTAAACATTGCATCACAACTTAAAGCTTCAAAGCTACTCGTGATTCTGACGATTTTTCAGTTCTGACTCACGCGTGCCTGGTGGTGACACTATTGAGGTTTGAAACCACGGATTCGATCGCAACCTCATGAGCTATGCAAAGCTCCTGAATTCCACATGCTCTCATCTTCAAAATAACGAAGCGCTCACTGATAGATGAGTATTCCAAACCCGATAACCTTACGATACTGTCCTGGACTTATTTGCATCACATTGCATACATTCTGCATGCATGTCTGATGGGGTAAGTTTTCCAAATTTCTATCCTTTCGACTCATGAATACACTCTACTCTCATGAAAAGCAGTTCCGGAAAACAAAAACGTGTTTTTCTACCTTAAATGGTGGATGTTTGTGTTTTTCTACCTTAAATGGAATGTCTTACAACTGTCTTTGGTTTTTAAGCTTTTCCTTAAATGGTGTCAAATCACTGATTTTATGGCGAATTTTCGATATCACCATGCCTTTCAATAGAAATAATTTCCAATGACAGCTAAATTGATGTTAACAAAGTTTGTATACAAAATATTATAACTATTTTAAATATTTAAGAAGGGAATTCCGATTTATTGATTGGTTTATTGTTCTACAGTTTATTTCTGCATATAATGAATAATTTGACCAGAACCTATTGTTTAAATTAGATTCTAAACGTCACTACAATCCCCATTACTTTAAGTGGGAATCAAACCAACGATCGGTGGATTTGATGTCAGAACGGTAAACATTTTTTGAGAAAATTTACGATAATCTAAGTTATGAGGTATTCAACAAATTGTAAATAATAAGGACTACCTATACACAATAAAATTATCAAATAATTGAGTATAATAATTAATAGTTTGACTAATCAAAATTCTTATTAACTGATTTAGTTTCTTATTTTTTTTTTTAAATTATGTCAAATTTTATAACTTATTTATCTCTCTAACTAAAAAACAAAGTTAGAAAAGCAAACAGCAATAAGCGCTTTTTTGCCAAATCTGAAAATTATTTCCCTCTTTTATTGAGCTTCATGAGAAATTATAATCCTTAAGAAAAAATGCATAAAAGTTTTTTAAGCAAAAGTTTCAAGAAAAACTAAGAAAAAGTTATGAAAGATCAACAAAATTCTCAAAAACAATTTTTGGTGAAATTTAGAGTTTTCTGATGTTTGTATATATAATCACGACTGAGCTATGTTGTAAAGGTAAAGAAAAATCTTATAAATTTGTCATTATTATAATATACATTTTTTAGAAATAGTATATTCTTCCAAATAGCAGATAGACATTTCTGAAAAGAACATGGAAATGTCAAATTAAGAGCGATTTTTTTTAAATCTATTAAATTGAAATATGATTTAGTATTAATTCACACAGTTGAAAAATTTCCTTTAAAAAAGTTTTCTTAGTACTGAATTACATGCTCTTATCACATTATTGAACCGAACACAATTTCAAACTGCCTTTTTCATGTACAGATCTACCTTATACAAATATTTTATAATAATAATAATATATATATATATATATATATATATATATATATAATATGATATGATAATAAATAAGTTATCGTGTCAATTTCAGAAGGCCATATTAAAAAATTGATATCGTATTATGAATTAACATTATTTTAATATTCTAATCATATAACGTGTGCTGTCATTACTTTGCTTAAGTTGATTCTTTGAAATGCCCAAGCGTTGAGTCGTTATTTTACAGAATACTTATCTATCAGAAGCGAGCAATTTGCTTTTAGCATTCATTCAAAGAACTCCAATACTCTTTTTCTACCTAGACAAGTAATTCTCAAATTTTTTTTTTTCTTTCACGACACATTTTTAATAACAGTTTAAAAATTTGGCAGCACAAAAAGAAAAAGATAAGTTTATAAGTTGTTTACTTACCTATAATATGCAAAATATTGCATATATTTTGCATATAATACTTAAGCAATAGTTTATGATAATAATTTTGACTGTAAAATACAAATTTATAATTATGTACTACAAAAACAACAGTACGTTTATTAATTGATTAATTGCAAAGTAATAATAAGGATACTTTTAATGAGAAATTTGAGCTTGAGGTTTTTTGATAATTTCATTTAATTTGGTCGTAAAAACAATAATGCTACTCTAATATCGTCTTCTACATTAGCATTCTCGGTTTATTTTTTCTTTTATGTTGGTTAATACTGAAAATCCATATTCATACAAATAAGATGAAAATTATAATTGTAGTTACTATGAAGACACTTGAAATTTCTTCACGTGGGACAAATATTTCACTTTATGAAAAGTCACGATTATCGAAGATAAAAAGTTTTTAATTGTAAAAAAATATAATACTTAACTGTAAAAAATTTTTTTTTAGTTTATTTACAGTGAACACTTTTTTTCGATTTAAATTTTACTCATAATAATAAAAAACATTATTATTTGTACTATATACATTTCTAAAATTTGGTGGCATGGTTTAAGAATTAGTTAGCCCAATTTCAAGAAATATTAGGCAATCTTTTCCATTTTTAGAACTAAATTCTATTTTTCAGTTACGATGATAATCAATTAAACCAAATATATTCACTAAAATATTTTATTCTTATTTTCAAATAAATTGAAAAAATTCAATAACAGATTTAATGTGCTGTGCAGAACAACGTTTTGGATTAAATTTGGCACTAAAGCTACATTTAAATCTTATTCTCGATTATAGGAGTAGAATGTTTGCAAAATAAATTAAATGCAAACTTTATTAGTTGCTTTGCACTTTTTAACAGATTTAATTTAGAACATGAGTGTATCTATGCCGATAGCTATGTTTGTACACTATAACTATATTGGTAGACATAAAAATCATTAATTTGAATGTTCTCAAATTGTCAATCTTTGATGTTCAATAAATAGGAGGATATTAACGAATATTTATACAAATCTTCCTTAAAAAGGAGATATATCAGAATAAATTGATTTCAATTTCATTCATAATTTTCAGCTTGTCCGGTGACATACTGGTAGTATTTTGCACTCCTAACGTATAGGTTCAAGATTCTATTCTCGGGTTGGGGAAAGTAGACTGAGACTTTTATCCCTTCAATGAGTCGATGAAATTGAGTACCAAGCATGCTTGGGATTTAAACCCTGAACGTTTTTGCATTAAACTGACCATCTAACCGGGTCATATGCTTCGCATAACAGAGCCCTCTGTCAAGAAAACAGGTATGGGCACGTGGCTCAGAGTTCAGTTTAGCTTAGTTTCATCTGATAACTTCTGCAAACCTCAAAATTGATAAATATAGTAAATCGCATATTAATTTTGAATGACTCTCATGAGACGAGATTTAAATTACAGCTCACCAACCATTTATTCAAACTTTCATATTGCACAAGTAGTGGAATATTGATTATCATATAGAAGACAACAGTATGACTGCCTTCGATGGAGTTAAAGAAATTAATTATGATTGAATGTTTTCATCAATTTAATGACTTACAATTGAACCAAAGTAAAGGACATGAACAACTTCATTAGCGATTTCGTTTATCACTAAATGAAGCAACATTCAGTTTATATCACGGTCTGTGCGAAATGGAAATCTATATTACATAGGATATGAACATAAAATCTGATGAAAAATAACTAAAATGTAATAAAAATGAATTTGAAATTTTCTAATTATAGTCTTTATAAGTTATAATTAGTCTTTTATAATTTAACTACAAGGAACATTATAATTCATAAGGTTCTTCTCTCTAGTTTTGAGGACAAGCTTACTGCTGAATACTTAGGCCAATGTTTCTCAACCACTGTGCTGCGGCACATTTAAAAGTTTCCTAATTTTCAAAGTGTCCAGCCAAAATTTAAAAATATATATAGTAAAAATAATGTTTTTACTACGAGTAAGGATTGATTAAATCAAGAAAAGTATGTAAAAGACTTATTCTTACAGTTAAATACCAGATTTTTTTTTTTTTTTTTTTGTTAAAAAAACTCTTTTCATCTTCGATAACTATAATCTTTTTATAAAGTGAAATATATTCCCCATGTTAAGAAATTTCATGTGTTCCCAGTATCTGCAATTACAGTTTCCTACATTTTATTTGTGTAAATGCGAATTTTTAGTATTAAACATGAAAACAAAAAAATTTTAAAAAAATCGAACCTGCAAAATACAATATGAGAATGATATTGTCATTTTTACTACCAAATATAAAAGAAATTATCTAAAGCATCAAACTCAAGTTTCTCTTTAAAAGTATCCTTATTGTTACTTTGCAATTAATCCCTTAATAACAGTACTGTTGTTTTTGTTGTACATATTATATTGTTTTATTTTACATTCAAAATTATTTTCATAAACTATTTTACACTATACATTTTAGCTAAGACTTCACCTTTTCTTCATGTGCCCTCAAATTTTAAAATAGTTAAAAGTGTGCAGTGACAAAAAAAAAAAAAAAAAGGTTGAGAATCACTGATTTAGGCTTTTTGTGCACACTTCGTAGCATTATCATCTGCGTCGGGATATTTGCCAACACAATAGACAGAGGTAGCCATTTCACCCAACTACTATCTCCATCGGTGTTATACATGCAGTGTTATACATCAGTGTGTCATAAATGATAATCGAAATGGACTTTGTGTGTAGAAAGTGGCCAACAGTAGGATAGACAAAACAAGCAAATTGGTTTTTTTAACTGGTTAGTTGACAGTAGCCTCTATTGCGAAACACGCAACAAACAAAGTGTTTGGGTAATAAAGATTAGAGAAAATATAATATTTACTGTTCATTTAGCTTTATTTAATAATCTTTTTTGCCCTACAAGGTAACATCTCGTGCATCAGGTCAGCTGAAAACTAATGTATATAATGAGGGTTTTAGCATTTGAAAATTACATTTAGTTACGAAGTTATGAAATATTGAAAACCAGAACCTCTCTTTTTATCCGTGTTCAAATATATATCGTATCGATGGCGTAATGAGTAAAGCGAAAACACATGTGGTTCAATTGCTAAAAACAATATTTTTGGAAAAAATTGAAAAATGGTTATTGTTATAAAAAATTATGAGGAAAAGTAGAAAGTAAGGGGATCTGATGCCGCAAGTATTTTTCCTCTTCTCCCACGGGTTACGCATAGACGACAATTTTAAAAGACGAGAAAGAGTTACGTTTACATTTTTGAAACAAGAGAAATTTCGAAAAGTGATGTGATGTTTCAGTTGATTACATCGCGATATAAGAAACTTTAGAAAGAGTTCGAATCAAAATTTTCTCTGTTTTTATAAACTTGATGAACAAAAATTAATTACAAACACTGTTATCAAAGTTTTGAAATGAAACAATTTTTATTTTAAGTTAGACAGAGACTTGAGCACTACAAGGAGCGTAAGTGATGGCAACTTATATATTAGGGCACCCAGTGGGTGTTCCATTGTTTCTCTGAAATTGAGTGGGTCTTTGTAATTTAGAAGAAGATACCAGGCCGAAGACCTACAGATTTGGCACTGAGGTATTATTTCCCATAGAGGTCATTGAGAAAACGACGGAGTTTTGTGGGTCGGGATTAAAACTCACCACCTTTCCGATAATAATAACGAACGACCTAAGCAACCAAGACACCATTGCGACAAAAAATTGAATATTATATCATTAATAATACATAAGAATATTAAGTACATTAAATATCCATTCCATTATGATTTGATGCAATTTAGTATTATCAGACACACCTGAATTATGATTTTTCAAATCCTAATTCCGATGTGTATATATACGGTGAGCCTGTATTTTCATGTTTTATGCCAAATTAAAGTAACTCTTTTTTTATCTTAAAAATGATTTTATTCAATTTAAAATGTTTTGTACTCGTATCAAAATCAGTATAATTGATAGAATTTGATGTATGATGCTAAGTTCTCATAAAAACTGTTATTTTTGAGCTGCAGATGTGTCTTTTTACCTTAATTTTTTCAATTCTAGAGTCCAATTGAAGGCAATCCGAAAGTCTTGTCTCTGGATCCTAACAGATCTGCGCTGACGCCCACAGAGATCAGAAACATCGCGGGTCAAAAGACAGCTGTCTTCTGCAGAAAAATGAGCACCTGGCTCATTATCCCCCATGGAACGCACAGTAATGTTTCCTCGCATCCTTTCCATTTAACGTTATGAGACAATCTTGTTTCACAGCTCAAGTGAGTCCATAAAAATATGAAAAAGGAACTCAAAATAGAGCTGACGTAAGCGATGAATTTCAGAGCTTTCACATTTAAATGTTTTTGTTAAAGAAGCGGTAATTGCGCGCTTCAAAACACATAAAAAATGTGTATATTTCTGATTTAATTTAGGTCAATTATTAACTTAAAATGACTCATTCCACACCATTTTGAAAACCAGCTGTAAAGTTTATGGAGAAATTTAAATAAATATTTCGCAAGTTCTATTATGATTAGAACTTTATTTTTTGTAAATTTCGATAAATCACCAAAATAAAAATTTATTCTTGTTAGAAATTTATATTTAAATTGTCTCAATATTATGAAGTTAAACTTATAACATTAATAACTTAAGATGCTGGTTGTGCTACATTGATTATGTGGTAAAATAGAATCAATTTGAAGATTCGTCATAAGGATTAAAATGGAAGATCCTTCAAAAAAGGATATGTTAAAAATTCTAGCAATAAATTTCAGTTGTAGATATATTTATAAATACCAGGAATTTTATTTTACTTCATCTATGTGATAGATTTTTTTTTTATTTTCATAATTTTTCACAAAAATAAGCTATGCTCACATGGAAGATGAATACTTGTTTGTTTGAGGAATCAATTCAATGACTTCCCTACTGTAGTCAACAATCTCCTCCTCTCAGAAAGTATAACTATGACATGTGCATTCTGAACCACTAAAAATATCTGAAGTAGGTGTCGTCATCACGATCTATTGAACTGAAAATGCATCAAGCATTCAATTTTCAGTTGCGCTTAATTATAAGCTAAAACAGATGTGCAGTAATACACTCTCGTAAAGTCCCTTCATTTTTAATACTATTAACTGTCGAGGTACACGTCAGAGGCATCTTCCTCTCCAATACCGACTTGTGAAAGTGTATTACTCCGTTGGTCCGAGAATAATTACTCCGAGTGCTGAAGACTAATAATATTTCAGTTCTTAACCATGTCACAATCGAACTGATTACCGTTTAGTAACAAGATTATCGAATTTAAATATGAATTCAAATCGTGAACAAAGTTAAACAAGCTACAGTGACAAGAGAAATCAAATTGAATAAATTAAGAATATAGGATCATTCCATATTCTATTCAAATTACATGGTTGAAATGGGTAATATTTATTTCGATCCAAACATGTCTTTTTGTTTTGCTTATACTCTGGTGCTAATTTCTACCTTTAACCAAATATAATAGACAGTTTAATAAGCCACGACTACTATAGTGAGCCCATCAATCTTTTAACATAGATGTGTAGTCAGTCTGTATTAGTAAGACATTTAAATGCAGTAGGTAAACTTTTTCATGAATATTGGAACTATTCAATTCTTGCAAAGGAAAGAATCGCGATAACTCCCTAGCATTCACCCTGACAAAAGTGCATGCAAAAGGTAGAAGTGCAACACCTATTTCTCGTTATTCAACAGTGGCTAAACTGGAACCTTAAGGTTCGAAGAGTAATGTCCTGCCACTACGTCAAGATGAGCTTCCTCATATGTTGACTTTGATACCACGCCGTAATTTGCTTAACGACTTGAGGTTGTTATAAGATATTTTAATGTATATCGTGTAAAATGCATTGTCTGAGGATTTTCTCAGATAGTGGGTAGTATTCATGTGTTGCAAGGGAGAAAACGTGTAAAACTTATAAGCCCCCCTATAACAGACATGCATGCAAAAATGCCACAGTCATCTTCCGTTTTTGAACAGTGCCTGGGTTTAGACCTGAGGCATTATGCTCCATAAAGCTCTGTCCTACCACTAGATCATGGTGAGTACTCCATCAAGTACTGAATTTGAACTTAGATGTGTAGTCAGTCTGTACTAGTGAGATCTAATTTTGATGACATTATAACAAAAGAATATAATCATATCTGACAATAATTGTAATTAATATCATTAAACGTCATTCACACACTTTCAAGACTAAATATAAGAGAAAGATCACTCTGTTTTAAGAGGACATTAATATTTTCTTTGTTTATTTGCAGTGAAAATTATAGCTGCCATAATGATATTTTGTCCTCGCTACAATCCTATGCTTCATGTAATCGGGATTCAAAAGTAGTGCTTAAAAATAAAAGAATTATCTAAAAAAATTACCACTATTAATAAATTGCATTGTTTTCAAGAACTATAACTACAGACACTGGGACATTTAAACAACGACTATTGTTTGTTGTAATTTCACGAGAAATCATCTGAGAGAGAGAAATGCGGAAATGAGAAACAGCATTTTGTATTTAAATGATGACGAAAGCATTGTTCAGCAAAATTGAATACTATACATATAGTATAGAATCAAACAAACAGCGGCTTTATTCAACTCATAATATTGTTGCCTATGATTATCAGTCCAAGAGGAAGAACCAAATGGGGATGTTCTTTTGTATGATGATTTCCCCTTATTGCAATGGTTGGTTTGCACCATCTATTCATACTCAGCAGCAGATTGCCCTACATAGCTTGAAGTAAGATTGCTCATTCCTCAATCAGCACCTGTTTCCGTTGTTGGCTGTTTCCCGGAAGATGCCGCAAGGTATCTACCCAAAGAATGTCACATATTTGTAAGGAATTTAGATTTGGGGTGTACACTGGATAATCTATTCGAGTGATATCTTTTCCTTCCAGTAGCAGCTGAAAAACAAGATTCTGGTGTAGTCGTGAATTGCCATCCATAAAAACTAATCTGCTCCAATTGCTCCTTGGAGCGCGTGCACATGGGAAAGGATCACCTCCTCACAATAGTGATCTCTGGTCATAGAATCTCTGTCGAAAACGTGAAGTCCACCCGTTCTGCACAATGTTTTCCCAGATGATTGCTTCAGGACCACACATCTGTCACTCTCCGTATTGTTACTGATATGAAACAATGATCTGTCTTTCTGGAAATGAAATGACATTTAGAATCTCTTGTGATACTGACACGATTCTTATCCATAAAGAGGACACGACTCCATTGATAAGATGTTCAGTTTTAATGCTGTTTACACCATTCTAAGCGGTTGCACCGATGGCCAACTTTCAAATGGATGCAGCGTTCAATATGATGGGTGAATGAGCCACCTTTGTGAAAATGTCTGAACACAGTAACTCATGACACTTGCAGCCCCGTTGTTGTCCGAAGTTGCTGGGCAATGGCATTTGCTGACTGATTTGAAGCTCTTTCCGGTCATCCACTGTAGTTATTTTTCTGGGGTGAAGAACTTTAAGCTATTTAATAACTGTACCTATGATTTGAATGGCTTTCCAAGCGAACGAAATGACACTTTTCTTGATTCCGAATTCTCCCGCTACACCGGTAACACAATACCCTTCCTCAAGCTTTCCGATCATCCATCTAAATTAGAAGTCATCCAATTGATCTTTTCCGGCCATTTTTTACGAAAAAGATAACTTGTACTTGCAGTGAATACTTTAACTGTGCTTCCGTTCTTCCTTTTATTGTAGTCTTGAGTTGCACGCCCCAACGCTCACATCGCCCGTGACACCTTTTGTTCCTGACATTTATTTGTCTATGACTTTTCTGTTTACTTGCGTATTCATTGTACTAATAGTAATAAAACTTTTTTTTTGTACAGTGTTACGATTATTTATTAAAAATTTATATTTTGCGCCCCAGTATTTACCAAACAGAAATAAATTTTAAGGAACAAGTGATTGCCGTGCTAAATAGTGTATATATACTGATTTGTTCGTTTCACATTAACAGTAATATCCTAATTATGCAATTCCTTGTTACTTAGCAACAGAATATGTTCAATATATATATTTTTTTTTTAACTCGAGAGCAATTCTGACAGAACAATGCTGCTGAACGACCAATGTTGTGACCTTTTCAATATATTATGGTTTCATCTACTTCGAAAAAAATACACCCACTACCAAAACAATTTTTTCTATCCTAATATTGTTTACATTTAATACTGTGTATTACTTTAATCTCAATTTTTTTTTAATAAAAATAAAAATGCATTAAATAAATTTGCAGATATAGTAAAATAGAAACCTATATCAATGTGTGTGTGAGTGCGCGCTATATGATGATATTGTTAATTTTGTCAAGGAGCTTATATTTGAATTTTTATAATGGGCAGATATCGCCAAGAGAAATGTTGAAGAAGTCGAAGAAAGAACGTACAGACGACATGGCTTCCATACAGTACAGTACTCCCATTATGGCCACGAAACCACACGCAGGTACAGAATTCCAAGCAATACTTCATCATCGCATTTGGTGCATGAAAATAAGGTAGTATTTATTTTATATTTTTATGTATTTTTTTTAATGTGCATTGCTTGGAACAATTGCATATCAAATATGCGTAACTTGACACAGACATAGTACTTATTTTTATATAATGGGAAACTTTAGAATACAAATACATAATTACTAAAACTTTTACAATGATCAGTTTTAATTAATACACAAAGAGAAAGTATGAGGCAAACTTTTCATAAATTAAATAACTAGAGCATTGTTTCCAGAGATGTAATCATCGTATCCTTCTTATATGATCTTTAACTTATCTTAAAACTGTAAGTGCTTTTATGCTTGAAACTATATTCGAACAAGACATTTAAAGAAAAAATGCATCATTAGAATGAAAGAAAATACGTTGAATCACTCTAGCAGATATTTCAAAATTCTATTATTGTGTTTGGTGTCTAATTATCCAATTATAATTACCAAAATACGCATAGTTTAACGGCAACATTATTTTAAATGCGGCAAATTTTTCGTTTTGATAATACAAAATTCTTCCTTCAAATTAAGTATAACTTTTTAAATGATAATTTATAAGCATTTAAAAGTGCTTTCTTTCTAATGATACATACATCCATAGAAGTACAAGCAAGCTCCGGACTGTCTTTTAAGGTTAACGAACTTGGAGTATTCACCTATCACCAAACGCATCGTCATTTTGAACCACGGACAATGACGCGATCAATCCTGAGCTGACATACTTCCCTCCATATCCCTGCTATATCATGCTGATAATAAGAGAATCCTGTGTAGATAAAACTAGCATGATTGAAAATACATTTCAAGTGACTTGAAAACCTGCAGAATTTGAAGCAGGAAAAGGCTAGCAAATCCATATTTTTGAAGTTCTTAGAAACTTTACAAAACAGGCGTAGAACTTGTTTCGTTTTCAATAAATACATCCACTGTTTTCTACAGTTTCAAATGTTGGCCTTATTCCTTTTATTCTTTAAAACTTCATATTGATATTAAAGGCGTCCTGCTTAAATATACTATCTCTAATAATATTTGATATGATTTCAAATGAAGATATCTATGGTCCTCATCTACGTCACGCCTCCTTTACCTAACTATCGTATAGAAAACAGCATTGGCATAAGTTGTATCAATATGCCACTAAATTTGAAGCTATCTGACTTCGAGAAAGGCGTGACACTTCGATATCATAGAAATGTTGGATTTTTTCTTAAGGGACATATCTATTAAGTTAAACATTTTAAAATCGGCAGTGGCTTTTGCGATTAAGAGGAAAGTGAGAGGTGAATGGGTTTCAACGCGACAGATCCCCGAAACTAAGAGCTAGAGACAAACAAGTGCAGTTAAAAAAATTCGAAAACCATACAAACCGATGGCCCACATATTGCATAAACTCCAACAAGCATTCGGGACTGTTGTTGCGATAAATACCATCCTCAAGGAAGCACATTAGCTTGGTTTCCATGGTCTTGCTGCCACCAATAACCCTTCAAATTGATTACAAATCGAGCCATGGTGCTCGGAACATTGAAAATGAACATAAAAGAATGGAAACTTGTTCTCTGAAGTGATGAATCCAGGCTCTATCAGTCAGATGGATGTATGGGGTTGCCATATGTCTGAAGAACGCCTTTTCCCAGATTGAATTGTGCATATAGTTTACAAGTTTAGAGGAGATAGAATTATGGCCCCAATTCAAGGTAGGCTCAATACCGACGTCTCTATTATTTGAGACAACAATGTGCTTCTTATGCAGTGGAAATTTTATGAGTTGGATCATTGTTACTTTCAGAATGATAACCCTTCTTGTCATGATGTGACGTTTAAAGATTCGTATACTGACGATTGAATGAACTGATTGGATTTACTAGCCCAGAGTCCAAATTTTATTCCTTTATAACACTCCTGGAATCAGATGGATTGAAGAACGAAGGAGGGCATAGACCTTCTAAAATTGGGGAAAGAGTTATATGTCTTCTCCAAGCCGAGTGGAAGAAAATAATAGTGTCCATCCTCCAAACACACGTAGAAAGAATGCACCAGAAAACCCTCTGGCTCATGTTTCTCACTTGACTTTCTTTGGCGCATGCTTGGTTAAGGTGTAATGGTCTTATGTGGGGCTCAAATAAAAATAAATTGTGTTTATCTCTTATCGTATGTGTTCAAATTATTGATAGATAGTATAAGCCAATTCATCACATGAATGGGTTCACATATCAAAAGCTAGAATAATTACCTTTCATAGAGTGGACTGCTGCGAGACGTACAAGATGAGAATCAATTAAATTCCGGAAGGAGCTCACTGAGACTTTGAGTCATGCCGACTCTAGTGCCGTAACCAGCTGCACTAGAATATGCAGGTAAGGATCCATGCCATGAACAAACCGATCAAGATGGTCCTACATATTCTCGATTGATTCAAATGAGTTTGCTGATCAAAGGAGAATGGTAAGTTCCTCCTGGTGCTCTTCGAATTATGAAAGCACATTGTCAGCTGTATGACATTGTCCATCCAATACTATCATCATAAATAAAAATAGTATGGATCCTAAGTAAAAACAATATAAAAGTGGACATAGTCCACAAGGACAAACGCGTATTTGGTTGGTCCATTGTGCTTTCCACAATGATGAGTTAACCCAGAGAATGCCAGGAGAACATTCCCCAAATTCTAATGTTCCTGTCTATAGCCTGGGCCGTTCCGGAAATGGTTGCAGAGTATTGCTTTCAGAGGTTTTACGTCATATGCGCCAACGCCCATCGGTCAAATGGAGCATAAAGTATAATTAATCGGAAAACGCTACCTGTCACCACTAAGTGGACGTTCAGTGGCAGTATTCATATACAAGTTCTAGCTTTCTGCTTCTATAAATAGCAATCAGATAAGTACATGAATCAGGCGTCTGCTTCGGAGGCCCAGATACAACAATGTTCACTGAACACTAGTTTCGGAGACACAATTGATAACCTCTTGGTTAATCTCGGCAGTGAGTTCCTCAAAGGTACCACCTCCAACCGATGATAGATCTTCAGACCTTTGCGTTGGGAGGGCGTAACGCTTCCACTATGTCACCGGATTTCTTACATTACGAATTTCTTTCATCAAATTAAGGATTTATACAGTCACAAACTATCAACGAGTGTTACTTGTCTTTTTTAATTCTGTGTTAATAATAGGTTTTTTCTGCTCACGTGCTGATAAAAGGAGTCTCAATTTACTTTCAAAAACCAAACAAGTTGCAAATTTTTTCACTAAAAGGCGATTTTTTGTAAGTATCCTGTAACTTGAAGATCACCATGGCCCAGTGATAAGACATCGCTCTTTGGAGTTTGCACCTTTGTTTACCAACAAGCCACTATTGAACATTCCAAGATGAACGTTGGTCTTCTGCATGCACGTATTGTCACTGTGTAGTGTACAGCTTAACTACCAATCTGATCAGACAATCTGATTTTGGTCGAAAATCAGATTGTGGTCGGACAATCTAATTTTCATCATGTTTCCAAAAGGACATTTGGTAAAGAATGGGCCAAATTAACATGTCACAAGGGGATAAGATCTGGAAAATCCCCAAGTGCCCACCCTGACAGACATGCATACAGAAGACAGAAGCGTTACATTCATCACCCATTTTTCAACAGTGGCTGGGATAGAGCTGACATTATGTTTTGAAGAGCATTGTCCTTCTACTGGCCCACAGTAAACCCTCCGATACACATTTGTCGGAGTTGGTGCTTACGAGTTTTCTAGGATGTTCCCTTGCGACACATGAATATGGCTTACTATCCAGGGAAAAGCAATTTACACAGTAGATATTAAAATGCCTTAAAATGACCTTCGGTGTTTAGGCTGGCTATATACTACACATTTGCAAATTATCATATGATTTACCATAAGATATGTTTATAGGGTAATGTAATAAAAATATTAAATATTTTACTTTTCATTTTTGTTTTACTGTTAGTTTTCAAGCAATTTTTTATTTTTTTTTTATTAAGTCTATTAGTTCGAAGACCCTTTGAAATTTTAAACACTTAATTTATAGAAAAAACTCAATTGAGAGAAATCAAAGAACTCAAAATCCTTTTTCAAATATGCCAAGATGATACTAATTTTTACAAATGATAAAGGAGAATTTTGAATCATTTCTCTAAAATAGTTGGAAGTAGAAATCAAAATTCATGTTTTCAAGCCATTAAACAGTCTGAGATTATTGGAACAAAGTAAATGTTAGTAAATCAAGTTTCCATAAATAGACAACAAAGAATTCTTTACGAAAGCTCATTCGAATCGACTGATCTTTCCACGCGAAAATTGCTAAAGACTTTATCCAAAAGAAATTACGAGTCACTGCTTTGTGATAAGCACCAGTCATAAAAAGGAATTATAAACTATTTATCTCATTATAGTACTTTATTTGAATACCCCCATCGCTTTATATTTAGAGCGATTTGTTTACTTTGATTTACCTTAAATTGTATGCGCAGTTATATTAACATAAATATTGTAATAAATGCAAAGCGTTTTATTTTGTTATTGCGTATATTTTATTCTTTATTTTAAGTGTTAAATACTAATTATATGATTACATTTTTTGAAACTGTTATGTCCTTATATTTTCAAATGCATTATTTATAACACATAGCTTCTAATTGCAGCACCCTTTAGAAAAAAAACATCAGCAGCTGGAATCACTGGTATCAAATTCAACCTTTGAGAAAATTGGACACCGTCCACACTTTCATGAGCATGAGTACCCCCCAGACCAAGAAGCAATCACCCATTCACCACCATTGCTTCCAAAAGCAAATTTCAGACACGGCGATGGATTTCATGTAGCCAACGGAAATTTTCATCCAGAGGCTTCCGAGGGAACTGCGAATGCGGCAGATTTTAATTCTAACTTCCACGAGTTCAACTCTAGAAATGCTGACAACCATCTCGATTATGAAATAGCACAAGGAAATAATAAAGATTATGCAACTACTAATGAGCGCATAATAGATCCAAACCTCCATGATAGACTTATAAGCAAAAACGATTATCAAAACAACCATTATTCAAATCTACATGCAGTTCCAAATAACCAACCTGAGCTTGAAAATTCAGAATTTCAGCAGTATAGCAATAATATTATTAAAACTGAATTTTCTAATGAAAATGAGCGCAATCAATATCCATCTTCTGGGGTCCATAATCCACTTCAAATTTTACATAACACAAATGAAGTAGGTTTGAATCCTTTACCTAAAAAACATTCTGTTTCATTAAACCAAAATAAAAATGTTGTTGAACCAATTAGTTCCTTAGATATTCACAAACCATCTCCTAATTTTGAAGTTAATCACGGACAAGAATTTCTTAAACCTCATGTTCAACCTGCGGAAGATGTGCACACAATCTTCGAAGGTTTCCACAATTTAAGAGAAAGTGATTTTTCTTCTGGGCCTGATCATTTGTATAATGTTCCTTTTGAGCCAGCAGAATTCATTCAAAAGGAAGAGAATCGTTACAATAAAGATACTAATAATAACATTCCTACAATATATACAAATACAGAAAACATCAATTCAGCTGAAGTTCCATCATTTCTTGATAAGTACACGCCATTACCTACAACAACAGATGATTATTCTGCTACAAGTATACCCCTAAATTTAAACAATGATTCCCATGGAGGTGAAGGGAGAAGAAAATTATGGCAAACAAACCATGGTAATACAAGAAATATAATATTAACGAGGCCTATTGATTCAGGTATCAATCTTCGAATTAATGACTCTTCAATTTCCACACATAAGCTTCCTTTAAACACTCAAATTGTCAGTGAAAATTTTCACTTTAGTGCTGAAAATCCTAGTGAGCAAGCAGTCCTAAATAGCACATATTTTCATCGAAACTCTCAAACTTCTAATATTACTGAAAACAGTCAGCATTTATTCCCAATACCTATTGCTTCTGTTCAGGAAAACCTTGGACCAAACCAAATTCGATTTCAGAATATTTTACGCCATTATAAACCAGATGAAATTGTCATAAACCTTGAGAAGATTTCCACTGAAAGACCACCAAACAGTGTGTCTGGATTCCAAACAAAGCCATTTTCTATTAGTACTCCCCCTCGAATTTTATCTTCGGATTTTAAACGTGATAACGATATCCATAGACAAGAACAGATTTTGGGAATTTATCCAAGGGGTAATAATCTGCAGAAAAATGTCTCAAGTTCAAGAAGAAGAATAAATAATTTGCCTAAACGTACGAGGAATAGAAGCAACTTTCACTTAGAACAAAAATCGTCTGCTTGGCCCTCGAGTAATGACCGAAATTACTTTTCACAACCGTCAACAAGAAGTTTCCTCCATTTTAATGAGCCAAAGAGGCAACTGAGTGCTGAATTTTTCAATCAACCACCAAGACTCGATACTTTACCACCTGGCGTCTCTTTACACCCAAGACATCCACAGGCTCCTTACGCCAACATGGTTCGCACCAATGTACTTCAACCGTTGCCTCACCAGGATATCCATAAATCGTTTAAACCTCACCGCCAAAGACATCATAGAAAAAAAGATATCGGTGTTAAATCCTGTTGTGGCAAATCTGGTCTGCCTAGCGCTTGTTGTTCAAGACATTCTGGTCGAAGAATCAACCCTAAATTAAGATGTTGCTCTCAACATAAATTACATGAAAATTTAAAGCCCTTTGGTACTCGCCAAAATGTTATCGTGCTTCCAGAAAATAAAATTATGCAAACAGCATTGAGGGACACTCCTGCTCTTCAAACACATTCAAGAAATGAGAACTTGGGAAGAAGGACACACACAATGAAGAGCAACAACGATCGGTGTCAGAAAGAAAAAATGTGCAGAACTCTCTATGAAAGCACTCAGCAAGTGATGGTATGTAGGAATATAAACATAGAAGGCTGCTGATATCAGCTTTGCTTGTAAATTAAATTATGGTGGAAATGTATTTTATAAAGTTTTTAATTATTATGTATGAATGGAATAAAAATGTTTTCATACAAATATTTGGAATTTCTTTAATAAGGAAATACTACTCTGGGGGAAAAGAAATCCATTATTTTTTCGATAGATGACTGAAGTGATCGATATCTCGTAAAATATCGATCAAACAACTTCAGATTTATGCTCACTGCAACGGTGACATTTCGCGCTAAGATGATTGGTTTACAGTTATTTGTTTGGCCCATTCGAGTTACAGGGTGTTAAAAATGGAAGTCAATCAAGAGAAAATTCGGTACATTTTACAACTTTTGTTTGCTAAAAGCAAAAATGCAAGCCAGGCGGCAAAAATTGTGAATGAGATTTATGGTTCCAATATTGTAGCAATTAGTTACGAGCAATTTTGGTTTTGTCCATTCCGTTCAGGTATTTTTGATATTAAGGATGCACCTCGCACGGGTGTAACATCGTCAAAAAAATCTGTAAATTATCAAAAATGATCGCAGTTGACCACATATTAGCAGTTGTCGATTTACACAAGACCTAGGGATCGACCTTAAAATAGAATTAAATTTTTCACACAGCGAATCCGAAACAAGCTATATAAAGTTCACGTAAAAATAACGGATTTCTTTTTCCCCAACCTAATCGACAAGATGATCCTAATAAACTAGCTTTCTTTCAAAGGTAATTTTGTGGCTATAGTTCAAAGAAAATTCCAAAAAAGTTAGATAAAAAATTCCTTTTAAATGAACGTTCTTAATTAAAGAGCCAATCCGCCAGCTTTCGGAGTTTTTAACTTTCATTGAAAAATGTGTACATACTTTACAAAAAGAAAGAACGGCGGAAAGAATAATGAGACAACTATTATTTATTTCACTGTGTTTAACACGATCCACGAAACGAAATCTCACGTAGCTAGAAAAAAATTGAATGAGATGAGGAAGGAATGAAAATTCTCTTTAGTTATGAATCTATTAAATATTGAAATCGGGATTCCTTTCATTTGAGCTTCAATGTATTTCCTATGAGCCGCGTATTTGGAAAAGTGTCAAAACATATTCTGCAAAAAATAAAAACAATCTTTACAAAAACTGGAAAAAAAAAAAAACATAAGTGTTGTTATTTAAAAAATTACAATGTGATACTGCAGCGTAAAAAAAGAATCAGTTGACATAAGTGGTTTTTCTTTACTTCTTGCGGTTAAACATAGTTGACAATTTTAAAAGCTAGTAAAAAAATCCACTTTTTATTTTCTTGAAAAGAGAAGAATTTTGGAATTGAATGTTACATCGTGCTGTTTTTAATTACATCACATAATAAACAACTTTACTGGTAATTCAAATCAGGATTAATTATGTTTCTAATCTTTACATACGCTGAAATCCAAATTTTCAAACTAAACACACAGTTTTTACTTCTTAGTCTTTCTATACATGTTCTACTGTATTTCCTATAGGTGACGATATGAAAAAAATGTAAATACAAATGCTGTAAATGGTAGTCGCGGTCGCAATTCAACCCAAACAAAATTTCTATTGACAAGCAAAATAAGGATTTCATTTATTTAGATAGTAAAATATATTTACATGATTCATTTGTAATAAGCGAATCAAATGACAAAAAAGCCGGCAAAGTTATTTTTAAAATTATAATCAAACGAGGAAAAATTTTGAGTTTTTTAAGAAGAAAAAAAAAAAAATTTTATTTTATTAAAAATGCATGAAATGCTTTTATTTTCTTTTTTCATAGATTTTGCGAAATAATTTCATATCATTTTCATTGATTTAATTAATTGATTTTGAAACAAAATATCGAAACCCTGAACATGAGGAAAGAGATCACAGTATTTAAAGATACTTTAAAGTATAATACAATAAATTAACAAAGGTACAATCTGTGCATATTTTTGCATTTGCAAATAACATGGCCATAATCACCCGGATGTGCTATGAGATCTTAAACAAGCCTTCGTTTCCTTGGAAAATGATGCAAAGAAAATCTTACAATCTACGAAACTAAGACCAAGTACATAACGACTATCAGTTTTGATGACACTCATCAAAACAATTAACAATAGTAATAGCGCAACATCTATCGCTCATAGTGCAGCAATGGCTTTGATCGAATCCAAGACTATATGCTCCTAATAATGCTCTCCTATCACTAAGCCACGATAAGTATTCCCAGATTATACTGAATTAGCTTAGTACTAAATTACGAAATCGGTTTTGATATATTATTTTGAAATCTTTCCATTTCGCCTCCGCAAGCGATAAAGTTGGTAGATGGTAAACCAAGCCTCAAGCAAAATATCACCAATTACAAATTTTGGTAATCACGTTTTTAAACACTGCAAAATTTTAAGCGATAATATTATAATTCCTGCAAATTAAAATATGTTACAAATTTTTGTATGTCTCATGTGTTGACAAAAATATCAGTGATTTGAGATTTGCTCCGGCGAAATAAAATATATCTGTTATTTTCATCAAAAAAGGCATCGTAATTCCTTTCAGAAAACATTATTTTAACAATATTGTTGATATACATGAAAATGCCTTGATATCGTTCGATAAATAAACTTTTCAAATTTCAAAAGAAATGATTTTTGAATTTAATCCCCTGACGCATTTGTCCTTGTCTAACACGGGCGAAAGTTACCGACGGATTTCCACATGTCCTTATCTCACAGGGGAGTTCTTGTATTTCGCGTTATCTAGGCCCACCTGAGATCCGTTCCAGCAAAAATAGAAAGACTAGATTGTGAGTAAACTTATTTAACATAGATGGGCCACATAGATGATGTATTTACTAGTTTTTCGGGAGAAAAAAAACTCGTGCTTTAAGGGGTTACTCTGATTGCTTTAAAAAGCATATTGGAGCTAAAGCAAAAGTTTAGTTTCTTGTACATTTACATTACCCCTTTTCTAGCTCTAGATTTTAAAACTCATTTTGTGCAAGAGAAAAACTGACTTACATTAGAGATAAAACCAGTTTATCTATCTCACGAAAAGTAAAGCTCATCTTTCTCCAGTACAAAGTACATTTTTATTGGATTTCATCCCACGTCATTATCGACGGAAATTAATTGGCCGATACTTTTGCAAGACAAAGACTAGACTTTCATGTCTCATCCATTTGAAAGCTCACGTACCTAGAGTTATACTTTACAGACAAAATGGTTGATACCTCCGCTTCATGACTGGCATAAAAGCAAAAGACCAGAACTTTCCCTCTCTGCCTTATTAAAGCAAAGATAGGCCAACACATGTCTGTATCAACTTGCCAGTGGATCCTTAAAAAGTATCACATATTCTGGGAGTAGCAAAGAAGTTTTCTCTTTGCCCTAAATGTCGTCAAGAACAGCACATCTTGGACAGGACTGGGAGGATATTCGTAATTGTCCATTTCTTGCATCGAACTTCATTAATGTCAACAGTTTTATTGATTTAGTCTGATGGAGTCAGATCAAATGGGTGATTAGAAACAGCCATATGGTTTGACTCCATCAGAAATGGTTGTCGGATATATAAGTAAATTTGTGTCGCAAATTGATAACACATTATTCAACATCCAATTATTTATTACCTTCTAAAAGTGCACAAAATAAAATTATACGAAATTATTATAAATGGAAAAATTTCTAAATTCTCCATCTATACCATAATTCTCTTCCTTCCTCTCCAAATCAAAACAACACCTGATATTTATCTCGCTGCCTCTGCAGAGCCATTTCGAAATCATCAAAATCATTATATGTTTAAAAACTATATAGAAACGGGAGTGCTATGATGTAACAACAAGAATTCACAAGAAACTCTTTATGGTCGACGAGTGTTTAGTAAAAGGAGATTGCAAAGAGATATAGCCTACTAATTCCATTTAAGTCATTGACTAATAGACTGCGTAACAATTGTGCAATGGAGGTGGGTGTTGCTCTCTGTCTGTATCTGCTAATATCCCTTGTTATAATTGAATATAATACACTATTTACGAAATATCCTTTCGCAGACTTCCAATGTGAATGGTTTTCTACGAATATATTATTAATGTTCAAATGCCTTACAACTTTCAGCTGTGTCTAAAAAAAGTAATATAAAAAAAATTTGCTTAGTCATTTCCAACTTAGGTCAACAAAGAAAAATTTTTATTTTAGTTACCTTTATTAAATTTCGTATATCCATTTCTGAAGCAAGGGTCGATATCGTTTAATCACGTTTGGTTGCTTAGTTTATTACTTCGATAACTTTTATGCTTAGAAAAGATTCTATCCAAAAACTTAAAGATCCTATGCCAACACTCTACCAACTCTGTCATTGCAAAACACGCTTATTGTTTCATTATATGGGAGAAAATCGTTTTTAAATAATTTTCATTCTTTTTTTTAAATTAGAAAATATTCTCTCTCACACATGTATACACACTTTTCATATAATTTATTTCAAAACCGTAAAGTTGAATTTTCAAGCGAAATAATAAACTCGTTTACAAGATAATAAAGATAAATAATTACATTCTTAAGAATGTAAGAATATAAAGATTGTGTTGATAACTATAAATGTGTGTGCCAACAGATGGCATCACCACATAATTATTATATTTTTCTCCCATGTACAACTAAAACTAATCAATTAAATTTAATAAATGAATTAATATTTCGAAAAACTGTATAAAAATCAAGTATCATCCACTACAAGTTTAAAAAAATGTATTTGAACTTGAGTGGCTGAATAAAAGCAATTTTTAAAAACTGAAAATTTTAACAAGATAGACATAGAGAGAGTATGAACTAACAATAGATACATTGAATAAGAGGAAAAGCCACCATATTCGTACAATAAGGAAGGAATTTTGGTTTATGATGGAAAAGTGATGTCAATCTACAACGCCACTCGCAACTTTTTTTAATGCTTGTATACTACCACGAGAGGTATGTAGTCAAGTAATTGTGTATCAATAGATTAACAATTTACTTTCTACAGCATATACTTTTTATTTGAAAATTTTTGGAAATAAGCAAATTTTCAATTGTATCCAAATTTAATGTAAATTTTCAATTATATTTCAATTGTAATTAAGGATAAAGAGAAAACAATATTTAAAGAAAAAAAATGCAAAAATTAAAGTTCAATTGTTCTTGTTTAGCTGAAAAGAAAAAGAAAATAGTTTTTTAATTAAAAATTCTTAAGAATTGTTCCATGATTTCATTAAATCTGCGTATGTGGAAGTCAGGTTCGGACCTTCGTATCTGTCTATCTTCTTGACATCATATATGTCGTTACACGATTTTGTCTCCTATGTTATATTTCTTAGCATCTTTTCGCATTTTATTATTTTTCTTTTTTACTTTTTTCTTGTAACTTTGTAATGTTTCATTTGACGACTTCTCTCATTTGCTGCTTAGTTTGTAGTACTGATTGATAATTTTCTTTTACCAGAAGTTCTTTGATTTTGATGTCATTTTTATTTTTCATGTTGATGCCTGATAAAAGCTCAAATGGTGTAAATTTGGTTGCTGTTGATATGGTGCTGTTGATAACTCGTTATAGTGAGGATGTGTGTTTGTATCATTGGTTAGGATTTTCCATAGAGCTAGGAAAATCCTAACCAATGATACAATAAATAAGAAAATAAATAACCAATGATACAAAAACAAGATAAAATATTGCAAGGGGGAAGACATCGAAATTATTTTAATCACCACAAGAATACCACGTGGTAATGGACAAGTTGAAAAAATTCAAGGAACATTAATATCAGTTTTAACAAAACTAACACTTGAAAATCCCATAGAGAAAGGGATTTTCAAGTGTTAGTTTTGTTAAAACTGATATTAATGTTCCTTGAATTTTTTCAACTTGTCCATTACCACGTGGTATTCTTGTGGTGATTAAAATAATTTCGATGTCTTCCCCCTTGCAATATTTTTGAAATTCTGTGGAAGTAAAAGCTGCTCCTTTATCACAAATTATTCGTGGGTTTCTGAAAGTTACTTGTTGTAGTTTCAATTTTTCTAAGGCATCATGAGCTGGTGGATTTGACTGCATAAATCCAAACAAATTTTGTGAAAGCATCCACTAAAAATGTGTTTGCAGTTTTTGTTGATGGGTAGGAGTAGTCCTAGGAAATTTATGTAATATGTATCAAGCGGTATGTCTCCTTTTAATATTGGATGTAAAAATCCATCTTGTTTGCCAAGTTTTTTTGACGAAAGTATGCATTGGATGCAATTTGTGATAACATTTTCTACAGCCTTCCGTATGTGAAATGTTCATTGTACCAAGGAAATTTTCCTTCTCAATTAATGAGAAGTTTAATCTAGTGGAGATTTCAATTCACTCAAATATACAGAATCTGCAACTTCTTCGGAATTTTGTTGCGGTACTTCCAAATTCTGCATCAAACATGAAGGACCGTTCCACCAAATTTTTTTGGAAGAAATTTGGATCCAATACCTGAAAGATAATATCTGCCGGATTGCCCTCAGATGTCACATGGTTTCACTGGAAGAAGACTGTAAGACTCTGAATTTGAGCAACTCTTTTGTTCACAAAAGTCTTCAATTGATGAGATGAACAACTTATCCAAGCAAGTGCAATAGTACAATCTGACCACAGTATCACTTTCTCAATATTTAACTTTAAAGCTTTTATGGATTTTTGAACCACTTGAGACAGTAGCAGACAAGCTGAAAGCTCAAGTCTAAGAATTGTCATCGTTTTTATAGGAGCAATACGAGATTTACAACAGAGGAAACAACTATTAGCAGAGCCATTTTGTTGAAATTTTGGAGATAAATCACTGCTCCGTAAGCTGCTTGCGAAGAGTCTTCAAAACCATGCATGATAATTTTGGTCATATTTTAAAATAAAATATGCTTAGGAATTTTTCGAGAGGCAAGCAGACGAAGTCATGATAAATACTTAAGCTATTCTTGTGCTGCAACTGGGGGTAACGGATCCTTCCAGTCTATCTTTAAGAGCCATAACTACTCAAGAAATATATTTGCCTTGGAATTTAGTCCTAATGGATCAAAAATTCTAATTCGAATTTATGATCCATCAGATTCCAATCAATCCTAATTGATCGAAAATTCTAGCTATCTGTGAAAGAACAAATCTCTTTGCGAAAATTGTTTTTGTTTCTATAGTTACAGGGTAAGTAAAGGTGTCACTTGAGGTGCACCATTGCATTCCAAGAGTTTTAAAGTTTTTCTCAGATGAAGAGGAATCAAAATCATACACTTCTGTGGTGTTAATATGTGCTACAGGATGGTTTGAGCACCACTTATGCAAGAACTTTCCCCAGCATAAAAGCAACTGTGAAAGATATTCTTGAAGTTTCTTGGCTTGCTCTAAACTGGAAGCATCATAAGTACATCATCCATAAAGAAATCTAGTATAGCAGAAGCAGATAACGGAAATTTGTGTATCTCATCAATAGCTAACTGTTGGAGAGTTCTTGTAGCAAGATATGGAGCACATACTATTCCATATGTTTTTGTTTTAAAATCATAAATTCGGACAGATTCATCCTTATCTTTTTCCAAAGAATTCTGTGCAATTTCGTTTGTGATGGATGAATTTTAATCTGACGAAACATTTTTTGAATATTAGTTGAAAAAGCAAAAAGATGTTTCATGAATCTTAACATTATTGAAAATAAATCGTTTTGTGTAATACCTCCTTTGAGTAGAAAGTCATTCAAGGAATTTCCATTCATTGTCTTAACACTAACCTTAAAGACAACTCTTAGTTTTGTACTAAAAATATTTGGGCGATATACACCATAATGGAAAGAAAATACTGAGAACTTTTTTATTCAGTTTCGTAAGTAGTTTACATCATGTGATTTAATTCGTCATATTCTTCCATAAAACTTGAATTCAAATTTTTTATAACATTATCTCTATCTAAACAATGCCATAATTGTTCTAGTCTTAGAGGTGTTAATGTTTTAGAATCCCCCAATTACATTGTGTATTTAAATTATTTGAAACTATAAGAATTTTTACGACATATCTACTCTCAGATTTACGATAAAGAGTTCTCTCAAAAAGTTAATTATAGAGTTTCATTTCATCCCTAGTAATAACATTTGATTCATCAATAGTTTCTATTTCCCAAAAGGCTTTAATATCATTTAAAGAATCCACTGTTAAAAAGCAGTGATGAGAAGGGAAATTATTACCTTTAAAATTAGGTAATTTAATATTTCCCGAAACTAAATAACCAAAAAACTGTTTTGTAGAAATAAATTTTTGTCTTCTAACCTCATTTTACCAGTTTTTAAAAATTAGTAGAAAAGAATTGGAGTACCAGTTTTTAAAATTGGAAGTTCCACACCCAATAAAACTTGTATTTTATTTGGTTTAAAAAATTCAGGATCGGCTAAACATGCATTTTTTAGAATTTTTAAATTTTTAATCATTCAACTGTTTTGAAGAAGTCATTTCAGTAATTTTTGGTACAATTAATAATTTTACAATCTCCATCACTATTAGATAACTCTGCAAGTTATTTGTGATTTAACATTGAAATTACGATAATTTAAACCACTAATCGGAGGGATTAATTTACCTTTTCTTTATTCCTAAAAATTGTGGGGCTTCCGCACTAATGAAATTACTCATTAATACCGAGGCCAAAAGCACCCTGAAGGGTCGTCTTTCGTTTTTTGCATCTTGGAGGTACACAATCGCTATGTTTATCAACACAAACTTTGAGTTGCTATTAGTGAGTAGATGATGGGAAAGGAACCACAGCTAATGTAAAAGGAACCACATTTTTTTTTTTTTTTTTTTTTTTTTTTTTTTTTTTTTTGAAAGTGGAGAGGAGAAAGTGTCATAATTTTTTTCTGGAAGTGACACTAAAGGTTCAGTCACCTCTTTAGGCTTATGGAGCAAAATGTGGTGAATTCTTTTACTGCAAATGGAGTATTTTATTTTCTATTTACAGTATGAGGATATAGTATGAAATTATAGTATGAGAATGATGCAAACAATTAATGCAAAACTTTTGTTTTTAAACCAGTTCGTATCTTTGATACACATCCATATCTTTAAATTTAAATCCTTTATAAATAGTATGAGATCAGTGTTTTGGCGAATGTAACAAAAAGAATTATTATGAGTATTAATAAGAAGAGCTTTTAATTACTGAATAGACGATAAGGGAAATTTATGACTTTGCGTTTGTTTCGTTTGAATATTTCTGCCAATGATTCCAAAATATGATTTTTTTTTCTCAATAAACTACAAAAATTTATCTAAATTTGGAACATCTTGGTTTTCTAATTCAAACTGAATTTGAACTTGTTCAAAATGAATTCAAGAGTTTTTATCCCATTTGGGAATCAAAATATTTACCAATAAAGCGTCAAATAAATAATGGAAATCAAATTTAAGAAGTTCTAAAGCCCTAAGATTTTTATTTGAACTATCTAACATTTCTCTTAAACCTTTTGCGGATTCATGTGTTATACTTGGTAAATTTATTTTCTTGTTTATATGAGTATTACGTAGTATTCTTTTATTTTCACAACGATCAGTTAGGGCAATAAATGATTCATAACTATTGCCAGAAGTTTCAATATTTTTTAAACTGCCTTGTAGACAAGAGCGTAAATAAAAAAGTTTTATAGAATCTGATAAATATGGATGGTAATTAATTAAATTTTTAAAGTCAGTTTTAAAGTTTTTAAAATGCTCATAACTTCCATCCAACACTAGTAAAGGAATCGAAGGTTATGGAGAACTATGTGCTTTAAAATTATCATTTATAATGTTTAAATTAGAATTGGATGCAAATTTAAGTAAAGAAAACAAATTGATCTGAGTATTTTAAATTCTTTTCCCAATTCCATTAAGACTGCATTGATTTTAGTCAATTCTGCATCTTTGGCAATTTGATAGTATTGATTCCTGATTTTATCCGAATCAACAGCTATTTTTTTTAATGAATCTGATTTACATGTAAGTTCAATGTGAGAACACTTTTACAATGTTCTGATTTCCGTTGAAACATATTGTTCTAATACGATCAATTTCGCTTTCAGAGCTCCGCAAAGTCGATTCGTTACTTTAATATCCCTGATTGAATTTCTCCGGCGATGAGGACCAATGTATTGAGGGATAGTGTGGAGTGTGAATAATAACTGTGACCTGTATAGTTAAAACAATAACAATTTACTGTGAAAGATACATTACAACAGTTGCGGACAAAGGCTCGTAATAAACACCCTTTTTTCGAAACTTTGAGATAACGCCTAGCATTGTTTGCGGTAGCCACAATACCACCACTTTAACATAAACATTCTTTAACAGCTACTATATAATCAAATTAATTTTAAAAAATTAAGACTAATGAATATATAATTTTTTATCAACTATATATTTTATGAAGTATTAATTGGAGAGAAGCAGATCTTATTTACTTTCGAACAGTGTATAAATTTAAAGTGACTAATAACAAAAATGAATTTAATTTTTTTATATTTGAAATAAAATAAACATCATGTTAATTTTTATAACATTCTAAAATATGTATATTTAAACATAGAATATCACACAATTAATTATTATATGAAGGGTACAAATTTCGCGAAATTTGTATTCTTTATATTGTATTATTTCCGTAATTTCATCTTCAAATTAACCGTTACTGTCTGCCAGAAAAAAAAATCAAAATTGGTAATATCTATCCATTAATTTTACCCACGAAATTGACTTAAATGGATAAATAATATTTTTAAGTTTGAATCATTGAAGGTTTCTTAACTTAAATATGTATTTATAATTTCTTGAATTGGATTTTATAAAGCTTGTTTCATTTGTGAAGTTGCTTTTCGTGAATCAGATTATAATAGAATATTTGGAATTAACTGTATTTTGAGTACGTTAAAAAATGTATGTCAACATACATTTTTTACGTACACAAAATATATAAAAAATGAAATTTTGTGAGCCAATAAATAAACAAATAAAATAAAATAAAGTAAAAAATATATAATAATGAAGAATAATGGTATTTAATGAGTAGGTGTAATTTTTAAGACCGTTTTTATTGATATAAAAATTAAAATAATTGCTCTGCCTATTCTAAATGGGTAATTTGTAACATTTTTCTTATTAAACATAAGTCTTACGTTTAAAAGAGTTTCTATAGAAAATGAGTAATCCAAATTACACTGAACTATTTTTTTCTATTGTTTACATTTATTTTTCTACGTAAAATTAATTTAAAACTGGAAACATTGTTTCAGTTTTTAAATACTCCTTCCAATTTGATTCTAGATAATTCCAGAACGGAAATATATAAAAAAATACATAGAAAATTTCCAAAGCCATATGTAGAAAATTTCTATTTATATAAAATTAAATTATTAATAATTTTTAAATTTCTGACTCTACATTTAAAAAGAAATAAATAAAAATGATTCAAGTCCAGATTTGTTATAAAGAGATTTAAATAAGGATAAAATACAATTTTAGTCCTTTAATTTTAAGAAAATTTCTTGGCTTCATTTGAAAAAAAAATGAAAAACAAAGAACTTTTATGTCCGTAAATTAAGTATTTTAATTTTTATCTATTTTGGTATAAAAGTTAAATAATAATTTTTGTTTTTGGGACTTTATATATGGGATTTCTTTAAATAACGTAATGTGGAAAATATTCATTATCACGAGGATGGAAAAACTAAACCTTTAGCAGACAAATACGCAAGTTTCGGTTTTGAAAATGAATTTTCTCTGTCTCTCACTTTTACATCTCAACATTACTTTGTAGTCTTCATGCGACACTTTTGGAAATTTGTTGACAATATAGAGTGGGTGTGACAATATTTTAACTCCTATAATGACATTAACGTTACTGAATTTATAAATTGAAGGTTGAACAATTAACTAATTCAAACATGAGCATGTTAAAAACGAAACATGACAAGTCTTTTAATAAAAAATGCGGAATCTGAAGTTTTGTACAACTGTGTACAGCGCACAACTATAAATCTACTTATTTATTGCAAATGTAGAGTGCATATTTATAAAATAAAGTAGAAACGATAGAAAAGCTTGTATGTGAAAATTATGTACATCGAGAATTTACTTGGAGTTTGTTTTCTCTTCGGGGTCTTCGACCTCTGGTATACCATATGACCGGCGCGAATGAAAACATATCTATTTAATTCATTGAAGGTAATAGTATTTTCAATTAATATTAACTAAAAGTAGAAAAATCCGATTTTTTTTAAATTCATATGTAGTTTTTAAGATATTTTCTATAATTAATGAGAATAAGTTTGTATTCATATGCATAATAAGTAATCATTTTCATTATTACATTTTTTTTTTGAGTGAAATAATTTTATATTTATTTTCTCATTCTAATAATGAACTTCGATATTTTTAAAAGTGTTTAATAATTTTCACAGGCTATTCTTAAAATTATTTTAGTTTCCTGAACTTAACATCTTAAGTTTTCTAGTTTAAAGAATTTCTTAGAATATTAATTAGTATTCTTTTATTTATTAAATGTTTAACTTTATTTTTTATAGTAAATATGTGTTTAATGAAACATTATGCTAATATTAATGATAGATGCTTAAAATTGTTTCTATGCAAAACTTACTGTAATGAAACATAAATTTGACTTTCATTGGGAAGTGTTTGAATGAGAAAATGAATTTTTAGTGACAATGTCAAATTTGATATTTGATTTTGGACCCCTATTTTCTCTGAAGGAAATTTGTTTAAATATAAATATCATAAATTTTACTATATACTATATCCATTTCTAGTTCCATTTTTCTTATGAGCATGGAAATAATTCCCCTTCAGTTGCTGACCAAACTTTAAGTTACTTGGTAATTAACTAAAAAACTTTGAGTGACAATTAATTAAAACCATTTAATTTAATAAAGCAATAAATATTTAATGCATTGATAAAAAAAATTACTATTTATTGAGAATTCAAAAATTTTGATGTTTTCACATTTATAATGAATAATCTTATAATTGAAAATCAAGTAGAGGAAAAGTGGACTGGAATTTTCATATTTAAAGGTATTCATGAATTAGCGTGTATCCATAAGTGAGAATACTGTAGATTTAAAAAATTATAAACATATTTTTTAAGAAAATTACTTCATTATATTCTAAATTATTCTACAAATTTATTAATTCACATATGTAATGCATAAAGTAATGTTAAATTATTTATTAAAATGCATATAAAAGATTTTTGTTATTGTATGTTAAGGTTAAATAGTTTGATATAAAAATTGCAATTTTTATATTTCATGTTATCACTGGTTTATGAAACTAGTTTTCAATTTCAATAATTTTGATGCAAAATCATTGTTTATAATCACCTTTTAACAATGGTTACCATGTTTTTTCTTAATGATTACATTTAAAACAACTGCTGATATTATATCCTCAAATTTAATATTTCTGTTTGAAATAACTTTCAGTGAATTTTATTTGTAAATTTATACAATATTTCAGTTTAGAGAACTAGTGCAATGACATATAAATCAAAAATATAAAAATTGTAATGTGCAGTGAATGAAATAAACAAGAGAAAATTTACCGTATTGTGCGATTAAATGCTGTATGACATTCAAACAAAAAATAAAATGTATGTTTTGAAATTCAAAATATGTTTCTTACTGTTGGTATATGTTGTGCTAAATTATACATAGCTTTTGGTATATTAGAAAATATAAGCAATCTATTTTAAGTATGTTTTGTGCTGGCTATGTTTATAAAAGCTTGATAAAGTACATAATACAGTGCACAAAAATTTTTTTTTTGCAATTGTTTACTTATGAGCTGAACTAAAATGTGCCATTGTATGAAATTTGCCGTAAAGCAGCTATAGCAAGGTTTTTGTTAACTATCTGAAGAATTTAAAGTGATAAAAGAGTTATATACATTGTTGTACTTTGGTTAGACTTTAGTTAACCGTTTGAGTGCTGAAGAAATGCTTTTCTTATATATATATTCTAAAAGTGCGGAATGAAATGTGTAGTAATTTAATAAACAAAACAAGAGAAGCGGTATCGTGCTTCTCCGCATTTTTTGGCGCATAACAAGCGAAGCGCAATAGTGTTTCTCGACAAGTTGTGGTTGCGATTGATCGCCAATCTGGGCAAAACCCAATCATTTTCTGATTGCAGCAGAGCAATTGATTATTATGTACCAACAAAAATCGACAATGAAATTGATAACCAAACAAAAAATCGCCAAGTTTTCCAAGGGGGCACCTTTAATTAGTTTTGCTTGTACTTTTTATTAAATTTCCTGCCTTGAATTTTATTAATGATTTGTGTTGAATCTGGAAACTGAATACTTAAAATGCTGTTTGAGAGTTTGTTTCTCACCTTTTCTTACATGTTTGTAGTGCTGGAGAATCTAGTTTAAACTATAGATCTAGCTTTAATTAACCCTGATGAATGACAATTAAGCAGCAAACCTGTAATGATTTGTAAAAAGTGAATTATTTTTGATGGCAGAAAAAAATTTATTTTTAGAGGCATTGTATTTTATTTTTTAAAATGTGCCATTCATTTTCTTTGTTTTCATTAAAAAAATTGTACTTTGCTGTGTTTTTTGTGATTTATTTTAGGGTATTTTTTTACTAAAGTTGTTTCTTTCAAAGTTTAATTTTATGTACTCATTCTTTGTATGAGTTTATTTAAATTATAACATTTTGGAGACATATTATTATGTATAAAATTGTTTGTTAAAAATGTTTTGTGTAATATTGTATGAGTAAAAATATATATTTATTTCTGATTCATCTTTGTAATATTTTTGTGATAATTTTAAATAAAACTTTCTTAGAATATCTTATCCATAATCTCTTTTTGTTATGTTTATGAAAAATTTTATATTTATTGTACAATGTATCTAATTAATTAAACCTTTGACTAAATAGGTTAAGTGATCATTAATATTAATTAAATAATTTTCTTTAATGTATAAGAAATTTTCGATCCTTCTAAATAATGAAATATTGATTAAACTAAATAATAAAACTTCAATTTTAAACAAAGAATATATTATTTTTATAGATGGCCATTTGTTTAAAAGTGACTAAAGAGCATAAACAATGGAGTCGGCAGAATGGATGGTCTCTTCCTCTTCATCCCCTTCAAATTTTGGCTTGGTTTTTCCTCCTTATGTTTGCTGTCTTAT
This sequence comes from Latrodectus geometricus, assembly GCA_026290005.1. Taxonomy (NCBI): domain Eukaryota; kingdom Metazoa; phylum Arthropoda; class Arachnida; order Araneae; family Theridiidae; genus Latrodectus; species Latrodectus geometricus. The sequence continues at coordinate 40,203 of JAPDSC010034494.1, read as the reverse complement.
ACTTTGGTGTTTTGGTTCCTAATATGCCAGAAGGTGCTTGGAGAATATCTGCTTATGTTGTATCCTTTTAAGATTTTTATTGTAATTCAATTTTTTAAGATTCTAAAATTTGGTTTATTTTTCTGACATCCCAAACTTGTAATATTTTTAGTGTTACAGAAATTTTCGAAATCAAGTTATATAACGTAATAATCTTATTTAAAAAAATGAGATATTTGGTTGTAATTGCATGATGTACAAAATAAAACAATTAATTAAAAAAAAATCTTTCTATAATTAGTCTAGTTTTAGTAATAAATTATTTATTTTTAAAACTAGACCTTCAGTCAGTTTAAAAGTCTAGTTTTAAAAATGTCCATGTGATTTTTTTTTTTTACCAAATATTTTCTTTAATGCCGATTAATTTTTTTTCACTCTCCTATATGTATTTGAAATTTAGTTTGTATTTTTTTGTTATTTGTATAAACCCTATGAATATTATTGCATCCAAAAAAATTAGTTGTTTAAGGTCTTAAAAAATTATCCAACTAACTCATAACAAAATATTGATTTGATTAAAAGTTTTCTAATTATTATGAAATTAAAAAAAATGGTCGAGTTAAGAAACAGTTTCTCCTTCCCCCAGTATGAAAAATATTATAATACAGTATTAAAAGTTGAGAGTATACTGATGTATAGAAAAGAGATTTTCAAGATTTATTGGATTGAATAATTTTTTTTTTTTTTTTGGATTAAATGGTAAACAAGTATTAATTGTATACATAATAAGTTCAACAGCATATGATATGATTAAGTATGTCATCAAATAATTTTTAAAATTATCTGGGTAAAATCCAAGTATACTTAGTGCATTTGGCGTAATTTCCAAAGATATCATCAATAGCAAAATGTTAGTCTGTACCACGGTTTAAGTATCTGTGGGCAGATGTCTTGTTACCAATACCCACCATTAGGCTAATTGCCAAAATAATTATAACGGCAAGTAGAGCTGCAAATATTAAATTTTAATGCAGATAAAGAAACGATAGCTATTAGTTTAAATACCTATAAAGGATTCCGCTCCATTAATAGAAACTTTAATAAATAAGAAACTAAAAACATTCTAATAATTAGGCTTACATAAAAATAGCAAATTTAATTTATTGATTCTGAACATAAAAATAATTACATAAGTTAAGTTTAAAATTTGAGAATAGATAAAATAAAGATATTCCAATTAAATAATTCATTGTCATTACTAACAGAAATAAGTAAACTATAATACCAAGGACAATGAGAGTTTTTAACCAAAACCATCAGACACCAGAGATTTGAGTTTCTGAATCTGGTGCTTTTAAAACACCTGGGATACCCCCCCCCCAACCCCTGACGAACCGACACGCGTATACAGCAAGTTAATCTGATTATTAATATAGGAATGCCAGATCGGCAAAACAAAATTCCAAGTTTGTTAGTAATAAAAGGTATAGCAGTACGCCGATCAGGCATAGCAGAAAAATAAAATAAAGCACAAGCATTTTAAATGAGATAAACGTGGTGATAAGAAATTACATAGAACAGTACTAAAGGGATAACACAAAATAACAAGAATTCCAAGGACAAAATGTCTAAAAATCAATAACCCATCGAATCTTGTCAAATCATCTACAGTTTGCGGTAAAACCAAATTAAAAAAAATCTCGATTGCGCTCAATCTTTAACTTTGGAAACCGTAATCTTGTGCTATTTTCGATTCCCAATATCAAAATGCAGAATATTTTATTTTATTTACTTACTAAAGAACAATAAAGCTAAAGGTACATATTAAAGTTTGCGACCCAAGCTTCATCCCAAGAGTTGGTATATGTGCCAAAAATGCAAATCTTTAGACTATTGCATAAGAATGCTATCATTCTGTGATGTATTCCAACTTTTGCAGCTGTTCGGGATTCATTTGCAGATTAAGTAAATCTTGAAGCTTATGCTTATTTTTTCTTTTATTTTTAAATAGAAATGTGTGAAATTTTGATTATTACATATTACAAAATGAATATAAATCTTTAAAAGTCAATACTATTCATATTCAGCCAAATTTTTAATTTTCTTTTCATTAATCATAAAGAAAACACTTTAAAAAGTACACTGTACATAAGAAAACCAAGCAAATGTAAACAACTATGCTATAAATCCAAGTCAATGTAAATAACACATTTTTATGAAAACTCTGGTTTCTAATTAATCAAGCACTGGTGTCCATCTAAAAATGACATTCTAGTATAATCAATTGAGTAATACGTTCAACAAGAAACATATAAGATATTTCGACATTATATTTAATAAATTATATGTATTTTACTACATAAAATAGCAAATTAACTAGAATAACACAAAATACATGCATTCAGTTACTTAATCATTAGCTTCCCTTATACTCCAGATTAAAAAACTTCTATAAATATAAATTAAATTTCGAAAATAACTCAAAAATATATATTACAAATTGAGCAACTTAACAAAATTATAACATCTAACTTTTTTCACACAAATTTCACACACACACACAACCATTTAAAATAAACTTAAAAAAAATATAATACAGCATAAGCTTTAGGGGTTACTAAAACTGCAAATGAAGTACATAGACACAATGGAATATGTCATAGAACGATTAAACGAATCCATTCTGGTGCAGTAATCTACAGGATTGGTGTGTTTGACACCTGTACTGACATGTAAACTTTCACCCTACCATATGTGGCCAAACTTTGCCAGTCGTGCCAAATCCACTATGCTGTGTATACTAGGTTTAAGCCATTATCTGTTTTATGCTCCTAAAAGAGTATGGAGGAAAATATACATTTAAATAGAATTTAAAAATATCTGTTTATTAAAACTCAAACTTATCAGAACATAATTGTTTTGTGCAATTATTTAAATAATGATTTAAAGAGCTACCAATCTTAAATTTTTAGCTTCATATATATATATATATATATATATATATATATATATAAATCAGTTGTGGCAAGTAGTTGTATTGAAATATCACCTTAAAAATATTCATCAAGCAAGTATTGGGATTTTTAATTACAAATCATGTTGGCGGGATTGACATCCTGGAATTCATTATTGAAATGTATTATTACAGTAAATCCAATAATATTTAATGCACTGAAATGCACATTAAACACAAATGGAAGAAGTAATAAGTAGATTTTTCCAGTATAAATGATATTCGCAGAAATTAGATGGAATTACATTTTATCTGTAAACTGTGCCATTAGCTGAATATTAAACTCTTAGAAATATTATATCATTTATTTTCTATAACTGAATAAACTGCTGAATAATTTTTACTTTAAACTAAAATGAATTTTTTTTCTGTAGTTGGAATGCTAAGGCCAAATTTAGATGAATGTAAAATAGAAATAGATAAGGGCTGTATGAAATTATTTCAGGGATCTGATTGCAATTTTAATACATGTATTTAAAATAAAAGAATATTATTTAAGAGAAAATATTCTTTTTTACTTTTGTAGTATCTCATGTGATTGAATTACTTTCTTTAATAAAATATTTAGATAAATGGTTTTATTTTCATTTTCCATATTGTGATACATTTCATCAGTGTTTCTTTGAATCCTGCTGATGTTAATGTTCGTGCCAAAGCTGTCAATGGTCCTTTACCTTCATTTGACCGATCAAAGCACAGTCACGTCATTGAAAATGAATATTGTCATATTTGTGAAGTCAAAGTGTGAGTGAAGCTAATTTACACTAGATTAGCTTCAATATGTTTTTAATAAGTTAAACTTATTTCTGTATTTCTGTTTTAGAGGTCGAAAATCCAAACATTGTAGTGCATGTAATAAATGTGTATCTGAATTTGATCATCATTGTAAATGGTTAAACAACTGTGTAGGAGGAAGAAATTACAGGTATGTTTTTGATGATGCTTTTATAATTTACCTAAATAGGAATTATGGTAATCTATTCAATTTCTTTACTAATTATTGTCACCAAAAAATAACAATGAAGAAATACATAATTATATTATAATTATTACCCACTTTTAAAAAGTATAAGTGCATTTTTATGATTAGCATAAAAGTTAGAGTACAATGATGAATTGTATTGTCTATTAAAGTGAAGACTAGTTAAGTTTTGACATTACAATGAATAATTCAAATACAGCATATATGTTCTTGTCAGGTTTATCATTAATAAATGATAAAAAAAATATATTTTGCTTTATATCCTGTCACATTGTAGTTTGCTTTCATTTTTGCTAAAAAATTTATGTAAGATTTTTCTCAGTATCTCTAAGTAATATTTATTAAATGTAAAAATTATTGTATCCTATATTTCTTACTTATTAATTTTGATTAAAGTTTAAAATTAAAATTTTATCTGTAATGTAGATTATGCTAAATATTTATAATTTTTCAGGCTTTTCATTTGCTGCATTAGTTCAGCCCTTTTAGGAAGCTTGATCATCTTTGTCTGCTCATTGGTTTTAATTGTTGCTTATTTTGAAAAAGCAATTTGGTTATTTTGTCCACAATGTAAGCATATCCATTTTAAAGTAATATATTATATTTTTTTAATAATTCTAAAGGTATTACATTTATCACTTAATTTTTAGAATGCTTAAAGTAAATATATTTAGATTCTTCTATGAATGAGCATAATCCAAAGTTAATTTTTGATGAAATTTTTGTCCATTTTCTTTTTAAAAAAATATTATTTAAATGAAAAAATATATTCGGTTTCTATTATTGTATATTTTTTATTATTTGCATTGCTTATAAAATGACACTGGAAGAAGTATAACTTCTCTTGTACAACAGGTGTATAAATGAAATTTTAACCATTTATACACACGTTGTACAAGGATTACTATTTATATTTTTGGCCTAATAAAATATTTGCATGGACAGAATTGTATTGATTCTTAAAATATTCTCCTTAAAGAGCAGTACAATTTTGCATTTATTTGAATCAATATTCAAAGCACTTTTTTCACCTCAAAACATGGGCTTTAAATGCTACTCAGTGTATCAAAAATTTTGTTCATATAGTTATTTTTGATATTTAGAAATAGTCATTAGGTGCTAAATCAGGACTGTTTTGTGGATAGTACATCAATTCAATGTTTTGGCCTGTCAAAGATGTTACAATTTAATGCTTTGACCTATGTGTGCTCACACATTTCACATATAGACATTTGTTTTTAAGTGAATTAAATCCATGGTGTGTAACGTGTTATGAACCAAATATTGTTTGTCATATTTTAATGTCATGTCCTGATTTTAGCCTTTATTGTTTTACATTTTTTAAAACAATATTTTAACCATGTTTGATTTGGTGGGGCAGCCACCTCACAGAAACCATTTTGCCTTTTTGAAGGCAATGGTTTTCCTTGGATTTATTTAAATTTTAAAATTTCTGCCTTGGATTTTATTTTACCTTTATACTAAATTTTAAACTATTCATTGACACTGTTTTTTGTATTTTAATTTGATTTCAATGTTACTGGGGTTTTCTACAATTTATGAAAAATTTACTGAAATAACAATTTGGCACAGCTTGTCCTTTTTGGACCTTACACCAGAGAACCCAACCAATTGACCCATGTGTAGGAGTGCTCGCATTTTTTGTGATGAAGAATGATTTGCCTCTTTTTTAAAATTCTGAATTGTCGCAAATGAATGGTAATGTTCCATTCAGAATTGACTCTTGCATTGCTGTGATGTAAATTTCAACTTGTGACCTATAATGGCTAAGAAATAAACAGCCATTTGCTTTGATGTGTGTTCATGAACTATTTCTGTTGAACTTTATTTATCTTGGAAGTTTCATATAGTCAATTTCTTTTATTTTAGTCTAAGGTGCATATATCTATGAACTTCTACCTGTGTAGATACATGAATAACATTAATTTATAACTGTGTAAATATTACATACATTTAATACACAATAAAAAGAATTTTTCAATATTTCTTTGCACCAAACAACATGGGCTTTCTGAGCATTTCTCAGATTACACAGGACCCAATGCTCATAAATGTTTCTTGCTGCCAAATGTTTTTATAATATCTTATTTTTTCTTGTCATTAATGTAAAGCCTAGTTGACAGCTTAATGATTAGTACTTTAGATTTTGATTCTACAGTTTGTAGATTCAATTCCCACCTTGGGTTTTGAGTGTTGTAGTAGTTCAGAATACTCTTTAAACTTAAAGTCCTGGTCTAATTAGTCTTATTGTTCAAAAAGCGACCAATAATATTGACTAATAAACCAAACCATATTAATGTTCAAAAATGCCTAAATCTCTTTATGACACTACCTCTTTATGCCAAAATCTTAAAATTTACTTATAGTTGAGTTACTTAAAATCAATAATCTCATTTACTACTTGTAAGTGGAATTCTTATACTATCAATTTTACTGATTACTTTATTTTACAATGAGTTACTTTAATCTTTTATTACATTTTCTATTTATGTGAATCATAACAATAAAATACTACAGAGCTTTTTATTGTTTTGTAGATAAATGTTTTTACATATATTTATGAATATGTGAACAATATTAATTTTTTATATACCATAGTAGATTAATAAAACAGAAACATGCCAACTTTGATAAAATTTTCTTTATATTTGTAATTGGGTATCAAATGGTTATATGTGTGCGCATACATAAGTATAATATGATAAGAACTAGAAAAAATTATTAATGACATTTTTTAATTAATTTAAAAATGCTTATGTATTGTAAGTGTTTAGAAGAAAATGAAATTTTAAATTAAAAATTATTTTTAATGTGTATATTTAGTAAATATATAGAGTTTGTGAATGTTGAAATTAATGATTTCAATAATATCTAAGAAAAAATTGCTGATCATTACTGGGAGGTAAAAGACTTTAAATTATTGGACTCTGTTGCAACTGCGTTTGTTTGTTGTAGTCTGTGTTCTTTGATCATTCTTCTTATTTTTTGCTATAATTGCTCATAATCTGCCATTAGAAATTAAAAAAAATATTATGCAAAAATGTTTTTCTTAATGAATACGAACTAGGCATTTTTTTGAGTTCTCTACTAAAATGATGCATGATTTGAATAAATTATCCATAAATTAAAATTTCTGTTCTTTATTTGTCATAATTTTTTTAATTATTATAGTGTTTGCTATTAAAAAAAAATACTGTATAAATATTAATTATTCTTTATAAGAAGTTATCTTTAATAATTTTATATCAAAAAATTCTAAGTAGAATTGTTTTTAAATCATACTCTATTGTATAAGGAACGTATATCAAAGTATTGGAAAAGGAAATCAAAGTGCACTGAAATTAATAATTGCAAAACTTCCAAATTAAAATAAATGTTATTTATGTAAAAACTTTTATCATTTATTTTGTAATTGAAAATATAATTAATATTTTATGAAGCCACACAATTATTTAGTTTAACTAAAATGAATTTTTCTCTTTTGAAACTCTTTGAATTAAATAATTCAAAGAGAGATTGTGAAATCTTTAATAGTTTTCTTAATATTCCAAAGAAGTTTCTTTTTAGCTTGTACATACTACAATGGATCATTATATGTTTTCCATTTACTAATGAAATAAAAATGTGATCTTTGTATGGCACAGAATGTGATCATTCTTAGTTAAAATTTTTTAAAACATTTTCATAATTCTTGATTTTTTTAAATATATAGATTTTCTTGATTCTATTAATAAAACATTAGTAATTCTGTTTGTTGATGCATTTAAATAATTTAATAATTAAATCTTTTTTCTTTAGATGATATTTCACATCTCTTACACACAACCACTGGAGTTAATGAAGCAAATGCTACTGAATTGTTCATGTCCCCATCTACATTTGGAGATCAATCCTTCTCTGAGACTTCAACTTTCCCACCTCCTAATATAACATTGTCAGGTATGCCTAGAATGCTGTTAAATTTTTAATAGTTACACAAGAATTGGGAATAAAAACATAGCAAATTTGAATGTTAATTATCGAAAATGTTTTTGAAATTAATAAATTCATTTCTTTTATATAAAGATTTTTAAAATATAAGACTATAGAAAATGTTTTTATTTTTGTGAAAAGTATAAATATTTTCCCAAATTAATCATAAATAAACTTATTATTTTTCTGATTGACTGATATATCATATATAATTTCCTTCAGTAAGAAAATGTTGCAGTTAACTAAAATATTTATTTTTAGCTTGAATTTTACTCCAATTTAATTTTTTGCCAGTCTGTAAATATTGTATTAAAAATTTGTAATTAGAAATTGTGTTTAAAATATTTTTTAAGGTATGTTTGTATTGAAAATAATGTAAATAGTTTTCATGTACAGTATACTTTGTTTTCCTTGGCTTACTATTCAGTTAAAAAAATATTACAACAGTACACAAAACATAGTGCTTTCAAATTCAGGTAATATAAAACATTGAATTCTGGTTAACTATTGATAGATTGAATTTCAATAGTTACTTATATATTGATTGTTAAAACATGATATATTGCAAAGAGATTGAAAGCATATAAAAATAGGATTCCAACAAATTACATTGAACTAAAATTTAAATGTATTAAAGATTTCATTGCAAATTTTCTTGTTTCTTACAACAAATTGTATTGTGACTTTATTAAAAGTACATAGTCAGTTGATTGGAAAATATTCCCCCCTTTTTATATATTTTCATCATTTTATATATTAACAAAAAGCTCAAAAATTTGCTTCAAATCAAAATTGCGTAAAATATTCTTCTGCTATTTTTATGCAATTCTAATTTACAAAGATGCATTCATTTTTCTTAAAAATTTAATCTTTTAAAAATTGTCTATGTGAATTAAAATATGAATTTTTTTATTTAACAACTGAATAACATTTGCTTAGTGTGGCTAATTTTGATTGAATAAAAGCTTAAATATTTCATTTTTTCAGATGATCTGATATTTTTGAATTTTCAAATACAAGGAACGATATGGATCTGCCTGATATTCATTACTGCTGCTCTTTCATTGTTGGCCATTGCTCTTCTTGGTCATCTGTTAGGATTTCATATATTTTTAAGTAAGGTTTTAATATGTGTATTTATATACAGAGCTTCAACTTTTAATATTTTTTTGTCAAATATATAGTTAGAAATATATAATACAAACCTAACTTTATGCTTCACAGTTACAAACAGATAGTTCTATTATAAATACATTTTTATCAAAAAAATTTTTTTTGTGCATTTTGGTATTTCTTTTAATAATTTAAGTTAGGTCCCCAAAGTGTGTGCATGGCACCCTCGGATGTCATAAAGAGCAGGGAGCAATCTAAGCAAGGGAAATATTTGTCAAAATTGCTCGCCTTTGTTCAGAGGGCACCTGTTCAAAGAATTTTCACCTCTTTTACATTCTTTGCACCTATCCTCTCGGTTGCATATATTCCACAGTAACGAATTACCAGTAATGTATGCGGATGAGAGAGACAACATTCCTTCTTGCTTTTCCTCTGATTGCCCAGATTGTCTGAATCAGTTATCTCACTAGTGATCATTGTGCAGGTCATATTTTAAGAAGCTATAAATTTCATTTGAATGGATAGATTTTTGATTAAAAAATTTTATAATGGAAGTGCTATTAATGATGATTCATTAACGTGTAAAATGCATACAAAAAGAGGAATAGTCGTTAATATGAAGACAGCTACTTGGATTTTAGCTTCACTTCTGTAGAAGACTACAGTGAAAAAATTAAAATAACTTAAAATTTTGTCATCTGAGACAAAATTTTAAGGCTGATTGCTTGAATCCAAATAAGTTGAGATAGTAACTTCAGGCAATGCATTCAAGTATGGTCGACAAACCACATCTATATTTTAGCAGAAAAATGGAAGATTTGCACCAACAAAAATGATTATTTGTGTCAAAAAATGCATTGATGGCATCATTCAAGTTGGCATACAGAGTAGCAGAGTGCAAAAAGGCCCACACTTAGGATTTAATTGTACTGGCTGATGTGGACTATTGCTGGCTAATATAATGGCAAAAGAAAATGTTGGGGATTTTTTTGGAAAATATCCTTTTGTCGAACAATGCCATTACTTCAAGAATACAGAACATTGCTCAGGATCTTATTGATCAATTGATAGAAAAATGAATTTGAACTGCAACTGGGTAAAGCCACACACAGCAGTAAGGATTCATATCTCATTAGCTATATACATTTCATTGATGTTTGTACTATTGTTGAACTTCTATTTTGTAAAAGCATTACTAGAAGTGCAGCTGAAGGTGTGTGTCATATCCTTGACATCTTTATGACAGAAAATGATTTGGAATAAAGTGCATTTGTGTGCACTGATGGTGCTCAATCAATGTTTGGTTTAAACAGAGGCCTAAATATGCTTATTTATTGCAAAGCCCCAGATTGTTTGGGGACTCATTGCATCATTCACTGAGAAGCACATCAAAATCTTTGATACTTGCACTGAATCTCTTCCTTGAATGCATAATAAACATGATAAACTACATGCAAATTTGGTCACTGAACTCTTGATGAGGCATATTTCCGCTTTACCCTAGACCACTTCACGAAAATCACACATTTTAATGACTTACTGCCAGGAATTGCTGTCAGCTGAAGTAACCAAAATGTACTAGTAGTTTACTATGTTCTGCTCGAAAATGTCAACATGTCTCTATGATAATTTTTTTATTATATCAAATATGAATTTTATTAAATTATTTTGAAAATTAGCAGGAAATTTATTTTATTTTGATAAAAAAAAAAAAAAAAAACTATTTTTGTAGTTTTCCCCATAGTTACATTTGTAATGATTTTAAATAGCTGTAATAATTAATTTGCTGTCTAATTATTATTTGCTTTTATTCACTGCAGATACTTTTCAAAATCAACGCTATATTTCTAAAATAATTTTCAATATCATTAAAAAAAAATGGTTCTGTAGCTTTAATATATACAAACTGAAGAGTGATGAATATCGACAAAATTGTATATTTTTAATAATTTTAAAAAATATAACAAAAATATAAAAAATATATTGCCTAACAATAGACTTCAGAGTATATAGTATGTTATTGACTTCAGTTGAACTTATGGTGAAAAATTTTGTAAATGTAAATTTTTCATATTTCCTAGTATCAAATGATTTCTGTTTCTAATTATGTAAAAAATATCATTCCGTTTGGGAATCCATGTTGTTGTTATATATCTTTGAATTGTTTTGCACAATTATTAAAAACAGTTTCTCTCATGAAAATTTGTTTTTCGAAGGGAGAATAAAAGGAAAAATATAAATGGGGAATCTTTAACTCTATTATTTGCAATATTATTCTAATAATTTAATATAGAATATATCACATTTTTTCACATATTCATTACTACATAAAATATTTTCCCTTCACTGGACAATAACTGATTTAAAATGAAAACGATTACTCGTGGTAAATTTAGAGGAAGATTAAAAGAAATTGTCCAAAAAATATGATGCGCATGATTTAAAGATTTTATTTACCATCAAACATTATGCACTTAAACAATCGATAAAAAAGGATTTTACATATTATCTAAATTTGAAAACTTAAATTTATGTTTTAAAATATGGTGTCTAAATAGTTTTAAATTTTGTGACTGATAGTTTGCAAATTATCTTCATTTCACAGAAAAAAAATAATGATAATAGAAGAAAAAAATAATCACCCTAAAAAATGTGAAAATTCTGTACATTTTAGAAATTAATATTGTTTTAAAACTGTACTTTTTAAATCTGAATATTTGATTCCAAACAAAATTATTAATGAGATGTTACGATATAGGAATAAAATTAATTTCATAATATTAAGATTTATGTTTTAACTGTTTTATATCTCCTGTTTTATTTTCCTATTTTTAATTGGTTGTTATAATTATAATAAACAATAAATTTTGAAAGTATAATTAAAACATAATTTGCAAATATCTTTATTTGTAAATGTCTTCAGTAAATAATTCATGTCAATACCTTATTTCCATTTTCTTATAAATGTATATTATGGAATAGTTCCATAAATATTATTTTTCGGTGAAAATAATTTCATTATGAAGAAAAATTTAAGTATATTAATTACATTTGAATGTTAAAATTTTATACATTTAAAACCTTATTATTTACTTTAAAGGAAATATGAGAGGATAGTTAATTTTCCAATGCTAATTTTTTTAAAGTTCAACAAAAAGTGATGTAAGCTTTATTCTTTTATTTATATGAAATCCTATTTTTAAAACTAAAGATTAAGATAAAGATTTTTCATTTTTTCGATCATTTATGAAAATATATAAGTAATTAAAATGATAAATCTGACGTCATTCATTTTTTTAATTGAAATTAGGTATAATAGGAAATTAATTAAAACCTGAGAGGTCACAAGGATTAAGTTTTCACAGAACAAAATATATAATCTAATTTAAATAAAATATTAATATAAAAAAACTATGTAAAAAAATCATTGCAGACTTTGAAATTTTAAATTTGCTTATTAAGTTAAAAAAGAAAAATAAACATCCAATTTATTACTTATTTTAACTATCTAATTTTAATAAAAATTTTCTAACTTCTTAAAATTTCATATTTTTGAACTCATGATTTCGTATTTTTTATAAATTAAATATTATAGATTCCTTATATTTTAACCTTGTCGTGAAGTCACATATGTACATATTTTTACACTATCAAGTTTACAATTAAACAAAAATTGTATATATATTATACACAAAAACTATGAATTGTTTATAATTTAAAAATTAATTTGATTGGAAAAGTGAAAATAAGTTTTATATAAATTGCTTATAAATTGCAATAATTAGACAGTCTTTAACTATAAAAACCTAAAGGAGAATAAATATAGAAAAATAATAAAGCTGTTGCTTCCTTGAAACAGAGGATTCTGAAAATTGTCTGTGAAAATATCTCTCAGCTCTTTCGATATATGCTCGCATTAGTTAAATCAACCGTAACCATTCAGTAAATGAACTCCCAAGTGGCGATTTCACAGCAATCCTCAATTCTGGGGGTTGTACTTAAGGCATTGCTTTGAAGCCAGTTGTCCCTATCAAGAGGCTCAGGATATCTGGTAAACACACAGAATTTTTTGCCCAGGTTAGCCGGATTTAAACTCTGGTTAAGCAGTTCAGGGTTTAAACCCAGAATGAGATTTTTTAAAAACTTGTGTCTGGCGCAGCTTGTCCGTTTTGGACCTTTCGTCACAAAACCCAACCAGCAAACAAACCATAAAAAACCTATGCGAGGATTTGGGAGCCGAGCACACACTTCTTATATTCTGCTGCACTCGTGTTGGCTTTCATATAGTTATGTACTAACTCGAACTTCGACAAGAAATTTACAATTTCTTGAAAAAAAATGATCATGTGATTGCCAACAACTTTGTAGTTTCTGACTTCTTGCTTAAACTGTTATACTTGTGCAATATATTCAAGAACTAAATGCTTTGATTGTTTTTCTTCTGTCTGTAACATTCATAAATGGAAACTTGAAGAGAAGTTTTCTTTATTCAAGAAAAAACTGCAGTTGTTGAGAAGAAAAATGAATGGTAATGTTAAAAAAGAGTTTTTCTTGCAGCAGTAAATGATCTGTACTGGAGACCATCTTTCAGATGATATGCTGACACTTTTTATGGAGCATTTATCACTGCTAGCTGACTGTTGCTCAAAGTACCTTTCAAAAGCCCAAACCAAGAGGTTTGTGTGAATCCAAGATCAATTCCATGTTGAAGCTCCAAAAGAATTCATTTCACAAGAAAAGCTAATTGAGTTATCAAGTGACAAAAGCCTATAAGCAATATCTGCGTGTTTGGAGTTGGCAGTGTTTTGAATATCTATGAAAAATGAATACCCTATTGTAAATGCAAAAAGGATGAGGATTCTTATTGCGTTTGCAACTTCATATCTTTGTGAAGCTGGATTCTCAGCAGTAACTGTTATAAAGAACAAATATCATTTGAAAATTACTGTTGAATAAGAACTTAGAGTAGCTGTGTCAAGCTTTATTTGCAATTTGAATAAATATAAAATACTTTTATAAAATCTATCCAATTTCATTTTGAAATGAATTATATGTATTCTTTTCTTTTACTACATCACTATTAAGTAATTTAAAATGATATTGATTTGCACAACATGACATTTTGATATCCAAGACATTTTCAAATCTTTTCATAGACATATTAAGCTTTAGAAAAATAATTCTGTCAGTAAATGGAATACATATTGTAAGTAATTTATCACAATATTTGAATATTTAATTAGGTATTGTAGTAGTAGTTGTTTTGTTATGCTGTGTAAGAGCATTTTTATGCAAAAGGAACACTCACCTAGAATCAAAAATTTATAGTTTGTTATATTCAATATTTTTGCTCCACTGTTTAAAAAAATTATACTACTCTTACAGTTATTCTTAATAATAAAGTCATTTGACATAAATTGAAGATTGTATAGTAAAATTTAATGGCAGTTTAAATAACAGCATGATTTATTGAAAATTTTATTATTTATTTTTCCACCACAAAGCAAATAAATTATTTTCATACAGTGTATTCTCAGTTTCAAAGATTAATTATTAATAATCTTTTAGTATTTATATATTTCAAACTTATTTTATGTTTTGAAATTTTTTACTCTTGACCAAATAGTATGTTGGATAAACCCATTTTACAATTTTTATATTAAATAGAAAGAATATATTTTATTTAATTTATTTATAATTTAACAAAATAATGAAATGTGTGAAGTCTCATTTTTTTCAACCACATGTTTGAAATTAATTTACTTATTTTACAATTACATTTAAATTTTCTATTTTAGTGTGCCAAAATTTCTCAACATATGATTACATTGTTCATAAACGTGATCCTGCTGCATCATCAACAAACAGATCCGAAAAGAACAAACCAAAGTCATTTTTGCCAAAATGTCCAATTCACTTTTTTCGAATCAAAAGCAAGAAAGTAAGATACCTTCTAGTAACACTTATCTATTGTTGAAATAATAATTTTGTAAAATGGTTCATTTACGTGTTTTTAATTAAAAAACTTTTATGCATCACTGTTTAAAAATGAGCTTTAAGGAAATATGGAAATTTTTTAAAATAATAATAATTATTATTTAAATTTAATGTTTAACTTGGTGTTTTTAGGTATTTAAAGCAATAACATTTTCACTAGAATTCATAATTTTTAAAACAGGTAGAATGAAAATTGATCTGAATGTTTAAAAATTATAAGTACATTCATTATTTTTCTGTGAATATTTAACATAGTT
>JAPDSC010034494.1:0-24469 GCA_026290005.1 Latrodectus geometricus | reverse complement strand
TTATTGTAGTTTGTCACAACTAAAGCTTAGTAAGGTTAAGTTTTAAATGTTTTAACATTTATATTAAAGAATGTGTTTAATTATAGCCATTAAAATTTTTTTGATTTATTATCTGACATTAACTTATTATTAAATTTAATTCTACACTTTCTTTTTAATTATTAGAATTTTGTAATTTGTTTACACATTTGTATTAGCTTTCAATTTGTTTAACTATTTAGAATAGTCAATTTATTGGAAATATATTTGTTATGAAAACATCATATTAAATTATTTAAATATTTTATATTATTACAGTGATATTTATTTACAATGTCATTGGCCACAATTAAGATTTTCTCTAATTAACAATTCAACTGTTTGTTGTAAAATAGAAATAATCATAATTAAATTAGCAAAAATGTCATAATCACAGTGAGAATTTTTAACTCTAAATATATGTATGTAATAGTATCATGTATTATAAATTTACTATAATACGTTTCCAGTGCCCAAGTTACTAAGATTTTTACCTTTTCAGTACTACAAGGGACTGAAATGATGACACCTTTTGAATATTGGGACATCTAACAAATTTATAATACAACATTTTATCTATCTTTATATATATGTGTATATATATGTATATAATAAATATTATATATGTATATATATATATAAAAGTGGGAAACTGGTGTCTCCTTCTCAACATATTGAAAAAATAACTTTAGTATTATAATATATTTGATTTTATAGATCACATGTTTTTATATAGTGATGTTGTATCATTTTCATTAAAATTTATGTATCAATTTTAGGGTAATCAAATATCTCCTAAAGCTCAAGAAAACAACAAAACAGATGAAACAGAAGAATGGGAAATGCAAGCAAGCATTCAACATGGGTTAGTTTTTATTTATATTCAAACCAAGCTTTAAAATTTGTTGGGATGAATAATAAAAAAAGTTTGATTTTTAGCATATATTTTTTTTGATTTTAAAAAATTTCTTGTAATTTAATGTATGATTTTTTTGAATTTCAAATAAAAAAAATTAATGTTTTTTTTTTGTCTTAATATAAACAAATGTTCGTTATTATTCTTATTAAATAATATTGAAGTAAGTTAAATAACATTTTGAAAATTAATATATTTTTAACTTGGTGTTAAATTACTATATAGTAAATGTTAAGATAACCTCATATATCACAAAAGAAGTATGAGAATTTTTCTGCATTTTTTACTTTGTTAATGTATTTATGCATTTAACTTTATTTTTTAATTGCTTATATAGTCTTTCCTCCAATTGAAACAACAGTTAATATAAGACACTGATAAAATTTTTTAAAATTATATTCTCTTTTTATGTAATTAAATTGAAACAAAAAAAAAATTCCTAATTTCTATAGCCAAGCTCAGAGGTTAAATCTCTAGCCTTCCATTTAGCAATATGTGAATTTCTATCTCCCCTTCAGTTGTGATTATTTGTTGAAATTCTGAATACACTTTAAACTGTTGGCTCTGATCAAATAAAAAATTATACAAAAGTGACCATCATATGACAAATCAAGCCTAATTTCTTCCATAAAGCATTCAATTAATAAGCAAATTATTTAACATTGTATAATTTATTCTTTTAATATCAATTTACAGTACTTTTATACAATATTTTTGATCATAAAAGGTGCAGTGATATTGTTGACATTGTAGTTCTAGGCTTTTTAGAATTTATATTTTGCATATTTGATTTTAAGCAATTGTATTGATACTCATTTCTTGTTCTGAATTGTGTGTGTAAAGGTCATACACTTTACTTTCAACTATTTCGGGTTGCTTGAATCTGAGAATTTACTATGCCTCCTGTAAAGTTATGTGATTTTTCTAAGCATGGGAAATAATTAAAATGTGTGCATCTTCATTTTAAATGACTTTACCAATGTGCTAATGTGAAACTGATGTTCAAAGGATGTGCTTGACATTAAAGCAATCTCATTAAGGGCATTCTTTATTTATACAGCAGCTCATAAAAATTCTTACACCAAGAATCGACATACTAGGCTTGTGAAATGCTGGATAAACATGAAAAAACAAAAAGAAGATGCTGTGATATCCAAATAATTAACTTTTCAATATACTTATGTAAAAAAGTTAATAGTAATGATACTTATGTGTTTGAATGAAATTGAGTTTCTTGTACACAAGTGATATTTAAGCATTGTTGCCTGGTGAAAAGTTGCTGTGATAAGTAATGTAAAAAAGATGACAGTCTGCTCATAACATTCATGTCTGAGGCATCACCATCTTTTTTTTCCATTGTTGCTATTTTGTTGTGCTAAGTTGCATGGTGTACTTTTCATTTAAAACAGGCAAAATGTTAAATTTCATTAGCATCATGCTCAGCAACATGTGCTGTATCAACTTTCCTTTATGCAAAAAAGATTAATCTGCTGCTTTGGTCAGCAAATTCTTTAGATCCCTCACCAATAGAAAACATCTGAGTAATGATTGTTATGTGATTGGCTTGTTCATGTTCACTAATTGTTACAATCAGTAGAAATTTTAAAATGGCAGTCTTGTGTACTGTACTCACAGCCACATCATAAACCACTGGTTGTTTAATCTTATCTCCATGTGATGATGAATTGTACTATATAAAATAGAAAAAATTGTAGCATGTTATAAATAGTCCATCATGACATTTTGGCCTGACATAGAACCAGAATATCTTACCTTTTGTAGTTAAGCATCCTAGAACCTCTTCCACAGACAAATTTCATGTTATGATTATTGCTTCCTGTTCTTTTGCACAGTCTGTTTAGGTAGAGCTATACTGACATGGTATAAATAGGTGAAAGCCTATTATCTGATACATAAAACCAGTTTCATATATTCTGACTGGGATCATGTTCAATGGTATTTAACTGTCTATAATATTATGAAAAGATTATTAATTGCATACCAAATAACTGAAGCTCCAGTAATTAGAAAAAGTTAATCATTTATAAATGATGTCTATTTTATCCAATGTTAATTATTAAGAAAAACTTATGCTATGACAAATTATCCTGGAAAATTTAATAATTTGCTAAGTAAAGATGAAGGTACTTTCAAGTTTTAGGTGACTGATTATTTTTAGGGATATTTTAAAAAGAAATATTAATATTAAAAATATGTGTTTGTGCTCTATCATTTTTTTTTCTCATCTGACATTAGTGTATTTTATTTATATCTAAAGTATACTACTTTCAAGAGCATAAATTATGGAAGTATTGTTCCTTATATTGAGCTTTAAAATTATTTTATTTATGTGGATTAATATATATTTTTATATCTTATTTGGTAGGCCATCAGATAACAAGAAACCTTCTTTGCCTATTGTTACTGAAAATAAATGTGCAGGTACTAATGAAGAAGAGGAATGTCCTCTTGAAAAATATATTGGGAATGTATATATCGGCAGTCCTCATCGTAGGAGGCATTATTTAGAGCCTCTTCACGTTCGTCAGAAAGGTTCAAGCCCAAAAAATAAACCTGGTGGGAAAAAAGAGGTTAGTCAATTATTTTCTTTCTTCAAAATTGCTCTCATATAAATATGAATAATTTTATTTTATATTCTTAGGAAAGAAATGAAAAAATTTATTTTTCACTTTTACATAATTTTAATTGCAGGGAAGTCCACTTAAAAAGGAAAAAATATTGGAAGAGACTGATAAAGAGGAAGAAAATAATTTAGACAATGACAGAGATGATTCTAGTTGTACTTCATCTCCAGGACAGTCATATAGTCACAGTGAGTTCTCAAAGCTTTTAAATTTTATTGTTAGATTTATGATAAAAAATTAATAAAAAGCCATTTGTATGTATATATGGGAGTTTAATACTTTCATGAAAAAAAATTACAAATGCTCTCATGAAGTTTACTATTATTAAAAAATTTTGTTTAAACAAAAATTTTAGTTTATTTATTATTTCTTTTTAGTGAATACCATTTTGTTCAGTTGATTTGCTGCAACTAAGAATATATTAAAAGGGAACTTTAACTATCTTCAAATGCTTTTATAGTTTAAGATTCATATTACTTTTACATAAGATTTAAATCACTTAATCATTTTACAAATAAAAAGTTTTATGTATAAGTTAAAAGCTAATTCTCTATTTTGATATCCTTAAAAAATTGCAGAATCATGCTAAACAATTTTTTTAAATTGTACCAAGAATTTGCTTAAGAAGATGCTGTGATATGCTGATTATCTTTTCATATGCTGTCATAAGTATAGCTAAAATGTGTTTTAATGGAAAAATTATTCTGCAGGTTTTTCTTACATATTGCATTTTAATGTTGCCTATTGTGGTGTCTCATACTAAAAGTAGTGATGATTGCCTGTACATTTTTGACTTTGATTGAGGACAAACTGCAATATTCAGGCATTGTGCTTTACTGTGTCAGTATTACTAAAGTTCAAATAGAAAAAAAAATTCAATTTATTACATTTACATAAAAATTAATGAAACAAATGCTATAGTATTGTCAAAAGTAAAAATTTCTTTTGATTTGATGAATAATATCATGATTGTTTTTTATTCTGTTGAATTAATTTACTAAATTTTTAAGATTTATTTAATTTTAAAATGTTTAATTTTTAGACCTTGGCAGGCGTCACCTTAGAACTCCATCTCCAGCTCCTCTATTATCTCCAATATTAGAATCTGAAATATCTTCTGGATCAGCAATTGTGAGCTGGAAGCACAGATCTGTCTCTGAGCAATCCCTCCACACTTTGGATGAAAGCGAAGAAGAAACAGCAGCTGCATCAACAACTTGTACTGTACAGATTGAACCATCTACTAGCTTAGGAATGAATAACCGAGAAGACAGTGGTAGTTTGAGTAACCTGTTCTTGTCAAAGGATCAACTTGAGGAAACTGAAGAGGACAACAACAATATCCTTATTGATGATGATAACAGAGTTCATGAAGTCTGCATAATTCCTCAGAGTGCTATAGAAAATTGTGAGAGTAATCATAATGTTACTGACTCTCAGGACAGTGTGGAAAATTCAGATCGAAATTGTGACCAGTTGGTAAACGGTGAAGTTTGGGCATTTGCTTCTCGTAATGGGTGCCAAGTTAGGGATGGAATTGTTTCATTTAGAAGAAGTTGTAGCATGCAAGATAATGAAAGGCTAAAAAATGTTTCCTCTGATCCACTGACACGGTGCTGTTCTGAAGATGAGCTCAAATCTGCACAGAGAATGACAAAGCTTCAAAGGAGACTTTCCGAAGACAGAGATTTATGGATGCTGCGGGGAAGTAATAGCATTTATAATCCATGGAAAGAAATTTCACCCAAAGCTGGGATTTCAGCAACAGCAGTATTTTGTGTTGAGGAACCAGAGGAATCATTTAAAATACCTGGTATTCCCTTTGGGTTAAAGAGGAAGTACAACCATTTCTCAGTACCAAATCATATTGTATTGCCCTGCTCAAATTCAGTGCATCCAGAAAGTCGAAAAAGAACCAGACCTGTTGGTTCAAAGCCACCTAAAGCATTCCATGCTTGAAGCTCTGAATTGAATTCTATTGCATTTAATTCAAAAAATAGGCTTTGATGGAATAGTGGCATCTTATAGCAATTGTTCATGACATTAAAGTTTTCTGCCAATGTGATATGTATAATATTTATTTGTATTATATGTATTTAAAAAGGTTTTTTTATTATGACTACTAGTTGTTTATATTAATTTAATAAGTGTTTTATCTTTACAAAACTTGTGTAATTGTTATATTTTTTATGATTTAAATTTGTAACTATCTATATTGACTTAGGCTAAATACTGTAATAATGTTATAAGCCTGCCACTCATGTGATATAGTTTTAGACTTTTTTAACTTTTTTAATTTGTATATTTTTATGTTTTGCTATTTAATTTTTATGATCATTTAAAAATGTTGGTAAAATATTTTACTTTTTTGCTAAAAGTTAGTGTTTATTTAAAGCTGTATTTTAGTAAATGAAAGATTTAGACATGGAAATGATATGTGCCAATCAACTTTTAAACAGTTTTGAATGTTTTATAAAGTTCATTACTTTTAATGTATTTTAATCTTTTAAAATGTTGCATGTGATAATTTAAATTACTTGGTTGTTTCCTGATTATTTGCTTTGGTAATCTTAAATAATTGTGAAAAAATCCTAGTGAAAATCTGTTAAGTAATCATCCAATTCTGATAAAATTTAGGGGTATTTTGCACAAGAATAGGAAATTTTATAAATACAAATATTTTAATTTCTTAATTATCAAGTATGTATTTTAATTTCAATAATTGCTTATAATTTTAAAAAATTCTTTTAGAAATAAATAAAGACTGAAAAGTCAAAGCTTTCTCGTGATTTAGTTTTATTGGGAAATGAGTATGTTGAAAACTTATTGTTTGTTGTAAAAGAAAATAACCTGAAATGTTGAAGATATGAACCATTACAAAATGCGTATTTAAAAAATTTCAAATTGACTTAATATTTGTAATTAAAATAAGCTCTTGATAATACAAATATTATATTGCTGTTTATTTATCATAAAAATAATCTTCATTGTTAACTTTAATTTCTTTTAAAAAGTCACTTTTTAACTTTAAATTTTTTAATTGATAATCAATGAAAAGTTTTTTTTTTTAAATTTTAAAAAAGAAATTTATGACTTGGTTTTTCACTTTAATGTTTTTTTCCAATTTTTTCTTTTATAAGTAATTCCTAATCATATTTTATAGTTTAAAATTTCATTTTCTGTTTTATTACTTTATACTAAGATTAGTTTATTATTTGATAAGGTTTTGCCAAGTTCATGAAATTGAATCAGAATGTTTTTAATTAGTTATATTAAAAATAAATTTTTAATTTTTTAATTAAAAATTCTATTTTTAATGCTTTTTTTTATCTGAGCATTTTCTTATTTATTAACAGTTTACAAAATTATTTTAATTTACAATGAAACGAATAAAAAATTTAATTAAAAAAAATTTGAAGTTTGTTATTTGAAGAGAACATGTGCATTTACTTCTATTATTTGAATGGTTTTCATACCCTATATTTCTGAAATTTCATTTCATCATCCTTTGTTTTGAGTTTTGTTCAGTTTTAACTTTTTTTATCCCAATATTAATTCCTATTAGTTTTAAAGACAATATTCCATCCAACAAGTGTGTGTTCTTATAAAATAAAACATGACTTTTTTTATATTTTTCAAGAATATCAAAATCACCATAAATATAAGGAATAGAAAAGAAATTGTTGTAACAGTCTAGGTAAATAAATTTTATGAAGTTCCTAAAAAAAAATTTTTTATTAGTGCTAATTTCAAATTTCAGTATTATAAAAAAAAATTTTTCCACTTTAATGAAATATTCATGTAAATAATTCTTACAAAACTGCTAAATTTATTTTTAAAATAATAAATTCATTATTGTGTTTCAAATTTTACAGCAGTGAAATTATTAACTGCTTGCCATATATATTGTCTTTTTTTCAAAACCAGGTAAATTATTTTGAAAATATGTTTCTAAAATTGATGTTAAAGTGCTTATTTTTGTTTAGGTCAGATACTTACATTTAAATGATTATACAAATATTTAAAAAATGCTTTTATCTTAAGCTTATTGTCAGCTGCATTATATTTTTAGCATTTTGTTTGTCCATATTAGACCTGTCAATTCATTTCTTGCCAACTGTAGATCTAATATATTGAAAACAATACTCAAACATTTGAAATATTTTGTTTCCTTCAATAAATAGACAGCCAAATATTCTACCATACATAGTTGAGTAAAAATGTCAAATTTAAACAAAAGAATAAGTTTTAAGAACTTAATAAGATTTTTGTAGTATAGTCAGTTTTCTTATGAATCAAAATATTATAGTTATAGATAATAAATGTAGGCTTTGTATTGCAATAGGAATTGCCTCCAGAGTTGTGTAACCATTTTACATTCTGTAGAAATACTCATGTCATGTGCCCTCTGTATTTCATCTAAATTAATGATAATCAGTTACAAATAAATTAGAAATTCAGTTACAAATAAATACTTTCCTGCTGAATATTTTACCTTTTTTTTTTATTCTTGAAATATTATGAGATGTAATACTATTAAGCTGTAAGGATATGTAGAAATATAACTTCATTCAAGTGATGAAAACAAAAACCTTGCAATGAGCAGGAAAATCTCTGCTTTCATATTAAAGAACAAATTCAATTCATTCTTATTGTGTTTTTTTATCTAACATAGAGAATAATTTTTCCTTAATTTTGAAACGCCTGTATATATTGATCTAACAAATTTATTTTCACTTTAAAACCTTCACTAACTCTGAATGTAAGTATTATTTTATTCATATTGTGTGTATATTTATGTTTATGATTATTAGCTGTTGCAGCCTCAAAACTACTGATCCATGTTACTTTTTTATAGAAGTTAGATTAAAATTGTCGTAATTGTGTGATTATTTTTAAGTTCCTAATGAGAGAGAAATTATTCTTTACAGTTATGCCACACTATACCAAATATCTTTCATTTTTTAAAATTAACACTTTCTTTATTGAAAGAACCCTTAATATAGTAAACCATTTCTTATATTTTTATTGGGAATTATATAATATTTTTGGGGCATTTGAAATATATTAATCTTTACAATTTATGTACCATTTAAACTGAGAATTGCTAGATTACATATGTATCTAAAACAATGGTTATGATTTGCAGATCATTCTAAAGGATAGTTGGTTGGGATTATGTTGCTTAAAATTGAGTTTCACAGAACAATCTAGATTATAAAATATATTGTAAATGATCTGAAAGTGTTCTTTAATCTTGTTTTTATGTAACTTGCAGATTATCTAAGAATGAAACACTCTTTGCAGGGGAAAAAAGCTGTATACGCTTTTTATTCTACTAACTGTTAATACTTGTGATATTTAGTTGTTTTTAGTGTAAGTGAAAATTAAAATATAATAAAGTAAATTAAACTTGTATAAAATTTAATTTATTTACGCTTTTATTTGAAAATCTGATGAATTAATTTTGACTTAGGAAATCATAAGTTAATATAGTATATATATATTCATAAGAACATAAAGTTTAATGTAAAATAAGCTATACAGCTATTCTATGAGGTAATTATGAACGAAAAATTGTACCTAGGATGTTAGAAAGACTCAAAGTTTTTATAGATCACCAGTAAAATGTTATATGCTCATTTTCTTTATTTTTTAAGCAGATCATATATTACTTTTTGGATAATGCAGCATTCTTATTAATATCAATGTTATCTTTAAATATAATTATAAAATTTGTGTAAAAAAATTGTCTATTGTATTTATTTACGGAGTATTCTAATTGTATTTAATAGACATGGAAATAAATATCATCTCAATTCAGTAATATTTGAAATGTAAAATTCTTAAAGTAATTGCATGTGGACTGAAACCTCCTTTATATTTCTTTTCTTGAAGCTATTTTTCATTGTATAATTATTTTTTAAAGAATATGAAAAGTAAAATAAAGTTCTAATAATTAATTTTATAATTTTATTTTGTCTTTGTTTCATTAATTTATACCTAATTTTATTTCTTGATTTTGTCTTCTAAAAATAATCCAAATCATACTCAATTAAAATCTTTTTTTCTTGGTCATGTTGTTCCATTTAGGCACCAAACTTTTAATACATGAACTTTCTTTGTTTTGATGTCTTTGAGAAGCTGTTTTTAAATTTTGTTCAGTTTTATGAAAGATTGAGTCTTATTTTTTTTTGCTGTTAATACCTTACTAATTATTACCTATTTAAAAAAAAGTGAATTTTATTCTCTTGGGAAGATTTGAAAGTTATAATAATTGTGAATCTCTCTGACTTAATTTATGGCATTTATGTTTTTGCAATTTTGATTCTTTTATTTCAGATATGTTTTAGAACTGATATTTTTAATATCAATTAAAGCTATTTTCTTCTGAAAATCAATTGATTTTCTAGTTAGAAAATTATTTCCTTTGATATTAATTCTAATTTAGATTTTGATTACATCTCTATTTCTTATCGCTTCCTTTTTTATGTATTTTTTTATGAAAATTTATATATCAAAAGTGCAAATATAAATAAATATTTCAATTGCAAAATTTTAGTTTGTTATTTGATTATTAATGAATTGGCTAAGTATTTTGCAATAGAAATATTTCTCAAAACAGTATTGTTCATTCTGATGAAAATATGATTAAGTCTAAATTGTAGCATTTTAAACTACAACTTTCTAAGGATCACTAGAAAACTAATTACCATTTTTATTACACAATTATTATATTACTGGATTTTGCCTTTTTCTAAAAAAATTCATCTTTTAATGACCTTCACCTTGATCAAAATTTATTCTATTTTTCAACTTAGCCCATTTTACTTTTAAGTTAACAAATATGGTTTATTAATATTCAGCAGAAATATTGTTAAAATATGCTGTTCAAAATAACAATGTTTTTAATTTGAACTGTGATATATTTTTAGATAGGGTATTTAGCAGAAATGTTTTTTCATTTATGAAATTTTATTGGAAAATTTAATTTGTCTTTGTGAATTTTAAAAGTAAGTTTTTATTATTCATGTTGTAAACATTTTTTTTCGTTTGAAATTTTTTTGGAACTATTAAGTAATTTATTAAGCAATAAATATCCAAAATTACATTCCATGTTATTTGGTAGCTATTAAATTCAAATACTCATAACAATTTAAGTTATTGAGTATTTAAGTTTAATAGCTTGTATTAGTTTTAGAAAGTTCATTGTATGTAATATAAAATTTATATATGTTTTCTCCCTTGAATTATTTTAATAAAAGTTATTTAAATAAATATTGATCACATTATTTTATTTTAAATTAGAATTTTGAAATCAAGTTTTGTATTAAAGATATGTATATATTTTAATTTGTTAATATCTAACATATCATTTTTAAAGAACATCGTATAAATTTCAAACTTTTTCATTAAAGCTAATTTTATTATTTCCCTAAGATGTGTTATAGCAAAGAAAAAAAAAATACAAATTTTAAGTATATTTTTTATAGGTTTTTTTACTATTATTACTAGTCAATTATGTTTTGTGTGTTAAATTATGTGCTGTTCATTTCTTCATAATATTTTTTAAAATTCTGCTGTGTTCTTTTAAACATATTTTACCATTGATATAAATTTTACATATCAAGATGCTCAATATAAATTTTTTTCATTAATTTAGACTTTTAATAGTTAAATATTCAGTGTTTAATTTCATTCATGAGCTAACTAATAATAAAACATTCATGAAATAATAATAGCATTCATAAATTTTGCTACTTATGACTATAAAACACCTTTCAACCATTCAATGTAATACTTTTTAATTTATATAATTGTGTAGTAATTGCTTAATGTTTATCATTCCAGTTCTGTATGGTAGAAATTTTAAAAAATACAATTTTACATGAAACTAATTTCATTTGAATATTTTATCTTGTTGAATATTGGCATTGTTTTATAATAAGTTGATGTGTTCTTGTATTTTTATTATAAAATATAATTAAAAATTTTGTCAGGTTTTTGTATGTATACAAAACTCTTAAACCCCAAGTAGTTGTGCTTGAATATATCATTTTGTATATAAGGATTGCAATAATTTAGTCTATTCATATAGTGTAAGTGTAGTGTAGTATTTTTACTGTAAATATTTTTCACATTATCTGTAGTATTGTATCTTTGTCAAACACTGTCTAAAACTTAGAAAGCCATGAATATCTAGTCTTTTGATGAAAGCAAATTCCTGTTTCAATGTTGATGAATGTTTGTAACTTAAAATGTACAGTTATGTGAGTTAACATTTTTCCTAGTCTTTTTTTATGCATGTGAACCATTTTTGTAGAAATGTTTGAGAGGATGTGTGGTGCTGAAGTTTGTTTTCCATGGGGAATTTTTCTCTTGTTTCCTATAAAAAAATGTGGTCAGTTTCACTTAACACAAGAAAAAAATGCAAAAAAATTCTGTATGTTTGTGACTGTTATTTGTGTAATTATGTAGATTAAGTTTGAAATAGTTCACACACAAATGAAAATTAGGTATTTGTGTATATTTTTGTATGCAAGAAGTACACAGTTTGTGACAACCAAAAGCCAACTCCTTTTTTTTTGTTACGCAAGCAACTTTTTTAAAACTTTGACTATTTATTTATTAGTTTGCATTTTAAATATCACATTTCTTTTTGTAGCATGTAAAATTTAATTTTAGTAATATTTGAATGAATCGATTTAGTACCAAAAATTTAATTATATTTTATAAATTAAAAATTAATTATTTTATTAAATATATATATAGCATAAATGTTTGTCATTTTTAGTTTTATAAGTTTAGTTTCACATTTGGCTAAAATATTTTAATGAATTATGACATTATTTATTCATTGAAGTTCACTTTCAAAAATCTTTATTTTCATAAATTATAATAATGATAATGTCTTAACTTTTTTAAGCTTATTATTATAATATTCTACACTAATAGATATACTTTGAATGTAACTTGTTACAACTAATTAATTATCTTTCGATAGAAGGTATACTTTGAATGCAACATGTATTTTTAATATCCTTCAATATAACAAATATACCTTGAATGTAACTTGTTATATGTATTTATATTATCATTCAATAATAGGTATACTATAAATGTAACTTGCTATATGTCCATTAATGTACTGTCTTGAAGCAGTGCTTAATTGACTTAATGTAAAAATGCTGTAACATTCCTTTGCAATTCATTAAATTTGCATAATGTATGCTTATTTACATATAATCTGAAATGTAATAAAATTATTATTGCTGATGTGATAGAATTCCTTTTACATTTGTGAAGATTATCTTGAAAATTGAAAAATTAAGAATTAAAAAAGAGCTTCCTTTTTTTAGCATATTTTTAATAGGAATTTTTCAATGGAAGTATATTTGTAAAAAAGAAATTGCTCTGTTGATTTTACAAAATTATCACTCTAATAAACTGCATTTAAGGGAAAATAAGTTTTGATTTTTTACCCATTGCAGCACACACTTTTGGTGCATGTTTCTCCTTTGTAAACATAAATCATTCTTCTATATCATGTATTTGAAAACATTTCTGATTCATTGAAAGTAAATGTAATTGAATAATTCCACATTTTTCATCTTCAAATATTAAAAATGTTCATATTAAAAATGTTTAACTTAAGTAGCTGATAGATTTGTATGTTAAGCTTCATGCAAAAGGTTTATTATCTGCTGTTTTATAAAGAATAAAATTATTGATGTATATTTATGATTGTATTGTGAAAAAAATGATCATTGTAAAAATCAATTTTGCCTGATGTTTTTTTCTATTCAATCAATTTTATGTATTTCCCCAAATCAGAAAGATTTTCGCCCTTATTATTTAAATTTCTTTAAATTACCAAGCCTTTATTTTCTCAAAAAATACAAATTACAATTTTTGTAGAAGTGTGTATCTTCTAAAAATTTCAATAAAGTATTCAATACATGAATTTCTTATCTTTATTGGTTTCTTTACATGCATATATTTTATTTATTAAATCAATATTTCTTCCACAGTTGGATTGTTTTCAGATTATATGTATGTATGGAAAGTGAATATCATCTCTAAAACAAAGTTACCGGTATGAAATCCGCGGATTGTCTGTTTAAAAAGTCCAGAATTTCATTGTGCACATTATACGCCGCTGAAGATAATCTGATAAACATTCTCCATCAGAAAAGCTTACGAGAAAGTTTTGAAATACTGTTTGTTTCAATAAATAACAGATGGCGTCAAGACTCAGCTGAGTTATTTCAGCTATAATCAGCTTTGTCCAATTACATTCAACAACGATTTCGGTTTCCGAAAAGATATTCTTTTTTTCAGTTGAAATTTGTTATCGCAAATGTTATTTCGCATTTTGTCATGACATGAGCAGTTTCATTCTGAAAACATTCAAATTCTTGAATCGTCATATGGAAGCGAAAGCGTTTTAGTTAAACGAAAGCTAATGAAAAAGAAATTGGCCCCAAACGTGTTAATGTGAAGTGAAAAAGCATGCATGGTACAAGAGAAAAATCTATAAAATACGCAGTTCCAAAATAATCAAATTTCTTTTATATAATTATTAACGAAGCAAATATATATATATATATACATATACATCTTAAAATATGTATATAATAAAATATATTTTTGTTAGACATATTTTAAAAGTTATTAGAAACTATAAAAAATAAGTTTCATTAGAATCTCCTTTGAATTATCTCTCTTGATCGAAAGCTCGTGTTTTTATCTCAATGACTCACTTTGCGACAAGGTGGAGCCAAAGAGATCTCTTTCATATTAAATATTTTTTTTATACAATTTATTCTATTTTTTATATTATGTGATACCCACATTATTAACAGTATACATTTTCGTTCATTCACCGAAAAATAGCCGATTATTATACGCCTTTGCGGATTTTGTGAGGGTCCCCCCCCCCTTTTTTTTCTCGGAAAAAAACTCGGGCGGATTATATACAGGAAAATACGGTATTTTAAAACTAAGAAACTGACATTGTATTTCATTGCATAATTTCTTATATTCATAAGGTTCACATGCAAAATGTTTTACATTTTCACACGAGGTGACACCAAGTACTAAACGTAAAGCTGTAAAATTCCCGGGAACAATCTCAGCCAATCATATTTCGTTTTATAGATTTTTATTATAAATATTCATGAAGTGAAGTGAAGCAAAATTTGGCATCTGTAAATAATTTTTAAGTGATACTTAGTGTGTGTGTTTAAAGATTTTTCTACTATAAACATCCATAAAAGCAACGAAAACCATAAGATATGAGCATTAAAATTGTGAGAAAAAATATAGTATTGAAATTTTTCTTCCCCGATTGCAGCTTACCGAATGATCGGGAAATAACTAAATAAAGCTTGCGACCCAAAGTATTGTGAAGCCAATGTTTCTATCTAATTTTAAAATTATATATAATGCAATTATGTGAAAATTGTTTGCTTACTTACTTTTTTTAAATACTTTTTTTTTAACTTATTAACAAGCTGCAATCCCTGAATCTGTAAGAAATGATAACTACTGCGCAATTTAAATCTATTAATAAATTATACTATTATCAATTTTTAATCCATTATAAATAATTAACATTAAAAGCACTTGCTACTTTCTTTGTTGTACGATCCAGGAATTTTGAACAACACATTGATTATTGAGTAAATATTTTAATTTTCAATATTTTTCACTTCATTTCAAAAGTTCACTAAATTTTCTTTAACAGATTCAATTGTTTACAATGAAAAAATTTGCTTCAGCTTTGAACTAAGTTTTTCAAAAACAGGAGTTTTTGATTTTTTTGATAAATGCCTAATGTGCATGAGATTTTTGAGCAAAATCGCTGAATTCTTTGGAAAACTGAATGAAAAAGTTTCTAAAAATAAAATGGATACAATACTGTTAACTCTGATACTTTAGTTTCAATATGAATATTCGCTGCCAAGAACCTTCTTTTAGTTGTGAATTTAAATGTCAGGAAGACTGATAAGCTTTAATAATAATGTACTGAAAACTACAATTATCTTTCATATTCACATCATCATATATATTTACAAACTCGCACCCTACACATATTTGAGAACATGAAAATGAGGAAAAATGTTTTCCTTTATTATCACAAACATTAAAAAAATATGTATCCTTTGTATAAAATATATTACTGAGAATTCGTTCATAATAACAAATGTCACGAGAAATAACTGGTTATTAGCTTCTTCAATACGGTGGAACACACAGTCATGTAGTTCATAGATCTTTTCTTAAAAAAAATCTAGCACTCTGATTTTGAATAATATATAAATATATTTTCTTATCTTTTGAAGAATCAACTCCACTTAAAGTAGCAAGAGCACGATAGTGTTCACATTTTGCATACAGGCACCCCCAGTTCAAAAGATTATAAAAATAATTGCAAATCGGTTCAACAATAGAGGGCAAAAAGTGTGTACTTACACATTTTTTCTTTGATATTACGAAAATAACCTGACTGCATAATTGCCCACAAAAAGTTATTCATTACATAGATGCATGTCAATGAAAGACATCCAAGGAAGTTTAGCAAACGAAGGTATGGATTGATAAAAAATATTCATGGTGAATGCAATGTGCGTGGATGGTATGCTTATGCTATTTAAAACAAATTGCACAGATATAATGAAGTCTCATACTAATTATTACTAACAGCATTTTGAAAGGAATAAATGAATTTCAAGTCTACAGAAATTTTTTTGAACTGTCAATAGAATTGCTCAGTTGTATTTGTACAATTTTTATTCTAGTTTTTAAGCTCTTCTATTAGATTATGCATTATAAGAATAAAAATGCAAGAAATACTAAAAAAAAGAAAAGAAACAGATAAAATACAAATATTTGTATTCAAAACTCATACATTAAAAGCCGCAATTTATATGAATAAAAAACTTGTGTGTGAGAGGAGAGATAGAATATCAGTTTTAAAATTAATCGTGATTGCCTTAGATAATTGGTTCTCCAGGAATTTTAGATAGATGAACTAATGTATACTATAGCCATGAAGATAAGCAGCATTGCTTTGAGATAGGATTTATCACTGGGAAAATTAAACAGAATCAGATTTCAGCAGTATAAGTGAGAGGATTGATAAATATTAGAGATAAACTTCGAACTATTAGTATATCAATGTACACCCACCAATGGAGGACAAATGCGATATTTAAAAATGATTTTTATGATTAAACTTGAAATTTCTGTAACAAATGTCCCTCAAATGATTTTAAATTAGTTATTGGAGACTCTAAAGCAGATTGGTAAGATATTTTTGGGAAACTGGATTTGTCACAGCTTACATGAAGAAAGTCAAATATAGTCATTTGGCACTCTCCAGATGGAAACATTATACACGAAATAGATATTCTGGTGTAAATACGGCTTTGAAATAGCATTTAGATGTCCGCAGCTATGGTTAAGCCAAATTTGACTCCAATTACTTTTTGATGATTTCCAAGCTGAGAGGAAAGATATGTAAAACCTTTTAGAATAGACAACAAAAAGGTGAGATCTTGAATGTCAACTTATACTGTGCAATAGTAATTATAAATTAATATAAAAACAAAAAAGGCAAATAAATAGTGATGTTGCACAAAAATGAAGTCAACGTGGAAAGGAACAAACATGAATATTATTATTGCGATTGCACTATAATTATTGAAAAAATTAAAGCTTATGTTAATGATACAGTGATGCTCTATCAATATAGGCTTTCGCCTATATTGAAGGAGCAGAGAATTATAAAAATCTAATGAACTAATATTTAAAAGAAAGTAAACATGAAGCAATAGTTTAAACAGATTGACAAACTAAAAACAGAGTCAAGAAAATTAATATTTTATCTCGCTTTTCCTTTG
This sequence comes from Latrodectus geometricus, assembly GCA_026290005.1. Lineage (NCBI taxonomy): Eukaryota > Metazoa > Arthropoda > Arachnida > Araneae > Theridiidae > Latrodectus > Latrodectus geometricus. The sequence goes on along the minus strand of JAPDSC010034494.1, from coordinate 6,983 downwards.
CCCAGGAACTATTACAGGTAAAAAGGGTGATGGAGATCTCACAAATTAGAGAAATGAGATGCTAAGAATTTTTTAGATCTGAATGGAAGTGATCAATTACCACTAGGAGCATTGTAGGCAATTAAATTCTGGATAAAGTGCCATCTTTATTTGAGGTGAGGAAGGAAACTAAGAATCTAAATAAACATAAGATTGTAGAACTAGATGATATTAATCTAGAATTTATATTGGCCTATCTGATCTGACTGAGTCAATCCATAAATTTTTTAAGGTATGGACTAAGGAGCTGATGCCCATTCATTCAATGGAAGAGGATTTCATTTAAAGAGACAGGTTGGAATGCTGCAATTATTGAGATATTATTCGCCTAAATGTGACTATTTTAAAAAATCCCATATTTTACATCATAGATTACAATATGCAAATAAAATTATTGACAGATACTAATGTATTCGAAGCAGAAAGCACTATTCATCAAATTCATTGCATTAGATAAAATTAAAAAAAAAATTATTGACACTATCTTTTCACAATAGTATTTATTGTGATAAACTACTTGATGCAATGTTTGAATTTGGATTCTCTAAAAATTGGTTGACCTATCAGGAATGACACTAAAAGAATAAATTGCTGAATTAGCTATGTCTGATTTATCAAATGCATTCTACACCAAAAGAAGGTTGAGACACGGTAATGCTTTTGCCCGCGCATTTTTTAATATTGCCATCGAAAAAACTATAAAACATGCTAGATTTATGTCTAGGGACAGCATTTTTCAAAAATTTATAAATATTGCCTTATGCTAATGACATTATTGGCGGAAGTAAACAGGCAGTTGAAGCCTTATTTCTCTTTATTTAAGTGGTTTAAGCCTATATTTTGCAGCCACACACATATCAGACTAATTATAAACGAAAATAAAATTCATGGCTGTAACAAGTATAGCACTTAATTCCCTCCCAATCTAGCTAAAATTTTATGCTTTTGAGAGCATTAATCAGTTAATGTATCTCATTATAATAATTTTGAATGATATTAAACGTGAAATTGAGTACAGGATATTTAGGGTTAATAAATATCGTGGATTAAAAAATTTAATAAATTCTAAGTTCTGGAATTTCAAGATAAAAATTAATATCTTTACAATTTCTAACACAGCTATCATATTGTATAGTAATGAATGCTGGCCATAAGTAAAAACAAATCATGACTTTACTAAAGGGAGGGAGGGACTGAATTTTTTTTTAAAAAATAAATCTAATGTATTGTATCATCAACTCGAACATTTTTTAGATGTGACAACTTTGAACCTGTTAAAAAGGTGACCTTTACAAATGTAGAGGAACCAGAAAAAGAAAGAATTCAACATGATTGGATTACATAGAAGCAGGTGACCTGTCTATGCTGGGTTTTAGTGCAATTGAAGAAGCCTAAGATAATTTGTGTGCCACAAAATGTATGCTTTGAAAAACATAAAACTAGAGAACATTTTTTTTAAACATTTAAAGTCATATTTATTTATATTTTCAATATGAAACAAACAAATATTTTCTACATTATTTTATTTTCTGAATAATTACTGCAATAAACAAAGAAGTATACATTTTATAAAGAAAATAAACAATTCTTAGAATCTGTTATGCAAGCTTCAATTTGAAATAATGGAGCCTAAAATGGAAAAATAAATATCAATTAATAATCAGAACTGAATTAATATTGGGGATAAGTAAAATTCATTGAACAAAATATATTTAGTGAGACAAACTGATTATTAAAAATGATAAAGTTATATATACATGCTTTTATAATATGTAGAAGATAACAATTTTATATTTTTCCTGTCACTTAAACATAAAATTCCTGAAAACTTAAATATAAAATCACTCATTTCATACAAAGCACAAAATGTATTTTTCTAACTCTAAAATTAACTACAAATAACTTATGATAAACTATTATTGTTTACTATAAGATCTTTTTTTAGAGAGACTGAGGTAAGAAAATTTGATATTATTCTATTATACCCCCACCCCCATTGATCAACAAAGCAATGGCTAAGCAGTTTCCACCTAATAATTAGTAGTTTCTAAAAAGGTAAACCTTTTTAAGCTATAAATAATGCAAATATTTATAACAGAGAAACCATGAGTTTTCTTTCCCATTATGATGATTATCATACAGGGGGGGGGAGGTAATGGTACTGTTTACCAAAAAGGTATCTTAATGAAACTAAAAACAAATAGTTATGATAAATGCAGTTATAAGCATCAAAATTATCAGGATGAACACAGTTTAATTACATAACAATTTAAGATTTCAAAAGCATTGACTTAACCAGATCTAAATGCAATTGCTTCCACGAAGGATAAAATAAATTTTTTTTTCTATATGGTAAATGCAACAAACATTTTTAGCTATTAATTACATTTAATAGCTAAAAATGTGCTATTAAATCTTTTTCATTTAAATGCAATTTGAATTGTTAACAATACAAATTCATGCCAGAATTTTAGTTTAGCACTAGCTCAGTTTTTCCCTTAAATACTGATGAAATTTTTATCATAAATTATCAGCTTTATAAATAACTCATAATAAGTAAAAATAGTTTGAATAATTTTAAGATAAGTTATTTCTTGAAGCATTCTTTTTATTATAATCATTTCAGAGGAGAATATTCATATGCAAACTGCTAGAAACTTTAATGTAAGCTACAACTATTAAAAATTAATGCACAAATAAAGAAGTTTGTTATGAAAGATGAAATTAAGAAATGAATATTCCGATAAAAACTTTATTATCTGCTTTAACAGATAAATTTTTATAAATCCCTGTCTTCCTTTCAACTTTTCAAGTTCATCATCAAGTGGGATTTACCTTCTATTGCAACCATATTAGAAGTAAAACAAAAGCTGCTGTAAAAAATTACCCTAGTAGCTATCAATGTTTACAATTCAATAACAATAAGTAAACAAATGAGAAAATTAAAAATGCTAAGGAAAATTATAAATTAATTTATGTTTATTTGACACAATCTCAGTTATATTTTACTAAATGAAAATCATTGTCATTCATGTAAAAATTTGTCTTTCATATAAAATACTTATGCGTTATTTTCTTTAAATTTGTCTGCTGTTTCTTTCTTGGATACTACTTTACCATTTTTTATTACTAATACATTTAGAATTTTAATTTGCCGATTTGGCATTTCTAAATTGAAAATCAAATTATTAACTTATTGTAAACGCATGCTAATTTGTCAAAGGGGATACCAGGTGTTTAAAAGCATCAAATTCAGAAACTCAAACTCTGGTGTCGGACAGTTTTGATTAAAATGCTTAATGTGCTCTTGGTATGATAGTTTATTTATTTTTGTTCTCCTTTCCCTGGCTGGGAGGCGGGACACTTCAAATGAATCCTCGAAAGATAAACTGTCGTTTGAGAGATTTAGTGACACCGCATCAGCCTCAAAGAATAAGACTTTGTGGGTGGTTATGGGAAGTCTATAAGTACCCTCCTTAGATGATTTTAATTTCAAAGCCATCATGGCTTTGGATTTGGCCAAAAGAGCTTTTCAAATTATTTTTTGAGATACTTATTTTGGCTGAGTTATTTTATGGAATAATTTTGAAAGGGGAAGTGAAAATATATCAGTTTATGTATCAATGAACATACATACTTTTTCGGTAGCAGTTGCATAAGAAGTGTGTGAAGTAACAATAAGTCGAGCCTCAAAATATAGCCTAGGATATTAACATTTGTTATTAATCTTAACAGTGCTGATTTCTTTCTCTAGGGAACATTGTGGACCGCCTCAAAAATAAGAGGAATGGAGGTTGACACATTCCTCTTTAACTGTACAGATCGTATTTTCATGGGTAACTACTGCACAACGTGCGCAAGTAAGTTTACCCCTGCAAGCAGTCTTCAAGTGTCCATAACATTTGTACTGGAAGCATCCCAATGGGTTTGGAATATATAGCCAAAAGGGTAAATTCAAATATGCAGCTTTACAGACAGCAAAAATCAGAATGAAATGTTTTGTATCAATATACTTATCTCTTCTGACCATCATACATTTAATGTTACAGACCTAATTCTGAAGATTTTTGAGAATCTCATCCATTGGCATATTCAACTAATAACTGGCTGACACAGCACCACAAGAAAAGTTCAGATAACCATGAGGCAAGACAGTTACTTCTAAATTAGCTGTTACCCCAGTACAAACTTAAATTCATGTATTGAGTGTTTTTAAGTTTTTAATTTAGTACTGTCTTATATAATTTTTTTCTGCTATGTTTTACTGGTGTACTACTTTACCATTTTTTATTACTAACACACTTAGAACTTTATTTTGCTGATCTGGCATTTCTATATTCATAATCGACTTATTAACTTACTATATACGCATGCCATTTTGACAAAGGCAAACACTGAGTGATTTAGTCTCAAGAGAAGCTAATAGCAACAGAGTGGCAAAAGCTACTTAAGGGGAGGTTTCATCCTCATAAGAGGCAACCACACTGAGAGAGAAAAGGAAAGAAAGAGGACATATCACTGGGATACCTCAGGATTTTGTCACCCATGTTTACTTATAGAAAGTAAACCCCCTGAGGGATATTAACAGCTGGGCAGCAATGAGAAGTGGAGATGATATAAAAGTGAGAAGTCACTTTATAATTATGTACTCTATCTTTTTACAAAGTACACTGGTAAATGAAATATGTTGGTGGATTTGATGTCACCTGGGTTTTTTTTACCTAGTTTAAAAATAAGAACATCAGTGGATTTCTCAAGTTTTTGGCACTACTTTTATTATTTTTGAACGTCCAAAATACAGCAAAGGTCAATATTTTCGGTGAAATTTTGTCAGGTTTTTCTGCTGTATTTCTATACTGTTTAAATGGCACATGAAAAATTCTTCCAATAAAAAAAGCTGGTTGTACAGCTAGTCACTGTTTATGATAACGTCTAGTGGTATCACTTAAGAAAATAGAGCAGTAATTAGCAAAAATTTGCTTGATAAATAGCCTGTTATCAAAGTACCTTCAACTATGAATAAATATAAACATATGCCCTTTTGAAAACTTTCTGCAGTCTTCCTGTATTGTATCTATGCTTTTATGTTACAAGATCAGTCTTTTTTCTTCCAGTAGGGAACAGTACCAAAGTTACTGTACCAGTAGGAGTTAGTTGGGAGTTTCTGCCATTTTCTAAATTTAAATAAATTAGGTTGACAAATCTTACTGAATTAGTCAAGTCTTTTTTTTTTTTTTTTTTTTTTTTAAATAATATCTTGCTATTGCAAGTTCACATTAGGATAAATAAATACTAAATGATTCTGATTGAATGGTGATACAGCACAAACAGAAATTATTAATTAGTAAGATTATATGATACTAGATAATAACCAATGATAGATGGATTACAATGTACACCAATGCAGAACCTTAGTATTTAAGAGGTAAGTTACCCTTTTGTATCCAGCCATAAAACTGAAGACTATGAGTTACATATACAGCCAAAATAAATATAACATATTTTCCTGTATATAATCTGCAGATTATGAGTTAAAAAAGTTCTGAATTTCATTGTGCGTATTATACGTCACTGAAGATAATCTGATAAAAAACATTCCCCATCAGAAAAAATTTACAAGATAGTTTTGAAATAAATACTGTTTCTGTTTCATAAAATAAATAACAGGTGGTACCAAGACACACCTGAGTTATTTAAGCTATAATCGGCTTTGTCCAATTACGTTCAAAAACGAATTCGGTTCCTCGTAAATTCAACAACGTCATTTTGCAATTTGCCTTGACGTGAGCTGTTTAGTTTACAAAATATTCAAATTAGTATATTCGTATGCAAAAACTTTTAAGTTAGATAGCAGGTTTTAAATTATAAGCTATAGTGAAAGCAAATATAAAAATGGCTACGAGCATGTTAATGAGAAGTGAAAAACAAAGCACATGTGGTACAAAAGAAAAATGCATAAAATTCGCAATTTGTAAATAATCCAAATTTTTTTCATTTAAATATTAGCAAAGCAAATATATATATATTTTAAATATGTCTAACATCAATTTAAAAGTTATTAAAAGCTAAATATCGGATAAGTTCTACAAGAATCTTCTCGAAATTATCGCTCTTGATCAATCTTGTGCTTTTCATCTCAAGTTTATCGCACTTTGCAATGAGATGCATCGAGGCTGATATTTTTCATAATAAATACATTTTTTTCCTATACAATTTATTAAATTTTTAATCATACTGTGCATTTTTTTTAATTTTATGAGACACCCATATTATCAACAGTACTTATTTTAGACTATTAACTTAAGAAAATTACCCCGAGTTATGTGATACTTTTTTCCCCTTTACTTGAAAAAAAGGCTGTGCAGATTATACGCTGCAGTGGATTATATGCAGGAAAATACGGTAGTTAAAATTTCCAAGAATCCTTTGGAAATTTTAATATTTAATTTCAGAGAGGTGACTGGATCCCCTAGATCATAGTATTTAACCAACTATTACAAAAATTCCCTGGAGAAATGTACACATTTATTATAAAAATTGTTAAGGAAGGAAACATGATTTTACCTTTAAGAGGTCCCATCCTTTACCTGGAAGATATGTAGGATAAGATTTATAAATTGCAATAAGGACACCTCCCCCCTGACCAACGTCTCTGTTTAACATAAATTTTTATTAGTTAAAAGGAAAGGATAATAATTTTTCTTTTTAAGAATTTCCTGAAATATTATAACACTCGCCTCAGTTGAAATAAAAGAACTTGAAATATGAAGACCTATTAAAAATACTTTCAGTATTCCAGGATAAAACTGAAAATATTTTATACATGAAAATGTGAGAAAAGGAGAAAATATAAACCAGGGTAAAATCCTAATATATATAACACATTTAGAGAGATTCTCAAAAATGCTGCCACTTGTGAAATACAAGATTTTTTTTTTTTTTTT
>JAPDSC010034471.1:21740-33174 GCA_026290005.1 Latrodectus geometricus | reverse complement strand
TAATATTGGAAAATTTCGTACGAGAATATCATTTTATTAAGGAAAAATTTGATAAAACAATAAAAATATATTATAATTAATTTGAGCTCATTTTTGCAAACTTTCATGAGACTACTTTCCTCAAAACATTAAATGTTTTACAATCCAGGGTTTCCTGCATTAATATTTCGAAAGTAATGGAAAATGATTCCCGGGCTTTTAATTTTACTTCCTTTCTATTATAAATCTTAAGGTCATTCCTTAATATCTTTAAAGGTTTAAAAAACATATTTTTATGTTAATATTTTAAATTTTAGAATTCCTATCTTTAAAAAGTGACTTATAACATTTTGCGAATTATAACATCAAAATACCGAATTAATCTAATTTTTTCCTTTTATTTTTTTGAAATAAAATTATTTCATTTATTTGTAGCAGCACACTTAGCAATAATTCTTAATAAATCATGGATATAAGGAGAATCCACTTAATGTGAGCATAATTTTGAAAGGATAAACAGAAATAAATATATAAAAATGATTTTGACCAATGTAATGAATTCTATATGATATAATTCTGAATTAATATTATTCTTTGATTTAAAATTTTTATTTTCATCCATTTTATCATTGTAATTTCAATAATTTGCAATATTATTCTGAATATATTTTAGTTACTTATTAGAAAATTTCATCAAAGTAAAATAATTGTGTATATTAATAAACACACAATAACAGAGCGTTTTTTTAACAGTTGCTATTTTTTATTGACATTTTAATTTATAAGTTCTTTTGTATTTTTTCTATAATGAATAACTTATAAAAATAAAAAAAATAAATGCCAAAGAGTTTTACAATAATTCCTTCGTAAAATAAGTGTATATTTCTAAGGATTTATAATGATTTGTTTCCTATTTTTAATCATAATTTTAATTTCACATGGATAATATATACATTTTATTTTAAACACAATATTTTATTTAATTTGGAATGTATGGAAGAAGTTCTTTATATTCCAAAATAAATAATGATTTACACTCCAAATTAAATAAAGTCAATAAGAAGCATTAATTATAATAAATGTATGGAATAGGAAATAATGGATGAAGATAAATATTTAAAGCAAAAATATATTTATCTTCTTCCATTATTTCTCAGCAATACTTATCAAAAAAATTGTGAATGAATTATACGTACTATTGTCTTTTTTCTGTAAACTAATTTCTCTTCTACTTTCATTACATAAATTTCCGAGCTACAAAATACAAATAATTATTTCACGTGATGCAATGCAAACTATTATTGGAAAAATGGTTTTAATACAATTATAGAATTAAAATTTACATATATTTTAAAATATTGATGAAAGACAAAAGATTTAAGAAATAAATACGATATTTTCATTAGAATTGTTTTTAGAAAAATACCAAATTTTAACGTGAATTTTACTGGCTAATAACGCAGTAACTTAATTTAATAATTTATTTAATATAAATTTCAATAAACATATCTAATCTAACAGAGCATAGTTTTAATATTTTAAAGTAAATTACAGTAAATGCAATTAAAAAGGCGAGCAAAATTTAAAAGATTAAAATACCAAAAGTGCTGTAATTCTCTTTTAAGTTTATTTTATAAAACGACATTATATAATAGTTTAAAAATATCTTTTATTATCTTTTTCTTTCTTGCTAATTTTAAAAGAGGACTCTCGTTGGCTAATATTTTAAAACAAAAGAAAAGCAGTTTCCTAAAACTTTCCCAAAATATAAGGTAATTACATAATATAGGATAAAGCATTTCATCTTTTCACAAATGTAATTAAATTTTTTGGAATAAAGGCAAATTATAATAAATTATTATCTGTTATTTTGACTACTTATAAACTTTTTAATCTGAATATATATACTTTACCACCGAAAATGAATTTGGCTTAGTTGAAAAAATAAACATGTTGTTCAACTAATTCCTTTAAGCATAATACCTTATTTAACTATTTTATCAAATGATTTGAGGTTCTATAAACAGAATATTCTATTTGAAATGTAGCGCAATTCTAAATGATATTTCTTCTCCAAACTAGTACCTTTCATAAAATCCTAGTTACAGAACCATGCATCAATCAATGATGCTCACCATACATAAACCTCAAGTTTATTTACAAATGTAATTAAACCTTGTAGAGCTATTCATTTAAACAATACTTAATTATAGAGTCAAATTTTTGGCAAAAAAGTCACCAAATAATCTAGATTATATCTTTATCATTATATTAATATAAATTTTAAAGGTCAAATTCTATAAAATTAAGTTGCATAAATATTCTATGGAATGACTTTAGAATCAACATTCTTAGTTAAATAAATAAAAATCATGAGTGTTTTTCAGTGCTTACTTTTAACATAGGATTGAAATTTATATAAAAATATATGCGCTGTTAAAAATGTACGTAAGATGTCTTTTTTAAAAAATAATTCAAATCTAAATTATAAACTAGAAAAATTATTTTTTTTTTAGGTGAAATAGAAAATAATCATATATCCTAGTTAGTTTTTCTTTAGTATAATGTTTTCTTTAGTATAATGTCTCACATTAAAGAAAAATTTTAATCAAGAATATTTTTTATAGCAATGCAGTAATTCCTTAATTTTATTAATCATTTGCTAAATAATACATATTAAAAACAAAATATTTTAATTTGTCATTGTAAAAATTGAATTTAATATAAAAATAAGAAAAAGTTACAAGTCCATTATATTAAAATTATTATATTAAATTAAGCTTAAAAAAAGAATTTATACATTTTTGTCATAGAATCTATAAAGATGACGACATTATTAAAAACTGAAAGGAATATGATAGGACAAATCATTTTGTGAAAAGGAGTACCTAAAGAATTACAAAATCTAATGCTCAAAAGGAATTTTTTAGTTCAACCGATTAGAAATAGCACTTTTTAGGTTATTATGTTTAAAAAAAGTTAGTATTTTGCTTTTTAATGTAAGATCATTTGTTATTATATTTTACATATGACACTTGGTGAGGTCAAGCCCACCCGTCAGGTATTGGGCAAATGAAGTCAGAAATAGCATCTTCTGTTATTGAACTGAGCACCTCCTCACGAGGATGGAAGTACGACTTTAGCTCATAGATGGCAGCACCAATTTAGAGATAGAAAGCTAGAGAAGACACAAGGACTGGCTCTTAACACCCTCAGAGGTATTAATTTGGAATGAGAACATGGGGGATAATGCGAGAATGACATATTTTACGTACCTCATTCGACATTAAAGAGCATTTGTAATGTATCTTAATATTAAAAAAGATTATCGGTTAGTAAAGCTGCAACTTAAAGAGATAAAAATATGGTAAATTTTATCTCTCTTCAAAAGGAATAAGCAGTTTGTGAAATTTTTGTTTAATTTGCGATTTGGTCACCATGATAATATTGATATCATATGGGTCCTAGTATAATGAGAAATCAACGTAATCGAATGAGTTGAATAGTTTCCTCGTGATTCATCAGTTATCTAATCATGAATTTGAATGAAAATAATAATAAAAATGCTTGAACTAACAATTGAAGGTACATTGAAAGATCAATTCACTTGTCTACAAATTTGTTCTATAAATGAGATATTTGAAAATATTTCAGTGAGATAATATCACATCAAGTTGGTAGCTTTTTGAAAGAAAGTATTATGCAATGTATCAAAGGGATAGCAAACTCAGTAAAAAAACGTGTTTTCTAATAATAAACTCTTATTTTTATTCCTTATTTTGAAGTAACATAAAATGATATGGCAAAATAATTTGATCAGTATTGAAAAGATATTCTTCAGAATTAAAATATTTATCAAAAATGGGGATAAAATGGCAAAAAACTATTTCTCTTCTTTTTACCATTTAGGTTATTTTTAAAATTTTATCAAAATCTTTACTTTGGATAATGGTTTGTTATTTTTTTCATAGTAATTGAATTTAATTTTGAAAAACGTCATACAGTGACTTGTGTTTATAACTTATTTAATAACATTTCAAAATATTGCAAAATTCATTAATATCTTGTTATAATATTTTATTTCAATATCACTATTTTTATTTTTTCAATTAAAATAAGGAGAGTGTTATGATGAATAAGAATTAGTATTTTGAAAATTTTCAAGCGTCTCATTAAACGAAATATAGAAGAAGAAACATTTGTAAATAATTAAAATATGCTTCTCAGATTAAAATTTGATAGCATTATAAAAATCATGCGCAAAGAAATCGAAGTTTATTGTTTCATAAAATTTTAGGCAGGCTTTTAAAATTAAAATTGTTTTCAATATACTTGCAATTAACGTTAACTTACAGACACGGTTGGCTGAGAGAGTTCGACATCTTAATACATTCATCTTCTATTGGACGCATATCTGCAATAAATTAATAGGAACATGAAATTATGATTAAACGAAATATTCTTAATGAATAAATTAAATGATTTAAAAATTAGGATGCATTTCAATTTATCTGACTATAATAATAATCAAAGCGTGGGTATATAAGCTAAAACCATACAATAAAACGCAATTTATTTAAAGGTAAAAAAGAACTAAATTTCTTATTAAATTTAAGAAAAGTAAAAAAAAAAAAAAAAAAAAAATTAAAATGGCATGATCAAAATTTAGGACTACACGAAGGCCATCTTGATATATATTGAATAGTTTCCGCAATTTATCATAAATTTTAATATTATTCTCTTTTTATAATAACTATGTTTATAATAATTTATATTCACTAATGAACCCCAAAATATATTTAATTATGAAATATGGAGGCTTAAATTACACATGTCTAGTTAAATTTTTTCATTACATTTAAAGAAGTTCCTTAATTGAAACTGGACATCTTACTTCTTGAAATATTTCTTAAACAGATTCATAATCATATTTCTATATATATATTGTTTATATTAGATTGCGTTATTTAATAATGAAAAATAATTTTTTTTATCAGTTATATATAACTTTAAACTTAAATTAATTATTATTAGAGGAAATGAATACCATGTGCCTTATAATATTAATATATTTCATATTAATAAGTAATATTTCCAATAAGAAGCAATTTCTTTCAGTCGTCATAAGGAAAAAATGCTACTTATTTTTAAAATTCATTAAGCGAAGAAAAATCCCATATATTTATTTTATTTATAAAAATATTTTGTTGTTAATTTTGGAACTGTGTAATGAGTTTCCGAATTGCTTAAGGCTGTTGTAAAAATATTTTACTATTTTTTGGGTTCATTAATGACGACTAGATCACGTAAAATATGTCGGGTCGCAATGTCCTCCATGTTTCCATTACAAATTAATACCTCTGGGGATGGTTGGAGCCAGGCTTTGGGTCTTCACTAGTTTCAATCGCTAAATTGAAAGATTCAGGTGGGGCTGCCATCTATGAGCCAAAAGTCGTATTTCCACTTTCGTTTGAGTGTGCTCTATTCAAAAACGAAAGACGCTCTCTCTCTGACTTCATTCGCCTGGTCTCTCGTTGCCAAGTGTCATCAGAAACAACAACAAGTAGTTTATTATCCATCGCTTAATTGCTTTCCGGAAGAAGTTTTCAGATATTGGGTTATATTTACGTGTCGCAAGGGAAAATACCTGGAAAATTAAAAGTAAACAGCTCTATAGATGTTTATTCAGGAAACTGCAAATGCAGTATCCATCTCCTATTGTGTAACAGTAACTGAGGTAACAAATAACTGAGACTTTCATTTTGGAAAGCATTGTTTTTGTGTTCAACATACTTTGTAACTGCAGCTAACTCATAAATTTAAGAAAAAATTTTAAAATAATGAAACGAATAAAGACTTTTGCAGTGTGCATTCACGCCTATCACTCACAGATGAATTAAATATCCTTTCTCCTCAATGGAAAACTTCGAATTCCATTGAGAAAGGTTATTTGTCAATTGAATCAGTGTAACTTTTCTGTTAAACTGTATTATGAATCAGTATTTAATGTCAGATAATATTTGTTATAAATTTTAACATAGAACTCTTCTATAAATAACATTAGGTTATGTTTTGCTAAAGTGAAATGAAGGTACTTAGTTAAATCATGCTTACCCACGAATTTTGAAATAAATGTAAAATAATTGACTGATATTATTTAATATTCAAGAAGAAAAAAAAATTATCATTTGTATATGTTGACATTCTCTTTGTGGCCTCTAACTATGCTTTATCAATTCAGCAATATTTATAATTTGATAACAAATTGTTTTAAACTGAAATGCATCTTATAGTAATATTCATGTTTTTATTGGAATAATAACCAATGTGATATTTCATTAAATGCAACAGACGCAACAATAATTAAGCAAATCATGACGGGCATGTATCGACCAACAAAAACAATAGTTTTTTATTTCCATAAAACCATCCGAAGGAATGTAGGCATTATTTAAAAAGCAAAATGGCAACACATATTTCATTTATCATTATATTTTTTATGGCAATTATATTATTAGTGAAGAATAGTTTTCCCTAATAATAGTTTATCAGTGCGTAAAGCTTCTTCTCCCTAAGATTCTATTCCTACAGATGATTTTAATAAGTATACAACTTCACTCCCTCCAATGGATTTCTGTGGATCACATTAAATTATTTCAGAAACATTAGTGATGTTTTCAAGAATGGTTGCATATGCTTGCACATCATGTTAGCTATAATAGCCGAAGACTATTACAAAAAATTTGAATATCTATCGTGTATGGGCTTTCAGAAGAACTTCTCTCTCTCTCATAGGTAGTGAGTCATTTTCTACATCTTTTCATATAGTAATATAGCAAGATAGAAAATTCAGAAAACTCTCAACATATCCTGATAAATATGCATACACAAATGAAATGCAAAAAGTTCATTCTTTTTTTTTTAATCAATCAGGGCTACGTTTGAGTTTAGACATTCCAATTCGAAGAAGACGGTGCTACCAATAATTTACTAAATATTCTTCAGAAGAATGTTTTGGTGTAGGTAACGGTAGCCTGGTTGGTAAGGGCGTCGTTCTCACTATCGAAAGGTAGTGAGTTCGAATCCCGGCTTTACCGAAGATCCGTCGTTTTCGCTAATGGAGATTGGGACACGTAAAATATGTCGTGGTCCCAATGTCCCCCATGCTCCCATTCCAAATGAATACTTCTTGGGGTGTTAGGATGGTTAGCCTTGGATTTTCTCTCGATTCTTCTCTCTAAATTGGAAGACTCTGATAGTGCTGCCATCTGTGTGCTAAAATCATACTTCCACCGTCAAAGGGGTGTGCTTTGTTCAAAAACGGAAGAGACTCTTTCTAACTTCATTTGCCCAGTCCCTGACGGGTGGGTTTGGCTTCGCCAAGTATCCACAGTGCCATGTATCCTTCGTAACAGCAACTACATGTTTTGGTGTTGACATTCACACTACAAATCGAATGGCTGGTGAATATGGTGAAGACTTTTATAAGTCATTTAAAATCTCTCGTGTTATGTTAAAGGAAAACCTTTCATAAGCAATGAACAATATTCACATTTTTAAGTGAGAAAAACCTAAAAAAGTTTTCCTGGCAGATTAATTATTTAACAGCTGTTAAGACAAAACACAAGCCCTTCTATTCTAAAAACTCTTCCCTTCCTCTAGAACATAACGAACTTTAACAAATGAATACTTGAAACATTTTGTGACATTGATTATGTAAAGTACCATCTACCAGGAAAATGTGTCAGAATTTGAAATTTCTATATCAAATTTATTTTGCAGTTTGTATAATAATATAACCTTTACTTTTATCTCTCATTGTATTTGATTTGTACTTTCTATCAAGTTATTCCATCATTTCAAAAGACCTTATAAAACAATAACATGTTTGAGAAGTTTTATTAAGTTATTTAAACTATAAAATGCTTAAAATTTTATTTGAATAAAAAAAATTATTTGTGAATTTATAATTTATATAGATTTTTATGTTTGCTGCTTGTTCAGGATTTTCTTTATAGGCAGAGTAATCTACTTCAAAATTTCCAGCTTCACTAAGAATTTACAAATGAAATAATTTAAACTTACAAACATAGTGCTTATTGTGAAAACTTTAGGTATGCTGGTTAATTTATGTTTCTTTATTAAGTAACATTTCAGATAATTAAAACCATACCTCTACAATCTTGACAATAGTTGCATACTGTATCGTTGTGTGGGTAATCAATGGTGAAGGGGACACATCCAAATTCTTTTAAACTCATATTGTATTTACATTCTTCTATAGCCATCTAGTCAACAGAAATATTTAGATTTATTGTATATTATATTATATTTAGCACTCTTCATACATGTGAACATATACGTATGTACATAAATACATATGTATAAAAAATTTACATTACTAAATTATACTGATATTTTATGTAATTTTTATTATACTTAAACTTATAAATTATAAAATAATATATATTTTCTGTAAAAAAATAATTCTTACAATTTGATTTAAGGGCCCAATACCTCCTCTGTTTAACCAAGTTTCTAGGTAATCGGTGCAATTTGTTTGATAAGGATCAGGTAAAAGATGATTTTCTTCCTATTATCAATTGAAAATTATTTTTTAATATTACAAAAAATCAATAATGATATATTTATAAAGTATCATTTAATACAAGAACTGTGAATTTAATACGTATATAAATTAATAATAGGTATTCTCTTGTGTAAATGATATGAAATAAGCTAAACTTGTAATGAAGATTTTATGCAATCAACAAAAAAACCGTTATCAATAAAAAAAAGAATAAAGTGGGAAATCTTATAAAAATCATTTTACACTCAAAAAATCAAGAGTGAAAATTCAATGTGAAAAACATTTGAGCACAAAATATAATGAAAAAAGTTATTTCATTTTTGACATGTAGGAACAGTTATCGAAAGAATGGAGAATATGGAACAAAAGTGATTTGTATATATTATATAATAAAAGTAGTTAAATTTCTTAACCTCAATTAAAATTATAATTTCTTGCATTTTTAACGATTTAAAAATATAGTTTCTTTTTTATGAATCGGGTGTTGCTAAGTTGCGACGATCAAATATTAGACGAGAGTGGCGAATATTGATGAATTCTAATATTTTTGAAAAGTAATATTTCTAACATTGTTCTCCTTTTAATAGTGTGTCATTGGTGCCACACAATATAATTACATTTAAAAACTATTTAAAAGACCATAAAATATCTATAAAATGATATTTCACATGAAAATCTCTTCAAACATGATGTTTGAATTGCTGTGATTTTGTATTCGTCTTAAAACTTAAAGTATTAAATATCGAAGTATAAATGAAGTTGCATATTGAATTCAAAAATTAAATTATACGTAATCCTTAGATCTATGTATCAGTGCATTTAAAAGAGAAATGTAATCAATGAATGTTAGAAAAAATACTGTTGTTAGATGATCTACATTGTACCTACAAAAATTTCTAATATTCTTCATAATGTCATTGATATTTTACACTTTGATATGCTTTGCAATATTGTAAATTCTATTTTTCTTGGCGCCAAATATTAAAATTGAATAAGAATATTTAAAATTTCTTCAATGAAAATGAATAGTGTTCTGATCAGGAATAAGATTTGCTGAAAGATCAGGTCTTCTAAAACTAGAAAGTTTTTCAGTACGGATAAAGGAGCTTAGAAATGCTTATATTAAAGTCTATCAAATCTTTAAATTTAGAATTATAGTTCTGATAAAAAATAAACTGTCAAAACAATTCTAATCAGTATTTCAACAATACCAATAACAGCATTTGGATGAAGAATAATACGAAGCTGACATTTTTCCGTGAGCAGGATCTTAACTATCACCAGTGTTAAATTTTGGAATTATTTAATTGACGACATTAGTGTGACGTCATATCCACAACTGTTTCCAAACAAATACAATGTAAACATTTGTTTAATATTGTATTTAAGAGTGCCTTCTTGACAAACTTGGAGATTTTTGTTTGGCTATCGATTTTATTGGTGATTTTTGTTGGCACAGAACAATAAATTGTTCTGTTGCAACCAGAATACGATTGGAAATAAGCCCAGATTGGTGATTAACTGTGACTACAATTTGGCGAGAATCAAAGGTGAAGCAAACAAAAGGTTAAAAGTTTTAACAAACACGTTATCCTTGAATAATGAATATCAATTTCAAAAATAACAATTTAAAAATCTATCACATAAGTCTATGGCAGTTTCAATGATAAATGACGCTTAACAGCAAATGTTTGGAAACAATATGACGTCACAACTAATGTCTTCTATTATCAAGCCAATTATCGGCAAGAATGATAAAAGGAATTAAAGACTTTCATCTATTAATATCAACACTAGTATATTGAAATCTATAATTACCCCTGAAAATAAATTAAAATAGTAAAAAAATACATACCAAAAATTTTTGTCGAATGGTGAAGAAATAAAATTTATTTGTGTAAACTATAATCAGAATGTAAACTGAAAAAATCTTTTGAAATTATGTGAAACTGTTTCCATTTATTTCTTCAACTTCACCAAATATGAAGTGTAATTGGTGACATATAATGAGAAAGTAGCTGAATTATCACAAAAGTTGGTCAATTTTACCATCACATGGAAAGTAGCAATTCTTTTAAATAACAGTTTGTAAGTTGCAAATAGTTTCTATTTAGTTTCTAATATTGGATTTTTATGAACCAATGGTTTAAACAATATGCGTTGATATAATCGATATAATTCCAATAACGTTCTCTAATAGCCTGGAAGAAATAAAAAAGTATAGTTCTTTTGTAAGAAAAGTGACTCAATCCATACTTGACCTCACTTAAAACCACCACATTCTTAATCAGAGAAGACCACTCTGAATCAGGCTGAATTGATTAAAATACCACAATTATCTAATTATATTGAAGTGGACGCAAAATAAATTGTGCTTCTAATAATTCAATCTAAAAGTATTACAGTCAATATTTGATAATTTTCAAGATTATCTTGTAAATAATCCAAATAAGTTAAGAGAATAATAATTTATTTATAAAAAATAAACTTTAGAAATAAACTCTTATTCTCTTAACTTATTTGGATTTTGGGTATAAAATGTTCAGGAATTATACGGTTGATAAAAAAAATTTAATTTACGATGGACTGATTGTAATATTTCTTGACTTCTGTGTTTTATATTTTAATCATTTTCTTTTCCCACCAAGTATCTTGATTAAATTTGAAATTATATTAATTTATCGTAACTAAATCTTTTTTCTAATAATTTGTTCTAACAAGAAGAAAATATTTCATTTGTTCATAAAAATTAAATAAACTTCGTATGATTTTATTTTATTAAAGTTTGAATACATTTTTCTCAAACCATCTCTGAGAAATGAATGTAATTTATAGAAAATTTAAAGTGTAATACATATATATATA
>JAPDSC010034471.1:8901-21640 GCA_026290005.1 Latrodectus geometricus | reverse complement strand
TATATATATATATATATATATATATATATATATATATATGAGTGTGCTCTATTTTATTATTGGATTTTCATTTTTCCGCTTCTGTGTTATATCTATGAGAATTTGTTTCATTGAGTGCATAAAATAATTTCAATAAAAATATTTAGGATGAAAAAAGATTTATATTGTAATGATAACATATTTAATGACAAATCTCTTGTTTTCACATTAAATAAAAATAAAATTTGAATTTTAATTACATAATTGTTAATAGCATACAGCTAGCAAAGGCTAAATTGATTATTAATCATACTTACTCTTTTAAAATATTGATGAATGCTAATTTTAAGAAAAGAATAATATAATCTTTTCACACGAATTATATTTTAAATTTAGAATAGAAAATTATTTGTTTTACAAAAAATGCACATTAATAAACTGTTTTAAAGATTAATTTCATAACCATAAGAAATTGAATAACGTTTTAGCATTTGTCGATTCAGGTATCCCAAAATACTTTTACAAACTAATTTTAAAAGATCAGAAATACATTAATGTAATAAAAATCATTTGAATGAACTATAGAAACTTCTCAATAGTTCCAAATGAATAGATTGCCCAGAATTTTTTTTCAAAACATCAAATATTATGGAAAAATTTAAACTTTAAATGACTAAATTAAGTTTATGAATCAAAGTAAATACAATACTGCCACATATTTATATGATTGGTATAATAGATTTGAAATATTTTAAAAGGATGTTTTTTACGATTTTTAGAAAATAAAATCAATTTATTTTTAATTGAAATTTTTATTTGCTTGTTTTATTTTAATTAATTCATAAGAATGAATTTTAAAACAAAATAGAAAAAAATTTAGTGCGTTCGAACAGAATAGCTTTATCTAGTATATTAGAAAAAAGTGAATATTTTACCTTCTTAAGTTTAATCTCATATCTTTTGCCGCCAATCAAGCCAATTCCTGATACAAATGGACTAGTTGGCACACGATTTGCATGTATATCTAGTTGCACTGCAGGAGTATTTGGGATACTAAATTTTAAGCGCTTAACTTCGTCAATTGAAGCGTTGCCATCTCTGCCTGACAAATCTACATGGAATTCCATTTCTATTCCTGAAATAAAAATTAATTATTTTATCATAACGAGTTTAGATTAAGATAAAACTACATTTTAAATAAATTAATAATCATTTAATAATTAATAAAATAAAATAATTTCACCAATCCACAAAAGTAATTAATTCTATCACATAAATTACTTTTTTTAAACTTGAAATGGCAACACCATGCAAAAATCACAGGACAGAGTGAGATAGAAATATGCAATTAATTAAGAAAACATGACTATATAAAAAAGAAGAATATTTATTTGTTAATTAATGCAAGAGCTTTGTAATTTAAAAAATGTCAATGTATTTATTAAGTTGATAGTTTCAGAAAATAATTTAAATATATATATAAAATGTACTAAATTGTTAATGAACAAATAGTACTGATATAAAACAAACTTACTACAACTTGTTGTCTTACATAGAAATGATGATTTAATATTGAGAACACAAATTTATCAAGTGTTTTTCTATTTAATGAGGAGAGATTAATTAATTGCCAGTCTTGTGGTGGTTTTATATACTGACATGATTTAATAAAAATATACCACATTTTTTCTGAATAAAATTATATTTAGGAAAAATGTGAAGTTATAATCATTTGTTGATACAATATATTTTTAAAAAAATAATAAGTCTAAAAATTGCATTATCGATTGAATTTAAGCCTAATACTTTACTTGTTTTTTTTAAAAGAAAGTTAAAAAACCTGTAAGATTTGCTTTTTAAATTTATTGTCATTTGTTATTTTGCTTAAAATTTTAAGTATTTTATTACAGTGTTCTTTTTGGTAATTTAAATTTAGGTTATCAATGAAGAAAATTACATCGAATACATTTTTCAGATTTTCTACAGTTGTGTCCTTAAAAAAACTTGAGGAAAAATAATAAAACTTTTTGTTTGAAATGGTTATCAAATTTTTCCATGTTTCTAGTTAAGAGAAAATAATCAAAGATCTGCATAGCTGTTGCAAAAATTGATAAACTATAAAGTTTGGTTTGAAGAAGTAATTTACTGTTAGCATTTACTTTTTGATACATACTGGAACAGGCAATAATTTTTTTTTCTTGAATTTACTTTTTTGAATCATCATCCTAGAGCTTTTAGTTTCCTAATCTATATTCAGATATTATTCTACATCAACATATATTTTTTTAAATACCCTTGTGCTTTAAATTTTGAATATTGATTCCTATACTTTTACATCTTAAAATAGAATTTCCTTTTTGTGAATAAGAGTTTTATGCGGTTTTTTTCATTGAGTTTAACCAATTGAAATTTTTTATAACTAGTTTCTAGAAAGAATCTAGAAAATTGTTGCTTTTCAATGATTAGAAATATTAAGATTAGTTTTGCCAAAAAATAAGTAATATCAATTAAGTAATGAAAGCATTTAATCTATAAATTAATTATTTAAACTTATATATTCTATAAAAAATTATCTTATAATAATTTTTAGGAATGGATTCGTTTCAAAAGGAATAACCAAAGGTTTAAAATAAACAACAAAATATATATATTTCTTACTATCTGTTATTTTCAACTTTTCTAACTTTTTATTTGGCTGTGTCCACAAGCTGTTGACAGTGAAGCAGAAATTGAAAAGATCGTCAGTACTATAATAAGAGCCCCAAAGAGCATCATCTACACTAAAATAAACAATAGAAATATTTATTTTTCTATTACATTCATTTATGGCAAACTTTACATTACAATCAACAAAGATGTTATTAAAGTTGAAGTTAAGCTTTGCATTTAAAGAAGTTTGGATTTGAATTTAGAGATCAATATCATTATTTAAGAAAATAGAATTGTCCTCAGAATATACCATGAAAAATAAAAACCATACAGGCTGTATCCCAGTGTACGGTACGCTATTTTGGCGATTTTTTTGGCGTGTTTTTGGCGCCATTTCTCGGGCGATACTTATCACGAGAATTAAAAAGTAAGTGTTTATGCCTTTGTTGATTTTATGAAAGTGTTTTTTGTCTTTCTAAAATTTTTGAAATTTATTGTTGTTTTGTTGTATTTTCTTGTTTTTGGTGACTATTTTCGGAGCACGACTCCATAGAGTTCACGCTGAGTTTCTAGGTCTTACACGAAGATACATCGACCACTCGCCATCGGAACATCGTCGGCGTCACGTTTTCCGATGTTGCGATGGCGAACGGTCGGTGTCCCACAGCGTGTTAGGCTTAGGTACTTGGCGTGTGCTTCACGGAATCGTGTTTCGCCAATAGTCGCCAAAAACAAGATGGTGGACAAGGAGCGTACCGTTCACTGGGAATTAACCAACTATACATCTCTCAGCGAGTGGAAAGTAGTAACTTATCTTAGGTAAATATTAGTATTTTTCAATTTTTTGATATACAGAAGAGGTTTCAAAGTAATAAAACTTTATTGTATAGAATTAAACTAGGAAATAAGTAACAAAACTCGTGGCAAAATACTGATACTTATTTTTTTACTCTTTAGGATATATTAAGTCATCCAATGAATGACTATGAAAGCTTGCACCTTTTTATTATTTACAGGGTATGCTATCATGTTCACACAAGTTCTACCTAGCTATATTCCTTGTTTGGAATGCTCAAAGAACTTTATCTCTACAATCCAAATTCCATGAAAAAAAAAATTTACTAAAGAAAAGTATGACGTCATATCCGGTGGATGAAAAAGGAACTTTATTGGAAATATGAACATCAGTATTTGAATACAGTATTCTAAATGTCCACCTTAATTACTGAACATGTTGTGAAATGGTTCACACATCGTGATGACTTTCCAACAACATGCAGAAGATTACTAATGCCTACTAGATGTAAATTTTATGACATATTTAACGTGTCCCAAACATCATTAACTAACACGATGGATCTTCGTTTGAGTCGGCATTCGAACTCACTACCTTTCAACAACGAGAACGAATGCCTTAACCAACCAAGCCACCTCAGCCCTTTATACACAATTGTATAAATATAAAATATAGATATGTAAATAAGACATATTAATTTTTGGATTAGTAGTAAGTGAAAGGGTTATTTTTCAGAATGCGCATTCTCAGATCTGGTTGTGTTTGTAAAATCGAAAAATGAATGGCTGCTTTAAACTTCAATATTCAGTAAGTTATAATTTAAATGCTTGTCTTACACAAGTAGAAAATATAAAATATAATTATTCCTTAATGTATAAGTGTTTTCGAATGTATATCTCTTTATTAAGTAACTTTCAATGCCTGATCAAAACATAGAGAGCTTTATCCATAACAATGTCTATTGTCTATAATAATGTCTATTCTTATGTGTCAAAATTTATGTTATGACATTAGAATATAATTTTTTTATTAGTTGCATTACATATCATCAACAATTTTTGAAACCATAAATTTAATGTGTTTAAAAAATAAAAATATTGTTGTACTATTTTTCAGCGTTTAAAAAATTACAGAGCGAGTAAAATATTTCCTTATTCTAATTAGAAAATATGCATTGTTACTTGATTGTATTTTTAAATGCATTTAAAATTAAACATAAGAAAGATTTAGTTATTTTTATGATTACAATTATACGATTTCGATGCAAATTTGAAATGTAATGACAAAATATTGAATTTATTATAATTTCGTAAAAATCCGTGAAAACATTTCTTTAAAATAAGTACTAGCTACTTGAAAACTCATTAAGGACTTCAGTAATACAAATAAATAATAACCATGGTACAATGGTATCTTTCCTATAAATATATAATAGAAATTATGTGCATGGTATTGAAAAAATTATAACGAAGATTTCAATTTCTAATTTTATAAAGTGTTACCGTGAATGCTTGCTCTGCTCTTAGGGGAATATCCATTTTTGGAGAAGACAGTCAGAAAAAAAATCAAGAAGGTTTTAGTTTGAAGGTTGATCTCCAGTAATTAATTCTAAAATCACATCGAATTTCGATTTTCAGCATTTTTTGAATATAAATGATTCGGTACCTTGGCATTCAAATTGTCCAAAACGAGGAAGACGAGCATTTGGTTTGATGTTTGGATCAAGTACATACAATTGTATAATTTTTAAAATATGAAGAGAACATTAATGATCTACTTCGTTTATTTCCCTATAAAATTCAGTCATGGCAATCGTTCTCAGAATGTTAAAGGTAAAACGACTGAACTGTACCCGATCAATATTTCCTTAACATCATGGAAAAGAATTTTCATTTGTTTCACGAATGAATATACTTTTCCATAGTGACTTTTTTAACCAATAAAACTGGCTGAATATAAGATTAGAAAATTCTCATGCTGCAGTTGCTTTACAATTGAACCTTATTTGCAGTGTAGTAAATTTTTTATACCTATGAAATTATTGCAGTAATATTTCAGAAAGGGCCGCCCAACCTGTCTAGTGGTTAGCGTAACTGACTACAGATGGGGATGACCTGGGTTCGAATATCGGCAAAGGGCATGGATGTTCTTTCTCTCTCTGTGTTTCTTGTCCTTTCCTCAGATGATGGGTGAATGTGGCCCGCCCTATAAACGGGTTTGCAGTGGTGTGGTATGGGCGATGCTACTCGTACCTCTGTGACTTGGTTCACAGGTGCCCACCGGGTAACGATAAAATGAGTAGCAGTTTCCGGCCTTGTTGCGGCAAATGGGATAATTTTACTTACTTGCTCAAGGATGCCCCCCCCCCATTAGAATTAAAAAAATATTTCAGAAAGCGATTGTGACAATCCTATTATAAAAATAATGTACAAAAAGCATTTCATTTTTGCTTTATGCAGACCATGTTGAGCATTCTTCATTTGTGCTCTATAATGCAAAGGATGCAACCCTCAATTTATACCCCATCTACTACGCAATTTTACTAACAATACTAGAGGTTTTAGAATTCTCACGTGAATTTTTGGAGACAATATCATTTCCTTAATTAGATGAATCCTTTTGGATGTGATAAAGGCTATAAATTCTTATTTCATTGATTTGAATCCATTGAACGTTTACTTTTAAAGATATATTTTAACAAGAATTCTGAGGAAAAAGACTATAAGAGAAATTTTGGCCATCTCAATAAATTTGAGAGAGTGATAGGCAATATTTTTGAACATGAAATTATTTCTGTCGATGTACTTTAAGATATTGTATTAGCAATATAAAAAATGCAAAACACATGTGTCTTATTAATTTCTAATGATACATTATATATGCATATATTTTTGGTTTAACTTTTTATTCTATATTATAAGTCTTGTAGGTTTGTAGTTACATACTTGCATGGTCTCTCTTTTCCGGAAGAAATTATTTTGCATTTGAAAAATTTCTCCATTGGAAGTCGTAGAATTGCCATATCTTCTGCACTAAAATTTCTATTTTGCATGAAGCTCTTGAATGTTACGAACTAAAATAAAAACAGAATAGATTAAAATTAATGAAATAAATTGCAAACTTGTTCTGATAAATTTTAAAAAAAGTAATTTAAGCTTATTTATGCATTTATGTGTTATGTATACTAGCAAATGAATTCACAAATTACCTATTAAAAAACTGATGAAAAATCTCTCCAAACATATACAAGCTGTTCTCAATGCAAAAATATATAAGTATATTATTAATATATGTTTCAATATTTTCCTATTTTCTTCCATTGGATTAGGGATACATTTGTCTATAAATAGTGCATGTTATTCTCATAAAATATGTTATCACCCACACAGTAAAAAGTTATTTGTTAGCTTATGCTATACTATAATTTATACGATTATTTAAATTTCAGATTAAGAACGTTGAATATTATGATTAAATACTGTGATTATTAGATATTATGATATGAATATTTAGTGTTATATACATAATATTTAATATTTAATTAAATATGCCTTCAGAAACATTATGTAAAATTTTCCTTTATTGTTAAGTAAAATTATGATAAAAATTTAAAAAACATTCACTTGCTTTGAAATCTCGTGGAAACGTGTTGCTAGTTAAACTGCACAATTGTGGTAACAGGGAGCAAGGCCGTATTCCAGCGAGGAAAAAAGAAGGGACGCAGTACCCACCTAATTTACATACTGAAACTGGCTTGATTCTAAAAATATACAAGAAAAATCAGCTTTATAATGAAATAAACAAAAGCGAATAAAGGAAATTGAAGAGTATATTATTCTAATGGCTAATGTTAAATATAAATGCGAATGAAACATAGTGGAATAAATAACTTAAGTAAAAGTTTTATAATATATGGGCAAGAGAATTTAAGCATTCAATGTAAGGAATAAGTTTAATTAAAACTGGTAAAGTTTAATGAATTTTAAATATGTACAATGGATACTAATGAAATGATATTTCTTCTAGTTACTAGAAGATTTTATTTTCTACTTTAAGTTTATAAGTTTTATAAATTAATATCAGTCTAGAGAGTTACATAATGTGTTGCCGAATTAGGAGAAAACTTTCAGAAAGTTCTTAAGGATATAATTCTTAATTTGATGTAAAAAGAATCTGTAACAGTTATCAACTTGTTTATCGTTACGTTTAATTTAGACATAGAAGACCTATATGAAGTTCTATGTACACAAACAATAAAACTTATGCTAATCATTATCATTAACTTAATTTTCTTTAAGATGAAATTTTTTATTTAACTTAATGTTCCTCCCATACACTTTTGAGATAAGAACGATGGCATGGAATGTATTGACCATCATATTTGACCCTGAATCAAATTTGCAAAACTACTGTTGTTGGCATGCTTTTAAGATGCACGCTATATTAAAGCCAGTAGCTCTAATAATTCTATGTGTTTAATGCTTTAACTTTATCACTATTTCTTATTATGTGTATATAACTGCTCAAATGGAATAATAAAATTATACATTTATAGTTTCAAAAATATAGATTTAAAAAAGCAATTCTTCTAAATCAATTCATTTATGCAATTAAAAATTGAATTTTTGTTTTCTTTTTCGTGCAAAAACTATATCACTGAAA
Organism: Latrodectus geometricus; assembly: GCA_026290005.1. NCBI lineage: Eukaryota > Metazoa > Arthropoda > Arachnida > Araneae > Theridiidae > Latrodectus > Latrodectus geometricus. The sequence continues at coordinate 13,554 of JAPDSC010034471.1, read as the reverse complement.
TCTTATCAAGGTATCAGTTATACTCCGAACTACTTACCCGTTGTGGTCACAGAATGTAATCGCAGGAATGTCAAAGTCCATTGGAATTGAGACTTGAATATCAACTACCGTTGGGTATGTTAAGTAAAGAAACAAAAACTGAAGAACATTATAAATAAAACCCAAGATACACGATGGAATCAAGAGAGTAAGTAATATCTTTCTGATATTTGCCTTTTTCCAATTCACCATGGTTTTGAATTTAGCTGAAACAAATTATCATCATCAATAAAACAATAAAAAAGTTTGGAAAATAAGTTTCAGTTACTTCATATAGACCATTCCCATCAAAAAGATAAAGATATTACAAAACATTGCTTAATTAACAATAAGCAATATTGTTTTTAATTTTATATTTAGTCAATTATAATTTTTCATTCATGAGTAGAATTTATTAAAATACGTCCCTAATGTAAGATTTATATATTTGTTAATCAGTTACTCTCATAAGATATATATATATATATATATTATATAATTATTTTAATAAATACCATTTTAGTAAGTGCATGTGCCACCTCTCTGTTTAGTGGTCAACGTGCTTGACTGCAGATAGGGTAATCCTCAGTTCAATTCCCAGTTCGGGCATGGATGTACTTTAGTTTTCTCTCTTTCCTGTCTTTGTCCTTTCTTTGCATGAATGGAGTATGAATGGTTGCCTACTCTATAAATGAGTACTTATGGCACATGTGTACTGAAAAAGTCGAACTCCACGCCAAATTATGTTTAAAAAGTAGATCATTGCATTCCATATTGCCAGCCTGGCTGGCACACGATAAAAAAATAATAATAAATTAAAAAAAGGTATGTTAATCAAAATTGATGACGTATAATGTAATTCCGTTTTTCCGTTTTGTTCATTTATCTGTAAACATACCTTTACTTCGAACAAAACGGAAAAGATTTTAGTGTTCATTTAATATTAACATATTATTATGTAAATAAAAAACTCATCAAGTTAAAATTTATAAAATGAATTTCTTTAATAAAAACTCATAAAGTGATAAAATATCAATTTTATTTACTTATCTACTTATCTTTGACATTAAGCTATTTTTTTGAATAGAACTTTGCGTGGAAATCATATTCATTTTTATGATGATACTGATTAACAATAGATCCGTTTACCAATTTATTCCAAAGTATTAATGGCTTGAAACATTTACGATTTGGAAAATACATTTGTAGAAGTAGATTGTTGCTAGTGGAGACTAATTTGAGCATCCTTAAAATTTCATAAATCAAGTTTTAAAATCTAAGAGAATTTTAAACATTTCGGTAACCCTCATATATTACAAATTTTAATTGAATTGAAACTGTGAATCAAAATGTTTATTTACATACACTCATTTGATTTTAAAATTCAATTTTATCAATACTTTTTAAAATGGAAAATAAAATTACGAAATATTATTTTATTTCCCTATCTGAAAAGAATTAAAAATAAGCACGGAAACGAAAATATGTTCATTGAATAAGAATATTTTCATAAAGTGGAACTCTTGCATTAATTACTGTTAAAAGAAAATTAAGTAATCAGTATTTCTGATCATTAAAAAGTGACTAAAAGGGATTTAATCGATTATTAACACAACACAGAAATTAGCAAAAATGCTCTTTTTTATGTTGCTAGACAAAGATAATAAATAAAAGTAAGAAATCATAATTTACTTGTTACAAAAGACAAACGTGAAAATCACTGTATATTGTTGTGCATGATACATAAAGAGCTTTTCCTGCGGAGAAAATAATATAATTATTAAACACATATTTAAGTATAATAATACCTAAAAATTATTGAAGAATAATTGAAAGAACAAAAATGAGATATGTATGAAAAGTTTCACAACATTGTTTTGATTAAATTAATAGAGTTTTTTAGTTATATATCTAATTATTGTATCACTTCATGTATCCCAAACGTTTTCATTATAAAGAAAACGTCCAGAAAAAAAAGGGTACTTGCATATTAGCGTCACCATAAAAATTTTTGATACAAAACTTAAGTAGAATTAGCATGTACTTTTATTTAGAAAAAATTAATTATCAAAAATTTACTTATAATTATAAAAGAAATTTTTTAATTCTAAAGAGTTTTTTCTTATAACTAGAAAATTTCGTTTTTAATCTTAAGTAAATATTGGAATTTATCGAATTATAAGAAGTTCCGCTTGAAAAACTAAGGTGACGCTAATGCATAAGTATTGAAAATAGAAAATTTATTAACCCTTTGAGCGCATTCGACGTATCAGAACGTCATACATTAATTTGGACAAAGTCGCACATGACGTTCTGATACGTCGTTGAAAATGAGACAGTATTTAACATGTTTATTTTAAAGTAATTTGTATCCACCATACTCTTCAAAACTTTTAATAAAACTTGATTTTTATTATAACATGAATTTGTTTGTTCCTAATTTTTTCTTTTTTTACAATACTAAATATTTAAAAAATTATCCCAATATCATACATATATTAATATATCATGAAATAAATGAATTCTTGCATAAAATATTCTGTTCTTACAAATTACTCCATACCCCAAAAAATTAAATGTGCTCCAAATGCAAAAAATTATTCAAATAAATGTTTACCCAAAGAGTAAAATCATTAATCAAAAATGGTAGAATTTTCTGAGAATATACACATAAAATTATTGGATAAAATAGTTTAAGATAAAAAAATTTAATACACACTTACTTCAAATATAAATTAACTTGACGTTGTTAGTATGGCCCAATATTTCAGTTCCAATTTCCCTTGACATTAAAAGCTCAATAGCTCAATTATAAAAACTCTTTCGTATAAATTACTGAACATTTAATGTTACTTACGCATTATCGTTTAAATAATAGAAACAAAAAGCATATTAATATTTAAGTTCAATATATATTTGTACCTCTATATAAAGAAATACATATATTTTATAATTACTTTACCTTGTATTTCTTTTCAATTTTTACCTTTTTGTTTATTTATCCACATAGTTTTATTTTTTTATAGATAATCATGTCATAAATATTTTGAATCAGTTACGATAAGTGAAAAATTATGTTATGCCATGATGTAACACATAATACTTTTTAGTAATGTTATAAGGGATAGATATGATAATTGAGTGGTTATTTCAATTTTGATAAATATTTTAGTAACTCTCAAAGCTTTATTTTTAAGCTCTGAAATATTTACACTACATAGAAATGTATAGTTCTATATGGAAATAGTGTTGCCAAAACAAATTCTTAATGGTATTTATCTTTTATTTATTTCTATTAAAATAAGTTTGATAATCTGTAAAAATATCGTACTCCTACCAATAATGTCTTAAAAATCATGATTGATTAATAGAAAATTAAGATATAAAAATAATTATATAAAACAAATCAATGTTTAAAAAACTCGGTCACTTTGGCATTCTCATCTAATCTAGAACTGTTGGAAGGTAAGTATAACAATATAATGAAATCATTTGGCAATTTTATTTTGGGAACAAAACTTTTTGAGATGGATACTTATCTGCAATAAGCAGTATAATTTTAAGCAAAGATATGTATAAATTAACTACTTTGCTAAAATAATACTAGGATATATTTGAAAATGACTCTCCAAACTATATTATGTTTGTCATCTTCTTGTAAAACTTTCAGAAAGCATCGTACTTCTCCACATTTTTCGAAAACAAAAGTGATTTAGATAGAAAAGTTAAAAACAAATCCAATATAAAAAATTTACAAGTATTTTATTTTTTTGTTATAATAGAATTAATACTGCTAAAATATCATCATATATTATTATCATCAATATCATCAATTAAATATCATCAATAAATAAGAAAATTTTCCTAACTCTAACAAGTGAGAAAATACTATTTAATCCAGTAACTGTTATTGCTTCAACATAAATTAAGTTCAAAATAGTAAACATCATTGGAAAGAATTCCGTTGTAAATGAATTTTATAAATATCTCAATTTTTGTTAAAAATCAAAATGTATTTGTCTGATGATTAAACAAAAGTTAACTATTTCATCAGATTTAACATATGAAAAACATCACTATTACAAGAGAAGTAAGGAAATTAAGAAATTTTGGGGAAAAGTATGTATAGCTTATTTTTTATCATAAATAAAATCAAAAAATTAATTGTATTCAAAGAAAAAATCAAACTAAAATTTAGAATTTTATTTGTAACAATTGCAATTAATTAAACAAGAAAAATAAAAGAATCATATTTGTTAAGATATAATTTATGCCTGAATGTTTCGTTTGTGTCTCAACGATCATTGTTAACGCACAAGATTATCCAGTCGAGACGTTTGATATAACTGTGAACACCTGTTTTTTAATGTCAGAAAATAAAAGAATAAGCTATATGCAAGTAAGGTTTCTATGAATATTTTATAATTATAAAAATACGTTTTGTATTTCATCCAAAGTTGAAATAAAATCCATGAATTGTTAACTTAAAGACAAGACCACTGAATATTCAGCAACTAGTTCCAGATATTTATGTGAAAAAACAATTCTATAGTTAAATTATATATATATATATATATATATATATATATATATATATATATATATATATATATATATATATATTATAATAATTAT
>JAPDSC010034458.1:227848-257264 GCA_026290005.1 Latrodectus geometricus | reverse complement strand
AAACTAAAACAATTTAATTTAATTTAATTACAGACAAATCTAATTTTTTGAATATTAAAAGAAAATATGAAAACAAAATTTTTACCACAATAGCTATTTTTATCATAAAAATATTTACCTAATTTAAAACATTTTTCTAAGTGGTTAAGAAAGATTATGCAGCTCAAAACTTTTCTGGACACTCTAGATATGATTTCTATTTTCATAGAGAAAAAATATCTCATACAAAAGTACCATTATATAATATTTAACTTTTAATATCAAAATCTGTATCAAGTACACCCTAAATAAATCTTCCGGAGCTATCTATTAAATTTGCTATATATAATAAAATAGAATCTATTTTATATTTTCTACACAGATAAATAAATATTCTACAAGAAATATTTAGAAACAGTTAACAAAGAAAAATAAAAGCTAAAAATAATTTTCTAACACTGTACATAACAGATTTAAGGCAATATCACACTTTAAATGCACGTACCATCAAGGAAAATCTAGAAAATGTAAGAAATAATAAATCACTAAAATAACATAGCAAAATGATTGATTCAATTAAATAAAAATTTCAAAAATAAAAGTATATTGACATATGTAAATACAATTAATGATCAAATAAATAAAAATATTTTCATAAAAAAACAATGTTTTAAGCATGATTAACTTTATAATTTCTGAAGAATAAAATTGTTACTACAAATTTATTCAATCAACATGAACTTAAGGTATGAACAGTCAATTTCATCAACCACTATTAAGAGTTCATTTTACTATAAAGCTTATTATAAAAGGACAAAAAAACTCATATTGTTTACATCAATTTGTATCAATTTAATAAAAATATTGCTGTACACTTTTAAATTGCATTTGTTAATTTTGCAGATAAATTTTACACCCCATATATTTCAAAATGAATGCACCAGTTTACAATTTAAATTACTCCACATTAATCAATTTTATATTTAAGTTCACTTGTGATATAGTAACTCTTAATATTTATATATTTCTGATTCATTTAATATTAAGAAAATTGTAAAGATTTAAATAACCAATAACCAGCCACAAAGAAAAAATTACACTGACAGAATATAGTTGTATTCTTTACAAGAGAAGTAATAAAAACTTAGCTCTTGTAACAGGAAGGTAATTGGTTTGAACTTAACCATATAAATGACTATTAACAAACCTTTTATATTTATATAGCTTATACATATTATATATAACTAAAAAGACCTCACACTAACTTTCTCACTAGACTGTAGCTTCACATTATGAATATCTCTAAGTAAATTCATGAAATATATCTCATTCCATATCACTAATAATCCGTACAATACCAGCAAATATATAAATTTTGATAATTTAGATATATCATTCAAAAGAAAATTGTTCTGGTAACTGAAAAAGTTACTGGTATAGTAAACAATAAATTGGACAATGTTTGGTTTAATTGTCATTCTATAGTCAGTTTTTGCACACTGGGGCTGATTTGACAAGAATCTACAACCTTAAATGCTCGTTTTATCTATCTCAAGTCACTTTTTATACCCAAGGACTAAATTGGATCAGTATGTACATAGTTTAAGGTACACTTTTAATTGGATTCTGAACCAGTACAAAGATTTAATCTAATGTGGAAATTAAAACAGGGTTGAACTGAAGACCAGAAAATTGAAGACCAAAAGAATTCACTTGTACAATTTAAAATGATTAAAAGCAATATATAACAATCTAAGAAAACTGTAAAAAAGTGAAGGAATTATTTCTTAAAACCATTCTTAACTCTCATGATTTGTAGTGCTACTACAAATATTTCAAAATTTTACAAAAAATTAACTTGGTTCCAATAATTTTATTGCTTAAACTTTCATGAAAAAAATATTTTAATTAAATGATATGTATGAAAGTTTGTGCTTATTTGCATGTAATATGACATCATTCAAAAACCTATTTGTAAATACTGAAGTGAAAATTAACATCCTTGCATAGAACTGAAAATAAGTAACTAAATCTCAGTATGAAAAAATTTATAGTCAAATCTTTATTTCCTTTTGCCACTTAGTCAATTTAAGTGGCAGCCTTTTATGCATATGAAGAACTTTTAATTACATAAGGTAGTTCAAATGTATACAAGATAAATTTTAAAAAAATGCCAAATTTCTGAGACCCTAAAAAGAAGTAATTTATTTTTTTAAAGAATTTTTTAAAAATAAATAAAAAACTAACTATTTAATAATACTTCAGAAATACTCTTTTTCCTCTATTAATGTAATAAGTTGACCCCTATTCATTTTTTAATTTTATCCTCAATGAAAACTTTGAAGTGGAACCTGAGGAAATATGTAAAGCTTAAAGTACAAAAATATACATTTCAATCTGATCAATATTGCAAAGATATTAATATTCAAAATTACTGAACATGGAATTACAGATTTAAATACTTTATTGGTATAAGCATATTTTCACTCTCAAATGTTTCTGACTTTTTATTTATCAAATATCAATTACACTGCCCATTAAGCCATCAAGATTCTATTTTGTTCCTATTTTTTCACTTCTACACAAGTGGTTAGATAGCATATCACACACGTCCAGGTGATCTGTCATCACTCAATGCTTGGAATCACGAAAATACAATAAAGAATCGACAACATCAATACTGTATAAATGGGCTTGTAGATAATCATATCCTTTTAAAAGTTAAAACAGAGGGCAACTCATGACCAAGATGTAAGACATTGTTCTCAAAAGCAAAAATACTTGGGTTTAATCTCAGTTACTGTTGAAAGACAAGAGATGTATGTTGTGCTTCAGCCTTCTGATTGCACATCTTTTAAGATGAATACTAGGCAATTTTCTTGAGTTTTCTCCCAGGTGACATGTGAACACAGCCCTACTACCCATGAAAATATTTTCCCGAAAGCAATTTATATGGTGGATATTAAAATTATACATTTTAATATCCACCATATAAATTGCCTTAGGCCCTTAAAAGCAGCACAACAAATTAAACAGCTTAAGGCACTTAGGTTATCCATTGCCCAGCATCAAAGAATCTAAAAGAAGTAGTTACAATACTGTGCAGGTCTTGTACAACAATGTAGTGCACAAAGAACTTGATATGTAAAATATTGTTTTGTACATCAAAATCTAGCACAAATGTCACAGAACGAAATTTCACAATTTTATAAAGAATCTACTTAGAAGCACAGTTTTCTTAGTGCTATTGATATATTATATCATGAAGCCTGATTCTGATTAGTATATCATACCGTTTGTGGGAATATTCATATACACAAAATGTAAACAACTCATTAGAGCATTATAAAATTTTGTTGGGGGCAATAATATTCACAAAATATCTTCTTAAACTAATAAGAGAGAGAGACAATGTATAACCTCTGATATATATATTAGCTCATAACTGGAATGATTGGGGTATATTGTATCAAGCTGGAAAAGGAAAATATTGACTAAATTAAAAAACTAAACTGTTTCCCTTTATTTACTGTGATTTCAAAATGAAGAATTGAATTTGATAATAAAAATTAAAGGTTGAGTTATCAAAAACGGTGATTTTTGTACCAAAAAACTTTCCTGAACAAATCCTTTAGCAAACTATCACAGCACTTTTTTTAAAAATATGCTTTCTGTAATTTCTCCTAAATTTTTACTCATATTTTATTATTTTAACACATTGGCTTCAAATAATGGGAAAAATTAAATATTACTTTAATTTTTTTTCTATTTTAATTAATTTACATGTTTCATCTTAGCATTTAGATTTGATCATAATTTTTTATGTAAATATAAAAAAAACATCTGTTGAACAATGATTTCAAAAGTCATTTCAACAGTTACTGGTTATATAAAATATATAAAAATGTAATGAATTCTTATAAATTTTATTTCCCAAAGTAATATAAAGTACGTGCGAATTTATTATGTATCCATGAATTAAAAGTTTAAACTCATCATCTTCATCAGTTTTTCTATTTATAATCAAAAAAATATTTAATGAAGAAATTATATCAAACTACTATTTTAAATAATAATTATAAAATGCAAATGGAACTGACAAAGTATATAGAAATTGAATCCAGCTTCATTTACAGTTTTCACTGATTTAAAATGAGTCACATCAAATGCTTATTACAGTGAGCTATCCATCAAATACACCAAACCAATAAGATCAATAAATATACTTTCAAAGACTCTTAACCTTTAATACTACAAAGATAGCATCCCCTACAAAAGATCTATAATACACTTATATTACAAGAAATTCAAATCTACAGAACTAAATACTGATGCAATTTTTGTACCACACAGTCAAGTTTTGTTAGCTTACTAATATTTTAATGCATTAATCATTAAATGCTCTCATGCAGTTCGGAAGTTTGTATACATAACACACATTATACTTTGATTTAAGCATTTCTTTATTCATTTACAATTATTAAGTTTTTTAATAATAGTAAACAAATAGTTTATTTGCATAACAAGGAAATAATACTCTAATCCTCTGAACTAGGAGCCATGTGAAACTGCTTCTTTCCATAAAATAGATTCTAATATTACGATATTCTAGAAATATTTTAATAGTCACATATTTTATTTCCTATTGATTCTAATATAGTCGTTAAGTAATTTTTTCTCTAGGTTTGAGATACTTTTTTTTTCACTTCCTTTTCTGAATAAGTTAAAAGCAAAAAATGAGTAGTAATATTGCGTTATGAATAAATAAGATAAAAAAATTAAATCTGAAGTGCAAAAAAATATTGATTAGTATTCTTATTCTAATCCTACTATTATTTTTCTAAAATTTTTATATTCTTATTCTTCTAAGAACTATCATTGTACAAATTGTCTCCCATCTTATTTTTGAAATCTTTTGGAAAAATATTTCCAAGAAATAAAATAGAAAATGCAAATATAGTTTATATCTCAATAGACATCAGAATAATGACAGCATATAGATGGGTATCTGAAAGATCATAAACTTCAAAGAGAGATGCAATTATAAACATATAAAAATGATAGGTCCCAACAGCTTATTTAAGAGATAGAATAACAGGCATAGATTAATAAATACAGAAGACATTTGTTCCAATGCTTTACAATGTAATAACATTTAAAAATACAAATCGATCACAATAATCTGTTTCATTTGTTTAAATTATTCATTGTAAAAAGAATTTTTAAATCAGAAGTTAGTGAAATATTTAAGCAGCCTTATAGAAGAAAATTCTATAATTATATGCAGAAATACATGATTCTTGATGACAAAATACTAATTTTTTTTTCATTTAAATCAATTGGAAAGAACAGATATAAAAAATAATTTTTCCATAATCTATTTTATACATAATTAATTTTTAAAACATGATTCATAAATAAATAGTACTTTCAGGTAGCTTCTTTTCATCAATTCAGGGTGCACAATATTTTCTCAAAACAAACATACTTAAAACATAACATTAATCTATAACTGCTCAAAACCATGATAAAAAAAATAAACAACAATAAAAATAATATTTACTTGGACTTAAGTGGAATTCAACATTTGTTATGGTGTATAAGGTGGAGGAGGAGGTAAATTATTCAGGTAAGAGACATTCTGTTCTTGAAAATGAGACCAAGATTGAGAATGAGGCAAGCCAATAGAGAAAGTTTCTTCCTGCTGATGATTATCCAAAAGCATAGAGACATCATTACTTCGGTAAAAAAGGTCACATCGAAACAAATTTGATGCAGTAGCTAGAATAGCTACTACACCAGCTGCAGCAACTAAATAATAGCAAGCTCCAAAGGTAACTTCTACCTTTGTTGCAGGATATAATTTTGTGAGTTCTTGCTGTTGAACCAAAAGGTCTGACACATAATAACAAAGACCGATGATTATCACAATAGTAATAACTGTAAATAAACAAATAAATTTAATCTCAGGAGGAAAAAATGATAACTCATATCAAAATGTGAAAAATAGTAAATCTATCAAATCAATCCTCTGAGAACTAAATAAAAAAGAATATTAAGTAAACTCACACTTTAAAGGCTAGGCTTCTCCTTTTAGGCCAAGCATAGAAATTTTATAAAAAGTAAATGTCCTAATGAATGTAATTAAATGTATTTCAAAGAAGCTTTCATTGAAATATATTTAAATTACATTTATTAAGACACAAAAAGTTTTGCAAATGAAAAAAATTTTTATTTAAGAAATAAAAAACACTGTGTATATGTACCATTGGCCAAATGAATGAACAAATCACGTAGAACAATTGTATTATAGGCAAATTTTTATACTATTTATGGCAACTTTCAAAAAATTTCAAATGCAAATGGACTTAGCACTTGAGGAACAAACAAATCGTGTGGTATTTACAAGCTTTACATCATCTCAAGCATTTTTTCCAAATTCATTTAAGATATTCATAATATTCCAACAGTCCATATTTTTTTATAGCTGTGGATCAGGATGATTTTATTAGGATGTGTCATAGGCAATTACTACAGGTCTTAAGTCTGATTTTGTGTCAGTAGAAATTCTAGTCAGCTTCCAAGAATTTACTATAACACTATCTATAATGTTTGTAAACTTAAACAATATCACAATTTCTAATAAAATCTGAAACTTTGCATAAAAAGCATCTTAAATTTTTGCCCATTTTTTTAGCATTTAGCCAATAGTTCATTTATGCACCATAAAATTTAAATAAAATATTTTTTAAGTTTATATGACATCTGTTTTATTTATTATTTACAGAGCTAACAACTTAAATACATTATATAAACATCATAATCTCAAGATGAATAACTATACATTTTCATAAAGTCAAATTTGTCAATAACTTTTGAAGTTAAAAAAAAATTTGTTTATTTTAAAAACTTCAATAGAAAGTGTTTACATTAATTGTATTAATAATTTAAACATGACTTCAGAACCCTTAAAAATAGCAGAAAAATAAAATGATGATTTTTGTGATGATACATTTATGCATTTTTGGCTGAAAATGGGTTAAAGAGATATGTTACATAAATGCCTCACTAAATCTTATAATAGACAAAATTAAGATCAATATTAAAAGTTTCTTTAAATTTATATTTAATTTACAGAGGCAAAATTTAATAATTTCAGCAGTCTGAAGCAAGAATATTCAATCAACATAAAATAATAATTAAGTTTATTTAAAATAGCAAATAATACTAATATAGAATAGCAATATGATTTTAGAATCGCAAAACTTAAAAGTTTGTAGATTGAAAATAATTTAAACAATTATAAACTCTTGTTAATCCAATTATGCAATAAATCCAATTTTTTAGGTGGAAAAAAGCAAAATATTTTTAAGAATCATATGATTATCAAAACTTTCAATTTTAATGAAAATTTATTTTCCATGATTACCTTTAAAAATTTTTAATAACTTTTTAATGTTCACATTTTTTGTGATAATAAATTGCTGATAATCTTTTTAATTACAGTATTTTACTGTATACAATCTGTGGCAGTGTATTATCCACAAAGCCTTTTCATGAGTAAAAGAAAAAAGTGTAGCATAACCATCAACGGCATATAATTTTCAGCAATTTTTCCAACAAAAAATCCAAAATATATATATTATTGATAATATGATGCCACATAAAAATACATTTAAATTCAAAATATAATTAATTGCATAAAAATACACTTATAATGAAAAAATCTGATTTGATCCTATTTGAATCTACTGCAATAAATAGAAATGGAAGAGGCAATAATTCTAAACTTTTAGTAAAACTTGTTTTTTAGTTTTTAAAACGAAGTTATACATATTTTAAAAACAAATAGTTTTTTCTTAATAATTAAATAAAAGAAATGGATTATTTTCAAACCATGCATTGGGTATACATTTTCCTTTTTACTATGCAGGCTTTGATTTTCAAATGCGTACAAAATATATTAACAGTAAGGTAATTTAAACTAACATATTTTCTAATAAATATACTTTTATAAAAACTTCAGAACATTCTTTTAGTTAAAATAATAAAAACAATAGAAACTTCTCAACAATTTGAAGTAAAAAAGTTTATTTCACACTTATTTTGAAGTAAGCAATTCAGTATATGCAAATATAGTATTTGTAGATATATATTATTTTTATAAATATAACTTTAATATTGATTTTTCCCAACAAATTTTTATCATTTTGAATTTTTTGACAAATTTAAACTATTAAAATTCCAAAATTTAAAAAAAATTTACACACAAAGTACTTCAGCAACAAATTTGATCATATTTATAGCAATTTAATCTCAAATTGATCATTCAATTGCAATTTTTACACATATTACAGAAAATAATTTGCTTTAATTGAAATCAATTTGAAATTAAAAAGCAAAACGGAAAAAATGTTAAATTTATATACAATGAATCAAATTTATCATAAAATAAAATTGTTAACAATAGTTTATAAAATAAGAATTCTGAAAACTTGAAATTAAAATAATAATTTCCTCTTCAGTAACAAAAAAAGGAGAATTAAATTATCAATTTTTAAATAAAAATTAATTTTAGAATATCTAAGACACAGAATAGATTAAGAGAAAAAAAATATGAGCTATATTAATTTTCTAAATAACATGATTATCATGAATCATTCCACAAATATAGACTGTAATAGTTTCCTTTTGCAATTGAATTGGATATAGTTTATTCAAAATGTGATGAATATATGCGAAATGAATAAAAAAATATTTAAAGTGATAGTTTAGATAACAAAAATAATGTTTAACATTAAATAAAATATAAATGAATAAAAATAGAATAAAAAAAGGTTTTAACATAAATTTTCATGAATAAAAAAGTATTTTATATAAAAATTAAATAATAAACTGTTATTTAAAAAATTAATAATTTTAATAAAATTGATTATTACAAACAGAAAAATACTACATATTTTAAGATTGGTACATGACACATTACATAATTTTAGAGGTTTAAAAATTCCTAATTTAATGCAAGAGTAGCTATTAGGTCAGTTGAAGTACCATTTTAAAGTATTACAGAATTATAGGAGATTAATTTCGAAAAAGACTTTAAGCAACATAGCATAATTGGTAATTAGTTACTGCATAATTTAAAGAAATATTTCTTTATATTTTTCACTTTATACTATTAATGAAGTATCATTAACAGTACTCTGTATTTATATTTACACTGCTGGCCACCGTAAATGCAACATCTGTATGCAACCGTAAATGCAACAAATGGTCTGATGGAACCATGCAAATAACATGAAATTTACAACATGCATTATCGGAAGTGAGGCACGCAAATGATTAGAATTTTCGCAAATCACAAAAAACGCAAATCACACATGCACACCATGCATGCCTGTGGTATCACTTCAAAGTGGTACTTAAGGCTTGGAAATTTTGACGTTTTCAGGTTCGGCAAAAATGTTTTTTTTTGTGTGGTTTTTTTACAAAAAAAAAAGATTCATTATGTCTCGAAGAAAGCAGCAATCATTTTTTGATCAAATATCTGAGTTCAATAGAGGAAAGATAGTGGATACTGAGATCGTGGATTAACTTTCAGAGAAATTTGTAGGCGTATTGGATGAAATCAAACAAATGTAATGTGGATATGTGATCATTGGATGCAAGAGGGTATGGCAAACTGACAAGTTTGATTGCATCCAGTTCAGTGCATCACCTCACGTAATAGCAGGCAAATTGTGTGCATGGCAGTGACGGATCGCATAGCCATGTCACCAGCCACAGTACATTCAATCTGTAATGCATCACCCAGTGTCTTTGCGTACCATTCAAAGCTGCTTACAGCAGAGTGGTCTGTCATCAAAACGTTCATTGCTTTGTCTACGCTTGATGCAGAACCACGGACATCTCTGCCGCCAATGATGGGATGAAAGAAGGATATGAATGGCAGAATAAAATGAAATTCTCTTTACTGACAAGTCATGCTTCTCTCTGCATCACCATGAGGGTTGCATTTGAGACTGGAGACTGTGGCGAGAGATAGCTGAACGAATGCATTATGAACCACTACACTGGCCCTGCACTGCGTATTATGGTATGGGATAGTATTGGATATCACTCTCACACTCTAGTTTGCATTACTAACACTTTAAACATATAGCACTACATCTCAGAGGAGCCAGATGTCCTTCCTTACCTTCAGGGTTTTCCCACAGCCATATTTCAACAGTATAATGCATGATCACACATAGCAGGCATTGTCCAAGGGTTCTTCGTCAATCACCAGATTGAATTGCTTCCCTGGCCGGCTTGCTCTCCGGATCTTTTGCAATAGAAAACATGTGGTCCATGGTTGCGCAATGATTGATCCAGTTTATATCCCCAGCTGCAACACCAGATCAACTTTGGCAATGTGTGGAAGCTGCTTTGCCTGCCATACCCCAAGAAGACATCCAAAGTCTCTTTGAATCAATGCCGAAACATATGGCAACAGTGATCTCTAACAATGGCAGCTACACTGGCTACTAATTTTGGCAGAAACAACAGTTCACAGAAATTTATAAATTTAATCACTTAATATTTGGTCAACATGTTATCCACAAAATAAATTTTGTTGTGATATCTCTTGTCTTTCTTGGTGTTGTAATTTGCCTGACCAGCAGTGTATTATTTTCATGTTTTGTTTTTCTTTTGTAATTTTTCTTTTACTTTCTTTGTTAAAATGACTTTCTGGAACACTTTATTTCACAATCCCAATCAATAACCCAATTGAAATTTCATTAATCATAAAGTTATTGTACTAAGTTCATAAACATTATTTTGGAATAACTTTTAGTGGGAAGTTAGGAACAAGTAATTAATTTATGTCTAAAATTATTTGGTGAGTTTGAAGCATTGCTTTTTTATTATGTTTAATCCCTTTATATTTCATTCATCTTTAATTTATAATTTCTGCTTAACTGTCTGAAAGTATTTGTGTTGTAGAAAGTATTTATGCACTTAGTATTAGCAAAACTAACTCACTAACAAAATTTTTTTATAATTGCAAAAATAAATTTTAACAAAATAAAGAAATGCAATGCAACTTAAGGTAAAACCTTTCATTATAATATTAAGTGATTGTTCTATAAGATAGAAAAAATTTCAAAATATAAAGTTTAAGAAAAAAGACTAAAATTCTCAAACATAAACTAAAATTTCTAAGCAACAAATGAGCAGAGTATTTTTTCTCTTCTAAAACTTGAACCAAACAAGATTGAAATAAACAATTTAAAGCACACTTTCTGAATAATTGGACAGATTTTAAAAAATTTCTTTCATAAACTAAGTTTTTATAAAATAATTTTTTTTTTTTTTTACTGAAAATATTAACAATTTTTACATCAAATTTCAGAGAAATGTATTATATTTTATTCCCTGCCTAAGTTGATAAATACTTTCAAACAGTTAAGCAGAAATTATAAATTAAAGATGAATGAAATATAAAGGGATTAAACATAATAAAAAAGCAATGCTTCAAACTCACCAAATAATTTTAGACATAAATTAATTACTTGTTCCTAACTTACCACTAAAATAATGTTTATGAACTTAGTACAATAACTTCATGATTAATGAAATTTGAATTGGGTGCAAGATTGTGAAATAAAGTGTTCCAGAAAGTTATTTTAACAAAGAAAGTAAAAAAAAAAATTACAAAAGAAAAACAAAACATGGAAAAAAATTTTTTTGTTTGTTTTGAAAGCTCACTTAAAATAACGCTTTCAAACTTCAAAATTTTAAAATCAAAGCATTTTATATCAGAACTGTGTAGTAAATTCATGAAATGACAGAATTCATTCTTCATTGAAATTAAAAAATACAACGATGAAAATTTTGCATTAAAACTGCAACATCAAAGATGGCATCCATGCAACATGTGTTAAATTTGCATGTAAGATGTTACACAATAGAATGTAAAAAGGACAAACACGCCAATGTATGTGCATAAAGAAAATTAAAGAACTATGTCTGTACTGTATATAAAAGGGAAGACATTTTACTCAAAACAGCAAACAGCTTTTAAATCGCTCAACTATAACAATATGTCCAGAGCAAACAAGATCTTTTCAAGATTAACAAGAAAGAAAATCATAATGTTAATCATACTAAAGTGAGTCTTTCATAAACTCATAAGATAAACATTACAAAGCCTTTTGGAAGTATGCAGAGAAAAGTTTGAGAGTTCTATTTTTACATTTGTAATGAGAAAAAATAAATTTTAAATTTTAAGAGTTTTCAAGAGTAAACCCTCCTCCATAATTTGTGAAATACTTTAAAATATAAATAAGTTAAAACATAAAATTTTAAAACATTAAAACATAAACAGAAATAAATTAAAACATAAAATATGATTAAAAAAATTAGAGTATACAAATTTTGAATTCAATTTACCAGAAAATATACTCCCAACAGCACAACGTCTTGTACATCTAATAGCCTGATTTTTAAGCCCAGTTATATCAAAATAAAATTGGCAGAAACTGAAGAAAATAGACAAAAAACATAAACCAATGTTAACTCGTTGAATGGTAATGATCTCTGCAGTCAGGCAATTTTTCATGTCTATAAAATAATCAACAAATGAAAATTGAAATACATAATTAAATAACTACTAAAATAACACATTAGATAATGTTAGATTAAATCAGTAAAACAGAAAACACTGATACTTAAAACATTTTTTAATTAAAAACAAATCATTATAGAAGCTTTTCAATTGCATGAAATGAAAAACTATACTGATTTCTTAATATTTAAACAGGAAATAAATAAAAGATTTTAGGGGTAAATTATATATTTTCAAGGTAAAATGTAGTAAAATGAAATTTATATCGGCTACACTTTATTTACATATTTTAAAATGTTTTATATTTGATTTACTAAATAAATTAAGCTGTAAAAACTATGCATGTATTAATGCATAAATTCCAGATATAACTAAAAATGAAAAAATATTTTCAAAAAATAATAAAATATTAAATGCTAAATCAGAGAAGGCACAAACCATCACCAAGACGTTTCTACTGCCAGCTATCAAAGAAATTTTAGAAATGGTTTTAGACTATTCAGCCATATCCAATGCTATAAAAAAATGCCCAACTAAGTAATGATAATTTCCGACAATGAATTAAAGAAGTGTCCAAAACTGTAGTAGCAGTTTTATACAAACTTTTAATACCAATGAATTTTCCCTTCAGGTTAATGAATCAACTTTGCAAAATACTAATGAGGCTTTAGCTTTTCTCTGATTTGTGAAGGAAGAAAATACTTCAAGCTATGATATTTGAAAGAAATACAATACCAGATACTAAAGACCAATCTAGTTTAAAATCTATCAAAATTATTTTAAATAGAAAAATGTCAATGATGGAGATCTTGTAATGGTTTGTTGGTATCATGTGTTCATTATTTTTTTCAACAAAGAGGTACCAAGTATTTTATCTGTTCACATCATATTTCACAGGTAGTATTAATTAGCAAAAAACCTCAGCAACAATTTACATGAGTTTGTAATCTCTTCTCTAAGCAAGATTTGCAGTAAAGCTCTCAAAGATTGATCATATGAGTTGAAGTTATGTGAAGTTGCCTAGCTCTCCAAGACAATTGCCTCAACAGGTTTAGAAATCTTTTTTTTTTTTTTTTTTCCAAATTTAAATTTGAATTCATGTAACTTTCAGACAGACAATTTAAAAAGATATATCTTATGTAACAAATTTATTTGCAAATTTCAATGAAATTAATTCGCAATTTAGAGGCAGAGAGCTCAACTTAATAACTTTAAAATCTGTTTTTTTTTTTTTTTCACCCAATCTTACAAACAAAATTCATCTTGTGAAAGCAGAATTTTAGACATAAAGAGTTATGCTAGTTTCTTATTTTGTCAACTATGCATAAAAATCAGGAAATTCCCTATCACAAAAATTTAAAAACAATACTTAAAGTCTCGGTACAAAAAATTTCTGAGCCTTTTGAGGATATTTTGTCACTGAAAGTCTCACACTGGGTTAACCTGTTTCTGAATACTGTAACAATGGAAATTTGGATTGAGAAGGAAATGGTTGAGCTTTCAACTAATGAAACTTCTGAAAACAGCTTCCATAATAGTGGTCATCTCACATATTTTTAGCATTAAAATAACGATGGTCATCTTTTTACCTAAACAGGTGGCTCTTCCAAACTTTTTAACTGCTTTCACTTCCTCGAACTATATCAAACACAAGTTCAAAGTATTGACTAATCTAATTACAAAAAAAAGGAATCAACCCCAAATCAAGAGAAAAGGGAATTTGCGCCTTCACCTCGCTAAATAAGTATTGTACTGAACAATCGGCTCTAAGCCATCAAACATAACCATCCATCTAACATACTAGATTGAATTATTAATATTATTTTAGTTTAATTTTTACTTGTCTTTTTACTTATCTAATTAAGAATAAAAAATTCATAAGCATAAAGGATCATTTCTGCATTTTTTTTTTTTTTGTATTCCCCATTTTGAATTTTACAATTAGTTTTTACAAGCATACTTTCAAGGTAAAACAGAAAAGTTGCATTAAATATATAATTTTACTACACATAAGCAAATTTATATAAAACAAAATAGCTATGGAAACAAGTTATTTAATTTGAAGAATCATATACATAATTTCAAATCTCTGAATTTATGCACGTTAGGCAAACACTGAAAAATAATTTCATGATGACAATTTTGTTCCTTTACTGTGAAGGATGCAGAAAGATCTGTGATGACGCAGAAAGTAATACATCCATGTGAGTTAGGGCCATACATAATTCTAAGTAGGAAGATCACAGGTAAGTATAAATGCAGTATTCTCACAGATTTCTGCTCCTCTATACTCTAGGTCAGTGCTCCGCAACCGGTGTGCCACAGCACACCGGTGTGCCGCCGCTTGAAATTACACAACATATTTATTTTAATGCAATGTACTCTAATACAAATTTACAATTTATAAAAACGAATTGTATATACTTACTATATTTCAATGCAAAACCATAAATAAAATAACAATTGTTTAGCACTTGCTATAATGTATTCACACAATAGAAGAAATGGATGTCAATAGAAGTAAATAGAAGATGGACTCTGTAGTCTGGGTCGTACTGAAAACTTTACATTTTCAAGCATAAATACAATGTTACAACAAGAGCTCAAACGCCGTAGCAACTAGATCGAACTTGTATTGTGGTAGATTAAATTTGCGAATACGGCTCTAGCTAAAAATGTCATCACAACCAATCTCCTAACCACCTGCACAATGTTTATATCGACTGTTCCTGAAAAATAGTGATTGCGCAGAATTCAATAGTCAGCAGACAGCGTTGTTTAGGATTTAGAACGAACCTAATATAATATTGTCAGTGTTAGATACGAATTTCTACTGGACACATACAACCAGATCACTTCTTACCCCTATAAATTAAATCGCAGAAGTTTATAAATAAACCATTCGTGTTTGTTATTAACGTGATTTATTTTTGTGCCCATTTCAATATGGATAAATTTTTATTTGGAAAACAATCTACTTCTCGGGCAGAAGATGATGAACCTTGCACAAGCAGTATTGCTAAGAAAAGAAAGATTGTGAATAGAAAATACTCCGAAGACTACATTCGTTATGGCTTTTATTGGTGCGGCGATGAAGCGGCTCCGAAACCATTATGTGTAATTTGCAACGAACAATTAACAAACGACTCAATGGTGCCCAGTAAACTAAATTGCCATCTAACTTCAAAACATCCGAATTGTGCTAAAAAGGATATATCATATTTTCAAAGGTTTTTGGCTCAAAATTTAAAACAAAAAAAATTTATGACGTCGACCGTATCTGTTTCCGATAAAGCATTAGAAGCTAGCTATTACATTGCAAAATTAATAGCTCGTGAAAAGAAACCTCATACTATTGGAGAAAAACTTATTAAACCCACATTATCACATTAATTACCCTTTTTGCCTATTTTTTTGTATTATTGTAGTTTTGTAATTAATTATATATGTTATGTACATATAATACCGTAAATATGTAAAATAAAACGAATTAAAATATTAATTAATGTATTATTTTCTGATGTGTATACGTGTTGTTTTATTATATTTATACCTATTAAATTTGGTGTACCGTGAAAACCAGAAAAAGCTTTTGGTGTGCCACGAATAAAAAAACGTTGCGGAGCACTGCTCTCGGTAATAGAAACAATGTGTTTCCCAGAAAATATCTGCTCCAAGATAGCAATGCCTTTATTTATATAACTCACTGTTCTTAAAACTGGTTAACCATAAGAAGAGATTAGTATTTCACTTAATGTTCTTAATTTCATGGCAACAACACAAAACCAATGTAGGAATTTTCAGAGTGCACAAAGTCTGTTCTTAATTTCTTCTTCTCTACCAGTAATTTCAACTTAAGATCCTTCTGCAAGAAAACTAGATTGGAATTCCTTTTATTTATGTACAGTCTTTATTTATGCAACCCAACACAGATGCTAACTGTAATTCAAGCTACTGATGCCCAAACCATCAATAGATAAAACTTTTGCATTTTCTCACCAGATATTTCTATTTTCTTATCCTATATGTGTACATGAATGTAAATCAGCCTCTATAATATACACATTAATAATACAATAAGAAAGTGAATATTTAGACAAAATTTTAGTACTTTTACTTTATTTAAATACTTTTATTGACCCACAAAATAAATTCATAATATTTAAACAGAAATTTTTAATATTTTTTTTTATTTAAAAGCAAAAAAAATATAACATACAGATAATTTAATTATGAAAACATTTTAATAAATTCAATATTATTAAATCTTAAATAAAGGAAAATGTAAGATTTTGATACGAAAAAAATCAGTGTCAGAAACATAATAAGATTAATTAACTAAAAAAACTGAAATAAAGTCTGATGAATTGGTAAAATAAAATCCAAACTGAAATATACAAGGGGCAAATTTTTTTTCCTGGCACATAAAAAAAGTATCCATGTCACTTCTCAACATATTTTAAAATTATGGCAGCAGCTACATCATCCCATCTCAAACTACAATAACTAATCAATATTCTTCTTTGAAAATATTAAAAACACCATGTCTTATAATATAATTCTCTTTAGAGATGCATCAAACTAGTCATCAACCTCAATCTTAAAAAATGTTTATTCATAAAAAATTGCATTTTTAATAAATATTTTTAAAAATAAGAATTTTATTTCATTTTTAATAAGCAGTATCTCACCATCATTTAACCCATAATATGCTAATGAAGAATGGGTAAAGTTTTTTGAAGCCATAGGAAAAATTCCAATCTGAACAGAACCTGGATAGAAAAATTGCTCTGCTCCTAAAACTTGAAGTGCACATCCTCCTCCTTTTAGATAATACCAATTTGGAAGAGCTAAAGCCATTATAAGAAGAAATATAAGTATAGCACTGAATACAGCTGCAGGAATATTTCTTTCACGATCATTATTTGGTCTTGAAGGTTGATTAACAAAATTAGCAGGAATAACTGATAGCATATTCTTTCTAGCCTTGGAAAAAACTGAAAAAAATATAAGAATGTGTAAATGCATGGCATTAACTAATTTTAAATAGTTACTTTCAGAAATTACAATCTTATTTATGTTGCTCTCTAAGAAAAACAAAATTTTATTATTATGCTTTATATTTTCATGTTCAGGGAAAACTGAGAACAATATTACTTTAAGTATTCAATTTTTTAATTATATAGTTATTTCTTATTAAAAAGCTAATTAAACTAAGGGGAAACTTCTATAAATAGATCTGTGGCTCAAAATGCTTTGTCAAGATAAACAATTGGTGTAATCACTGCAAACTCTTATGTATAGTAAACCTAAGAGATAAGCATTCAGAGAGATATAGTCAAATTTATTTAACTCTTAAAAGCAGTCTTTCATCATAACTGAAATGTAAAATGCAATGGGAATGGAAAGCAAAACTTAATTGAAGAAAAATCAAAAATTACTAAATGTATATATATTTACATGTGAACATTAAAAAAAATATATATATTTTTTAATGTTCACATATAAATGTAATTTTTTATTTTGAATATTAGTTTATATCGTTTTTTCCTTGTGTTTTTATAGTCATTTAATGTAACCAAAATTCATATTAATTTTCCCATTCTTAGCGAATTTCTACCAGATTTAAATTTCTGAATGACCTAGAAATTTAATTTTAGAATGGATTATTGATGGGCAACATCAGAAATTCTTTATTATTAATTATTATACATTAGCTTTCTTTCCGCACCAAGTTTGCTTGAAAAAACTCATTATTGATAGGGTGGTCATTTCTGATACATTTGCATGATATCAATCATCTTGCTTCTACAATGATGAAAAATCGGTGGATTTTACAAACAATTACTGGACCATGGGAAATAAACAAGACAAAATTCTGCCCTTCCTGTTGAAAATGTAATTATTGATAGGCTAGTCATCAGAATGAAGGAATTTGGGAATGCTTGCTTCTACAATGATGACAAATAGGTGAATTTTAAGAAACTTAGATCTCAACTTAAGTTGTTGTAAAGTCATGAATTAATATGAATTAGGAATTATTTAAGTTGAACTAAACGTGTGTGTGTGTGTGTGTGTGTGTGTGTGTGTGTGTGTGTGTGTGTGTGTGTGTGTGTGTGTGTATATATATATATATATATATATATATATATATATATATATATATATGATAAATTTTACAAATTTATCATGAATCACATGCATTATTTAAACTATTAAATAAACAGTAATAATATTTTGTATACCTCAAAAACTGATTTGCCTAATTTCTATTATTTGAATTCCTGTAAGAATAAGCTACAATTCTTTTAATTATTGATTGATTTTTCATTATTAAGCTATGGTTAGGATCAATAAATAATGAAAAAAATGTTTCTAGAAATAATAAACAAGATTTCAATTTATATGATGAAAATTAAATTTTTATTAATATAAGTTATTACAAATTATTTAATAATATTTATAAATTAATAATAAATTTATAAATAACTTATTGAAAACTATTACAAGAGTTTAACAATGAAACTTTTCAATTGTTAATAATTTACTATTACTAACTTTTAGAATGATGAGTCCAGTTTATTTATAATATGTATGTAAAGAGATATGACTTATTTATGGAAAACAAAGTATAAATATCGCACAATGAAATTACTTTAAAAAATGAATCTTAAATTCACATTATTTTCTGGAAACTCCATTGTATACAATAATCAAGATGCATGTTGAAATTTACATTGATTTTTAATAACTCTCATTTGAGCAAAATTAATGTGGTCATTAATATAGATAACATTCTACATGCAAAGAAACACATGCTATAAGAGAAATACTAATTATCAAAACTGAAAAGCTCTCTACTTGGTTCAATTAATTTGTTATCTAATAATAAAAATAATTATGCAAAATGAGGAAATAATTGAAATTAGAAATAGGATTTAAAATTCAACAGTTAAAGAAAAATTAAGCAAGCTTAAAGGCAAAAGAAAATGAAAAGCGCACTTGATGGATTTTACAAGAAATTCCTGCTCGATATATCATTAACTCCAACCAATACACCATCAACCCTTCCTCTTTGCTCAACATCATCTTTAAACAATAAGCAATCTTGTTAAGATACAGTAGCACCATAACAAAATTGCTATCATCCTTACTCCAACCAATACACCATCAACCCTTCCTCTTTGCTTGACATCATTTTTAAACAATAAGCAATCTTGTTAAGGTACAGTAGCACAGTAACAAAATTGAAATCATCCTTTTGGCTTAAAATCAGAGCAGATCTACTTGCAGAAGTATCTCCTAAATTAATTATAATATGCATAATGATAGATGAAAGTTTGTATTTAATAACACTCATTTAAATCATATTCCAACTAAGATTTTTCTTGACACATCTCTCAAACTATTTTAGATTTTTAGTATATGTTATTAAATAGTAATTATTGGTTCATTAAGGATTTAAAATATCTTGTAAGTTTTTAGATAACAAAAATGATTTTAAGTGTTAAAAAAGCAGAGATGTGATACATATTCAAATTCAGTAAACAAATAATTAAATAATCAAATAAGTCTAACAGGAAAATTTTTTAATACAAGTAAATGATTTTATTTAAAGACTAAATATTTGCAGTCAAAAATTTATAAAGTAATGAGCAAATGTTATACTTGAATTTTTACATTTTTCCCTGAATTTTGGCTAGAACTATTCTCAGTCTGATATCTTTCAATATTTAATAAAAGTAAATATTAAAATATGTAAGTTGGATATTGACTAAATATTTGCTATATGTCTTATGCACAAATTTCTATTCTAATAAAAACTTAGATGTTACTCTACATCTAATTTCAGTAACAAAATCAAAGATGTTACAGGATGACTAGATGATGTCACCTTCAAATATTCCTATTTTGGAAATAATTAGCTGTAGAATTATAATTTATGTACACATTAATACCATTAAAGGTTTAAAAAATAAGCTATCAGCAATAATACAATGTGAACTCTAATGAAAACCTCTATTTTTAGACACAACTGGAAAATTTATCTTTTTTTATTCCTTTTCATACTGCTAAATGAAATTGTTATTGCTATATATTCATGTGTTAAAACACTTTTTTTTTTTTTTTTTCGTAAACCAAATTGTGCTCTAAAGGTTCAATTTATAGGTCCTATACACATCAATGAGGCAATTAAGAGAATTTTACAGAGGAATTTTAGACTACATATTCTATATATTTTCTATGTTATTTACTCATTAATCAAGTTAATCAAACAGAATATTGGAAAAATATTAAAGAAAAAAACATTAAAAAATTCGGAAAATAAAATAGTTTTGTAATTTTGTGATTACAATTGAAAATTTAAATACTTAAAATACAATTCTATGTCTGCAGAAAATAACTAGAATAAGATTCTTACCTTCAGTCATGGCCCAATTTCATTTGTCTACCACATTTACAACAAAAATAATCTTTAGAAATTAAACCAACATTCATACACTAATTAATAACTTTTATCTAATCTTTAACATTTAAGTAGAAAGTATCTCAAAATTTCATAGTATCCATTTCAATGCACAATATTCAGGTGAAGTCAAATTTAACAAATAAAATTATGCATCAAATGTAAAATTAATAATAAATAAGGCACAAATTGAAATTACGGCCAAGTATTGAAGTTTCGAATCTACATTAGGTGATAATTGCTTTTGGTAAATTGATTTAGCATCGAGAAAGAAAAATCACAAAATTTTATCACATTTGATTAATTTTTGCTCTTGGCGAGCTGTGACTGTAATTTTAATTAGATTTTCATTACAGAATAAATAATTTTTGAATTGATATTAAATATTTTGGAGTAAGTATCATAAAGAATTAATTTTTTATTAAATTCAAAGCAATTAAAAAACAAACGTGATGATTGCATATTCTACAATTGCATAACAATTTAGTCTTAAGTTGTTACTCAAGAAATATACACAGAATACAATAGAAACATAAAAATGAATTTTTAATGACAAGAATATTGGACGCTTATATGTCTAGAAATATTAAATATAATATTAGAACTATCAAACATATTCTAAGTTTTGATTTTAGATTTTGACACTTATGTTCGATACAAATTACAAAAAGCAGATTTTATTTCTTAAAAACGTCATTCTTAAAACATCCAGTATTTTATTAAAAATAAATTAAGGGCGTTATTTTCTTATCAACCAAGTTAATCAAACATGATACTCACAAAAATTAAGTTCTCACAAATGAATTATAATGCACAGCAAATATTATAAAATAATTGAAGTTTCCAACTTCTCTTCTCAATCAAAAACAAATAATTAAGAAAAAAATAGGATTAATAAAAAAATATATAAATTTAAGTAGAAAATGAAACGAGCACGATTACATTCCAATTTTAGGAAATAAACATTTCGCTTTTGTATATTTACAAACCAATCGAAGATATGCACTTACTTATGCCAGCTTTCGAACTTTTCAGTTGAAAACAATAAACGGACATTGCTTAACTACTGAACTTTTTTCAAATGGCAACTCGTGATTTAAGTAAATCGAAACTGATTTATCTTATAAATCAGTTTGACGAACTGATTTAAATACGTTTCAATTGATTTGCAGTGTTTGTTGAAATGTCTGAAGTAAATCAAAATAAACTTATAAGAGAAGCAAAATTTTAAAAATTGATAAAACAGAATTATTTATACGAGTATTAACTGAACATTTAAAAATTATGTCTGGTTTGTGTTGAAATGGAAATGTATACGACATTCTTTTGTTTTTTGTTTCATCATTTAAAATATCATAATATTAATTAACGTCATTCTGTCCTGTAATAAATTTCCTAAATGTGTTCCTTTATGAAAATTCGAAAATATTATCATTTATTTTATCAACAAACAATAAGTAAAGTTTTAAATAAAAACCAATACTTCTTAAATCAGTTTCTAACGTAAAACAATGCGAAAGCTGGTTTCAGCGTGCTGTTTAAGTTAAATCAAATTTTAATTAAAATTGATTCAAAAAGTGTAGTTCGAATAGGACAATGAGTTTTATAAATGATTATCCTATCAAAGAGGTGGGGGAATATATAATTTTTTTAGACTTATTTGTATGAAGTTACTTGATTTCATAGATTACCTAAGCAGACTTACAAAAAACAGAAATAATTTATTCCTATCATTTAATAAGGTCCATTTATATTTGAGAGTCATTTTTATCAAAACTCATAAGTACAATATTGGTAATTTCAGTGAAGATAATCATAATATTGAACCAATAATGAGAGCCAAGTTATTCCCAATATAGAACATGTATATATCTGAACAATAAGCTAATAATGTATAAAAAATATATAGCCAAGTTTTCCTCTACTTTAAGATAAGCAAAATTTGATCTAATAATAACCCCTAGTTGCTTTTGATGTTTGGCATGTCAAGATAAAATTAAAGATCAAAAATTCACTTTTATTATTTTGCTTCCTTAAATATTTTCGTTAAAACTAAGTATCGTGATATATAGTATAATATTTTATATAATAAATTATTTGAAAAAAACATGATAATCTAAATTTGTAAACATGGTAATATTTTACAAGGAAATTTTAAATTTTTTATTTAATTCCCATGCAGTTATAGAAATCACTATTTTATATTTTTCAAATAATATAACAAAATATTAAACTGCAATCAGTAACTATATCTAAAAACATTTATTTAATCCTAAATATAAGTAGCTATTAAATCAAAGAAATTTTTAGGAAACATTTTTGCTCTAAAAATAATATATTAGATTTTATAATCTGACTTATCTCATAGTAATATTTTCGAGGTAAATTGTTATTATAAGAAAATGTATTGATTGTTATTTATTTATTTATAAAGAAACATACAAAGCATGTAATTACTATACGACTGAATTAAGTGTAACAATTGGCAAAATATACCTCTGAACACTAAGATAATTGAAAAATCTAATCTGGTTTTATTGGGACCTGTATTTAGAATTTTAATAATAATGATTAAATTGCACCACATATTAATTGAATTAAGGATTTAACCCACGAACACATGCTCTGAGTTTTAAAGGTTCAGTCTTAAAATACAATGTAGATATATCCGTTTTTTTTTAAAAGGATTACAGATTTTCAGTATCAATATTCATGGTCAACTACTTTCTAGACGTTGTAATAGCCACTTTTTTAATTTACTTTTTGTCAATAATTTTTTATGTTGAAGTCTCTATGTCCCGGTACCTGTGCTCGTGTATTTAGATTTTAGTTAATTTTTTCTGAGTTTTACAGTGAAATGATTAATCGTCCAAGAAGGAAATGAAATGGCTTGAAACTTTGCTAGAATATTTGTCAGCTGATGAAAAATCGATAAATATCTTCATTTATCGATAGATGAATAAACAAATCATAAATCGAAGTTTCTAGGGATCATAAACCTTCTACGGAAAAACGTAATGACTCTCAAGATTATCCAAATTCAAGAAAAATGTACACATTTTGTTTCAAACTTCCTATATTAACAAAGAAGACATAAAGCAAAGTAAATTTAAGAATTAAAAAAAATGGAAATTCATGAAAGAAATATATTGAGAAAAGAACCAGACTTCAATCATTTCATCTAAAATTTCATAGAATGATTAATAAAGCATTCTTCATCAAGTGAATCAGGTTAGCCATTAAGGAAAACTAAAAATATGGCCAAAGCAAAGTATTTCATATTTTTGCCATTCAAATAGACAAAACGTTGTCTAGATGTGATAAATTCATCAGTAGTGAATACAACACATATATTTACAAAAAATATATATATAAATAAATTATAAGTATTTTTTCTAATTATTTATTTTTAATGTAAGCATAATATCTGTTCTTTAATAGAAAATGCATTTAAAGGGATAGAAGTAATATGGAAAATATTATTTAACAAAAACGGCAAACCGAACCTCCTAGATCTAGAGCACATTTTTAACAAGTATGTAGTTTAAGAACGCCATCCCCCTGGTAAATTAAAAAAAATGTTTTATTATTCATTTATTTTCCTACTAACAAGAAATAATTCATTCAAACAGATAGCCGTCCTTAGAATAAATGGTTTTATGTATGTTTTGTATGAAATACTTTATATGAATGAAACATAAGTGAAAGTTTGTTTGCAAACATTGGGTGTTTATCAAATATGTTCAAGGATCAAGTTAGTAAAAAGAAAAGATAGAAATTTCTCAAAAATTGCTTCCAGCTTACTAATTCAAAAGAGTAATAAACTCTATCAGTGAAATTAATTAAATTTTAGTTTTCCAGAATTAACTAACTGAGTAGATAAAAATACAAATGTCTCTTAATTTACCAGAATGGTGAGAATTCTGCTGCTGCCAAAGACACAGAAGAAAAAACAAGGAACTGCCTCGTTTGATGACGTCATAGAATCTGTTAAATTACAATACAGTCAAATTATCATATTCACATGGTTGATGAGTACTTATTTTCCTATAGCTTGTTCTCTTAGAGTAAAGTCAATTTTTACATGATCAGATTCATCGAAAACATTCCATGATTTTGGTAAAGCTGAAAAAGATTGTGTTACTCAACAATAATTAATAATGACTTACTGCTTTTTTTCTTGAGGTACATCTGTTTTACGAAAGGACTAGCTTTTATGGCTTGACTTTTTCTCTACTGTTACCTTGGACATGCATAATTAATTACACCTTAAGCAGATTGCATTTAGTCTAATTTAAGCAGATGCAACTGACCCATCTGCATAAAGTGGATTTCGAAACACTACAAATATCTACTGAAACTCTTGAACTGCTAAATAATAGACAGAGGGAGAACTCTTCCTACCTTCTAATTTGAACTCAAACTATCTTCGTTAATTGTGGTGTTATCTTGGTACATTATTGGTGGACGAATTTGGACCAATCTTGAATGGTCTACATTTTGTTATATTAAACCAATTTATGTTGCTAAGATACAAACAAGCTTGACAGCCCATATTAAACCGAGCTTAACAGGCAAAATTGGTCTAGTCTGGCCAACCAAGTAGCACCAATCTTGGCGACTCATATAAGTTTGTCTACATTTTGTAGCTCATATATTGATAACAAAGGATTTTAGTTTAAATTGTAGAATTAGTACAAGTTTTTTTACATTATTTCAATACATACGCATTTTTTTATTTAAACCTGTGCATTGATGCATCTTTTATAACTAAAATAATTATCATGATTAAAATTTACTATTTTGCATTCTATATTAAAAAATTAATATAAGTAACAAATTTCTTATTTAAGCAACATTTAAACAAGTTGGATAATTTATCAAAACTACAAATTATTTATTTATGATGGAATTCACATTATGTCAGGTTAAAATTAGCAAAGAAAAAGAAGGGAAGTAAAAAAGCAAGGAATTATTTACTAACCAAATTTGAAAAAGTGAGCTATGTAACATATAGATCTAATTATTATGCATGCTACATTAGCAATATAAAAATTTTATTTGCTTAATATTAAAATCAAATCAAATTTCTGCATTATTTAACGCTTGCTGGTAGTTCAACTGTCAATTTTTGTGAATAAATTTATAATAACATTTTATATTTAACGATATTTTTATTTCACTAAATAATGCTTTTCTATAGTGTGAATTCCTCCCTCCCAACAAAAATAATTCAATTTTGATTTATTTAACAGGACGTTGTTCCCAGTGATTAGATAAGATTTAAAATTATAGTAATATAAGTAATGTGTTTTTATTTGGTTTCTTAGAAAATGAATAATTTTTTTGGGGCAATTTCTAAATTTCAATCTTTTTTAAATGAAGAATTTTTTCTGATAATTTTTTAAACATTTAAGTGAATAATTACTCTAAGAAATCATGCTATTTTTTTAACTTTTCACACAGTGGAAAAATTATTTTCGCCATCCTTAGTAATCTATATTTGTTTATCGACATTGTGATTTTCCCCATACGGAAATATATTGCTTTCTTTTAATACAATAATTTATACAGATATGTATCACAATTCATGATCGAATAATTAATTCTTGTACAATTAACGAATTTCGGAGTGAATCAATTATGTGAAAAGTGCGCGCTTGAGATTCTTCTTTAACTTTTCTTCAGAAAAATTTTTAATTGATACGATCATTTATGATGTTGTGTCGGTTTATTTAAATAAATAAATTTATTTCATTTCGAAAAATTCCTATATTCTCGATGTGGACAAAATTCGAAAAGGTACCGGTGCCCACACATTTTTTCGACCGACTGTATTATAAACAAATACTTAATTATATTATAACTGTTCTTTTCAATAATGTTTTTTTTTTTTTTTTTTTTTTTTTTTTTTTTTTTAAACCAAAAACATGCATTCAAATGAACAATTAAAAGAAATAAAATTCTATGACAACTCTATTTGGGAGGTTTTTGAGTAATTATACCGTTTTTCTGGAAATGGTCATTAAGTAATGCTCAACATAAATGTTTGATAGATTATTCAGAAATTTTTTCAATACATTTTGATTGGGTGACAACTTAAAAGTGGGCATATTAAATATGAAGGGTCTAGATTATTGTTTCATGAGCTACATTATGTTTACAGCCAGTGTTCGTTTATTGTAATATTAACTTAAAAGAAAAGAAAATCTAGCATTTTCAATAAAGTATTAAATAGGATAACACTTTATATTATATTATTAGTGAAATGCAAAAATTATATCTTTAAGAAGTCATTAGTTTTTAATTGAACTATATTAATGCATTTTTTAGGCATAGAATATTGACACTTATGCTGCAGGAGAAACATTTCGTATGATATGGAAAACGAATAATTTTTACATAGGCTGCTAATTTTATCTGAAAATGTTAAAGTTCCAATGTTTACCATTTTCAATAGAACTTTTACTTAAAAATTTACTGATACTTCGGATTTTACATACTTATGTTGAACATTCCAGAATAACTTTTAAATCAAACGGAAGCCACTATACAAATATTAAAGTTAGCAACAGTTTGAATTCTAAATTTTATTATTTATTATTCTTTATTAAAGAAAAGTTCATAATTTCAAACCAAAATCTGATTCCGATAATACTTATTTTATTTCAGTCAGTACAAGATGGAAAAAGAAAATAAAACTTATATGACTGACTTAAGAGTCATAATCAATGTATTTTTCAAATTCTACTATTGAAATTCTTATCGCAAACATACCTATCAATAAGAACATAAGAAAACAATATTTAGAAAACTATAACAGAGAATATTGTTTCTCTCCTGACACAATTACAAACAATGTTATGATTACAACTTAATGTGACTGATTTTATTTGTTTTGAAAATGTAAAATAAGATTCTGAAAAATTATTTTATAGGATTACTTTGGCTGTAATCTGTAAGATGCAATATTTCCAATATAATCATTAAAATTTTTAAATATAAGCATATTAAAATACCAGGTAATTAGGATATTTGAACTTAAGCAATTTTTTAAGTCTGACCATTTTAAAAGCATTGTATTTTTGACAGATAATGGAATTACATATTTTTATGAAAATATTTGAATGGAAGAATGAAGACATATCAGTTTTGTGCTACTTAAAATAAAAAAAATAAATTGTGAAAAATACATAAAAAATCATTATTTCAATTTTTTTTGTTTTGATAGTCATAATTTATATTCTGAAATATTTTATTTTCAAAATTTAAATTATTTAGTTTTTTAAGAAAGGAATTACAATTATAATTTCTAGGCCACTGATAATTACATAGTAATTAAATTCAATTACTTTAACATTCATGAGCTATATAAATAATATTAAAATGGAAAATGTAAATTACTTCTAGTTTCACGTGCACTTTTTATCGCGATCTGATAACCTTGATAAATAAAATTTGATAAATTAAGTTTCGATTATTTTGTTTAATAAAATGCTTTTTAGTCTCATTTATCAATAAAGTAATAAACTTCAAATTAGTTATTTAGTTAAGAAATTACTATTATATCATTCAATCAATTTACTAATTTCATTGATTATATTACAGCTAATTACATTATTAAAACATTACTATAAAAATTGGCTACTGACAGAGGTCACCGGTAAATAATGCATTAACAGTTGATAAAAGCTACTCTGGGTCACTATAAAAGAAAAAATTACTTTTTCCAAGGGGTCCAGAAGATATTTGGATATCCATGGTTGGTTAAGTAATTGTTGCATTCTGTCGCCTTTCATCCTCAAATTTAAGCAATCATAATAATTTTAGGTCGATTTTCTTATATCAGAAATGCATCTAGTAATTATCAATTTGTCGCTTGTAATTTTACAGACGAACTTTATCATAATTGTACCTCACAAACACACTAATCGTCAATTTTTTTTGTAACTCCATGATTTTATCAGTGAATGAGTTAATTTTAATAAACTTACACAATAGATTCTTAAATGTTAATTGGAATCAGTTTCAATACTTAATGATATTTTATTAATGTTAAAAAATTTTTTACAAAATTTTGGAAGTTAAAAATTGACTCTTCGAACATTGAAATGTATAATTATTTTAATTGTAATAATAATTTTGACTTTATTTATGCTTTATGATATTTTTCTGGGAAATAAAAATCCCAGATCACAAGATTTAAAAGACTTAAATTTGGAAGTTGTTAACAGATAGATAGTCTCAATTATTTGTTATTTCATTATGATATACATGGAATTTTTAATCTCCAAGTTTTTTACACAGCTCACATAAAATTTGATATATATGTATGTAATATAACTGATTTTTAATTATTT
>JAPDSC010034458.1:183414-212848 GCA_026290005.1 Latrodectus geometricus | reverse complement strand
TACCGATTACAAAATACTGATTACAAGTATTTCTTCCCATCCCTACTAGTAACTGAAATGAATTAAAGAAAGCAATCACACAGACGAAATTTGCATGGTTTTAAAAATAATTTCCTGTTTTATGTTGATGTATTCTGAATAATGTATGTTTTATACTGTAGAATTTGGACAAAAGTATAACATTCTAATAATATCAGAAAGCACTACTTTGTAAATCACGAAATTTCAGAACTGCTACAAGTATATAAAATAAGTAAAGAAATCGATGGTCTATCCCGAAAAGGAAATTTAATTAAGGAAGAAATCAAATTTGATTGATGTAATGTTAATATATGGTTATCAGTTTGTTTAAGTAAAAAATGAAAGTAATTTAAACTGTCATATTTTTCTCAATTGATTAAAAAATCGTTTACATACAGAATTATTTGTTTTTACTTAAAAGATCGGAAAGTTACTAATTTCTATTTGGAAATTATCTCAAGATGTCAATCGAAAATGAAATGGATAAATCTATTCCTGATGTAGTGTTAGATATTGATAATATAAATGATGGTAGCACGGTATTTACGAATACGGAAACTCCTGTTTGGTCTGGTAGACGCAATGTGAATGAACAAGATATGGTGTCTACAAGTTTTCAGCATAGCAATAAGTTAAACAATAAACAACAGTGTGAAGAATTATCATCTTCGAAATCTGAAAATAGAGTTACACCACGACGTGCTCAGTATTCGAATTCGAGGGGTAATTTGAAATATTTATTAATAATATTATATTTTTGGCTTGACATTTATGTTATATATTCTATAAAATTTAATTATAAGTAAGTACTATAATTATATATATATATATATACCTAATTAATTGCTGTTAAACTTCTCAACCATCGAAATCATAAGTGTAGTTTTGCGTGTATAAAGTATTAATACTTCATACATATAAACTTTACTTAAATATGTTTTAAAGTATATTCAATAAGATGAATCGTTTTATGTAACGAGTAAATTGTTTTGAATCATACGTTGAGATAGGAAAAGTCTTTATGACTGTAATCTGTGATTCAGGATGTAAAAAAATTTAATTATTAATTGTCAGCTCTTCCCTTTCTATTCATATTAATTTTTTTTATGAAGCACATTAACATCCTTAGCTACAATGAATTTTAATGTAAAAATGCAAAAAAATCTTGTCTTCTTTTACTTCTGATAAATATTCTGCTAAAAAAAGTTTTATTTTGTATGCGTTAAAGGAATTCAATTAAATTTTATAATTTTGAACATTTGTTCAGTTACTAAAATTGTTATTGATTTAAGTGAGAACAAGCTAAGCAAAACATCAGGGGGTTATCCACCATCTGGTTTATGCCTTGCAAGGTGCAGATTAAGTCAAAATATATTGTATCAAATATGTACTTATAAAACAGCTTGCGGGGGAAAAAAGACATAAATACTTTTGGCATTTTTATTTTATGTATTATTGATTTTAGACTTTTTCTTATTTTACAGGAAACAGCAAGATAAAGTCATCTGAATATAAGGCAAATGGAAGGCCATGTGAGCAACATACATTTTTGACTGATATAACAGAAGTTCGACAGATGGAACAAGGCCTTTTGAAACTCTTAGATGATTTTCATTTAGGAAAATTACAAGCTTTTGGTATTATTGTTTTTTCATATTGCAAATTATTTTAAAATTGATGTTTAGCTTAAAAATAGACTATTTTAAGGCTATTTTAAGGTTTCTTAAATTTGTAAACATTTTACTCTTTATAATATTGTAAACATTTTATCCTTATTTATTTTAATAAATTCAAGAAATATTGATGTAATCATTTAAAACTTATGTAACTCAGGTTACAAGATTACGTTTAAAATTAGTACAATACATTTATTATTGGTGTATGTTTAAGTTTTATATTTAATTTTTTATGTTTCAAATTGAATTCTATATTGTGTGAAAAAGGCAAATTAGTAATCGGTTATAATATATGCTTTATGAAAAAAATTTTATTGCTAACTTTTTTTCAGCCAATTATTTATGCACATCTTTGTTACACATTTATTTTCTTTCATTAAAAATATAATGTTAAATACTACCAGGATATTAGAAACAAAAATATTGAAATATATTCAATTTTCAAAGTTTTTTATTTTTTAGAAATCATTTGTATATTTATTAGGTTTTAAACATTGTAATCACTTTAGAAGTTACTGAAGTATTTTTTAAAATATAAATGTGATGTTCTTTAGGTTTGCTGTGAGTGTAAAATAGAGAAAAATTTTAAAATATTGCACATGTTTTCACAATTCTTTTCTCTTGCTGTTTTAATTTTGTTGTTAAGGTAATCAATTTTGAATATGTATTAACCAATACTATTAATTAATGATATTTTTGAAGTTTCATTATGAAATTTTTTCTTTACTTTGATGTAAATAATATAGTAGTATATTTGCTTTAATAATGATCAAAAAATAATTTTTTAACAGTTTTCACATAGTGCAGTTAAATTTATCATCTTAAACAAAGAATAAAAGTTGATGAAATCCTAGTATACATAATGCATATAGTGCAATTTTCAGAAATGTCACTAATGGTGAAATAAGATGTTCAGGAGTTTGCTAATGACAAAATGTTTTTATGATTGTCGTCTAAATTTCATCCAAGAAAAAATAAAGAAAGTGGTAATATCTAAATGGCAAATACATACACATGCCATGAAAAAAATAAGTGTATAAATGATTAATTAATAATTATAAAAAGTAAGCTTTTATAAAGAGCAATTATTGTAAAATTTTACAAATCCTTATTTTAAACAACACATTTACCAAAAAAATTAAATTCCAAGCAAAAATTCTAAATTAGGGCTTAGGTATACGATTTGACTTTAATACTGTGACAATGACTTTTAAAATTTGGCATAAACAAAAACAAAGAGTATACATTGCAAAATTTATTGCCCTCCCAAATGTTTGCAAACATCTCTAATGCCACCAAATCCACTGTGTACATATACTGGAATTAAACCTAAAATTTCATATATTATGACTAATTTTGTGTAAAAAGTATCCAATGAAATACAAGTGCTATTCTTAGCGGCAATGTACTAGTTACAGAATTTTTAGTTTTGAGAAAAATATTCATAGAGTTAGGATAAATTATTCATTGTGAAATTAAGAAAAAAAAAAAAAACTTTTTCAAAAGTGAAGTTGTATTGTCTTAAATCTGATTATGTAAATCAACTAGCTGTCTCAGATTTTGTTTTCAAAAATTAATAAAGAGTGAACTTCACTTAGTTATTAGTGAAGCTATTAATTTTCTATATTGTATACTGAATTTATAAAAGTAATTATTTTTTCTGTGGAACTAAGTTTTGTCTCAAAAATTATCTATTCTTAGCTATATTATTATAAATTTGTTTGTTTCATTGTTTGGTGATAGTGGTGTAGAACGGCTATTTCTTCAATCACAAATGTAATTCAATTAAAAAAGTATTTAAAATAGAGTTATATGTTACCTCTAAATTGTGTGTGTATTCTTGAAAAAGTAATTTAGTGTAAATTTTTTTCTGTCAAATTCCTATTTATTATAAGTATCTTTAAGAATTAAAGGGAAAAAAATCATAATTGTATGATAAAAATTGAATTTTTTTAAATTTAAAGTACTTTTTATCTTCCAAACATGTCAGGTAAACTTTAAGAAACCATTTTTTGTTTATTACCACCTTCTTTTATTTTTAAATTTTTCTTTCCACATTTTAATGCAGTTATACCTTTTTTTCATATTTTTATTTGATTTAAGTAATTGTAAGTATAATTTTTTAATGCAATGCATATTGCTACTAAATATTTTTCATTGTGTTCCCATTCATTGGAGTAAAATCATTCTTACATTAATATGCTAAAGCTACTGTGATTTTGGTTTTTCAAAAACATTTTCTGTTTTTTTCATTTTATTTATTTTTTGATTTCACATTTTGGTACTAGTGTATTAACGCCGCCGCAGATTTGGTGGTTTTTAAGTGTCGCCAATCTGCAGAAGCTGCACTGATGCGCCAATAAA
The DNA here is from genome assembly GCA_026290005.1 of Latrodectus geometricus. Classification (NCBI taxonomy): domain Eukaryota; kingdom Metazoa; phylum Arthropoda; class Arachnida; order Araneae; family Theridiidae; genus Latrodectus; species Latrodectus geometricus. The sequence continues at coordinate 208,787 of JAPDSC010034458.1, read as the reverse complement.
GAGCAATTCTGTTGTTCGCACGTAGTTATCTTTCGGATTCCTTTTTGCCTTGTTGTTTGTTGATTTTCGCCGGCATTTTTTAGTGCTACGAAAATGCGTCTTTGGGATTTGCCAAAAACAGAAGAAGTTGCAATTTTATATTTTCAAGAGCGAAATATTATACCAAAACTATGAAAATGTACTAATGCGTACGATTTGAAACTTTATTTCGGTAAACGTACCTTTTGGAAATGTAACTTAAGACAGTGTGATCAGAAAGTGGGACTTAGAAAAGACAACTGGTTTGAAGGAAGTAGAATTCCATTTTGTTCAGCTTTGAGATTCATATACTACTGATGCGAGTAGTTGACGTCGATTAAATTTTGTGAAAAGCAACTTGATTTATCAAATAAAACTGTTATAGATTGGAACAGTTACATGCGTGAATTATGTGTCTTGGATATGGAAAATAAACCAAACAAGAAAGTAGGTGGACCAGATTGAATTGTGGAAATTGATGAAAGTTTCTTTACTAAGCATAAAAATAATTGTGGTCGATTATTACCCAAACAGTGGGTGTTTGGTGGTATATGTAGAGAAACAAAAGATTCCTTTATTGTCACTGTTCCTAATAGAATGGGCTCTACCCTTCTTAATACAATTATTGAAAACATTGCAGAAGGTAGCACAATTTATTCTGACAGTTGGAAAGGTTACCAAACAAATAGAATAGAAGAAGAGGGATTTCTACATTCTAAAGTTAATCATAAGTAAAGTTTTATTGATCCTGGTACAGGAGTCCATACACAAACAGTTGAGATAATGTGATGCAGTGCTAAATGGAGGAACAAGAGACATAGGGGGACAGCGAGACATCATTTAGAATCTTATCTAGCAGAGTTCATATGGCGACAGCATCAGGTCAATGAAAATAGAGACTGTTTTGAATCTATGTTAAACTCTATATCGACCCATTTTCCACCGAAATCTGATTGACTACTTTAATTTTAGATAAAGTGTCTTGATTTTAAATATAGTGTCTCAACTAATGATATGTCGCAAAAATTTTAGGTGCAGATTGGCGGCACTTAAGAACCGCCAAATCTGCGGCGACGTTAATACACAAGTACCCACATTTTTTTATATAGCTTACAAATTCAAGAAACTTAACAAAAATTTGAATTTCCTTGTTTTTAAAGAAAATCATTTGTAATGAGGGATTGACAAATTTGTATATGAAGTTTAGCATCATTTTAAATGTTTTTGCAAGTATGTATTTGTTATTTATTGTTTAGTAAATATTAATTGGACATATTTATCCTTACATAGCAGTGGTTTTGAACAAGGAGTAAAAAAAAAAATCAAAACAATTTTTCTTGTGGAATTCCCAAAGAAAATATTATATGAACCAGCCTAAATCCAGCAAATATTTTGTCATTTCATAATTTATTTTTCTTTACTAATGTAATTTTATTGCTTCTATCAATGTGCAATATTTTTGTTCTTGTTCTTGAATTGTCTTTTGCCTTTGAGTCACATGTATGTTGAAGTTTGCTTTGTTATATCTTAAAAGATGTATAAAAGAATCTGAGTGTAGAAAAAAGAATTATACCATTTGCTGCATTTTACTGTAATGATACTTTAATTTTTGAAGGAATTATTCCAAAAAGCATCTTTCAGTTAATATATTTTAGTTCTATATTTTAAGTTATAGGTAAACTTATTACAAATTTTCAGAACCAGCATTAAATAAAAGGCAAAATATATTATTATATTAATGTTTTAAAAATTGATCCCCTTTAAGTCCTGTTAGTGGTCATCTTTGCAAAGGGAAGTTCCTAAGAGGAATGTATATGTCAGGAGTTTTTTCAGCCCCTGGTCGGGCCACCCTAAGTTTGAAGGCCCCTCTATTTTTCCCACTTTACTATAACAGGCAATCTTCTATCCTCAAGTGCACTAGGCCTTGATCAACAGAATCTGGCCTACCCTTTACCATGGGTTTTATGTCTTCTCTAAGGAGGATTTCCTTGCAAATCCCTTGCTGTTTTTTTTTATTTTTGAGTGAGGGGCTCGTGGACCTGGTGTGGTATTGCTACACCTGATGGGATCAGACACATCACCAAAATTTGATTTTCTGAAGCAAGTGTATGTTTTCTTTTGTGTGATAGTGTTTAATTTATTCATAAATTCATTTTAAATACTTGTATGATGTGTGAAACAAAATTTTAAATTCTGTTTGGTTATTTTCATGTTTACTATATATCAAATATAAATGCCAAATCCTTTGAATATATAAATTGCAAATCCTGTTATCATTTTATATATTTCATATATCTTCTACCGCAATAACAAGAAACTTAAACTGTTTCATTCAGTTAAAAAGATAGGGGAAATTGTAATTACAAAAACATACTTAAAAATTTTCTTGTCAATATTTTGACTAACAAACACTTACCCTATCAGTTATATTTATTCTAAAATACTAAAAACTATATATTTATCTATAGTATTTTTCAATTTCTTTTAAAAATTAAATAGAAGGAATAATTATTCTTTGTGATTCCAGCAATTTTGGTTATGTTTGAAAAATAAGCATTAATTTGAATAGTGATTAACTTTTTAAATTCAATTTTTTATTTAACAGGAAGAGGTTGTACCTTTGATAAAATGGAACAAGTGCGTGAGCAACAAGAAAGGTTGGCTAGAGTTCATTTTGAATTAAATGCTCAGCAAGAAATTTATGGGTATATATTTTCTTCTTTGAATGCATGTATTTCTTAAACTTATCAATGATACTGATCATAAATCAAATTCAGGTTATAGCATTACATTGATATCTATTATTTCAAACAGTGTTTCTGCCAACATTTTAATTTTAACAAGTATACTAGCTTTTGTTTTAATAGTATTATGGCTTTTGTTTTGAACAAGCATTTTTTAAAAATTTATTGTCAACATAACTCATTTTCACAAATAATAATTTTGAACATTCTTCTGATCAGCTGGAACTAGTTGATTGCAACATCATATAACTTCATATTTTAATTCTAACACAGTAGTGGCATTTGCAAAGTTGTCATTATATCTTGCACTTATTGACCTGTCATCCCAGTATCGAAAAGTGCCTTTTATGCCAGTGAAATTTTCAATGAGAATAAATGTTGGTTTTATAGGCAAATCAAATAATTTAGTGATTTTTACAGTAAAAATGTCTGAGTTAAGAATGAAAATTAGTTTTTTTATTGTTTTGTACTTTATCTTCCAATCACTAATTCATTTATGTCTGAACCTGTCAATTCATATATAATCAATATTTCACCAACTGTTAAAATTCCTTAAACGAAACATGTAAAAATTGTATCAGACTTTCAAAGAACATATTATGATTTCCCTAATTATATTTTTCATTCAACTTTTTTAAGCTTATTGTTTCAAACTTCATAAAATGGGGAAACATTTTTGATATCACTTTTTGCCCTGACAAAGTATTTAAATGAAATTTGTTATAAAGTTACATTGTATTATTAAAAGTTATTGTATTTAACTACTGTTGACTGATGAAATAACATGTAAAACTGATTATCATATGACTGATGATAGTTATCATATAACTGATAAAATTATCATATGTCTGATTATAACATCCAAAATTTTTTTATTGAACACCTAATTTGTTTTTGTTTTGTTTATCAAATAAGATTTTTTTTACTTTAAGTAATTAAAGTAAAAAATAAATTGTATATTTATATGAATGTTTGTGTTAAATGAATATTTGTTATTGATGTTTTAGAGATTTTGTATTATAGCACACTTATGTTAAGGATTTTAGATCCTTGTTATGTCATTTATTGAATTTTTTTTAATTAGTAGTATTTTTTTAATTATTAAAAATATATAGTGTGAATTCTCTATTTTGAATAACAATATTTTAAGAATTACTTGCAGTTAAAAATTTTATTAATTTTAGGTGTATAAAATGTAAGTATTTAATTCTGCATATTTAAAATAAACATTTAGTTCTTTTCAGAATATTTGTTCTTTAAGTAAAAGTTTGTTATTATATTATAAAAGTTTCCTATAATAAATAAGGAAATTTTTCTTTAGCATATTTATTCCCTTGCTCAAAAATTCATAATTCAAACTTTTTTTATTTTGTTTTGAATGATAATTTTTGTTTCTTTGTTTATTTATATTGTTTTGTAACAAGATTGTTGTTTCCTGATAATATAATGTCCATAAAACAGTTGCTGACAATATTATATGTATAGTATAAATAATACTATTTTTTTAATTTTATTTTATGCATGTTGAATAATTTATCTAGCTATACAGACAGTCAGTAAATTTGATATTTTAAATAATTATGTAATTTGGCATGAAATAAAAGCTTGCTCTAACTTGCTGGCTGAATAGTTTGTATACTGATTTTCAGTTACACATTTTGTGTAGACTCTGTTTTTAAAATTAAGTGATGATTGCAGTCAATTTAAATTCTAGATCCCAGTCAAATTAGTCTTTGGGAATAAAAGGCCTTTAGTTCCATCAAACAAACAATTACAAAGAATTATTACGGGAATGAAGGCCAGGAGATGAGTATTTTGGGACTCAAGAAAAAATTTTACTTAACATGTCAGGATCTTGGTAAATTGTTTAGTAGCACACCTTACAAAATATTCCATTATTTTAGTTTTTAATTCAATTACATTTCATAATTTTCTCCCATTTCTTTTGTAACACAATTTTGATTTTAATTTTTGTTCAAGCTCTAAACATAACTAACTACTCAGCGCTCATCCAGTTTAGTCAAAATCTGGCTAGATATTATACAAACTAACCAATCAAGTTCATGGCTCCATTTAGGATACCATGTAGAAGCACATTTCTATGAATGAATGATCTTTAAGAAGGATGCCTTAATGCATGATGTTAAATCCATTTCTGAATGAGTAACATAGCAAAAATTTTCTTCTCTGTTTGATTGGTAAAGAGTATCTCAATTTGTGATTAAATTCCACTATTTTAACTTTAATAAGTACTTTTATAGCTTATTAGTACTTTCCATTATTTTTATCCCCAAAAGGTCTAAACCTCACTCGAACAATATTTTTCAGAATAACTATTTTTTTTTTGTCTATATTTCATCTAGCTTATCTTTGTTGTATGTAACAATTTTCTCCCATTGTCCATCAAGAAAAGAAGATTCACAAACGAACATTTATCAAACTAGAAAACTATCACATGATTACATTTTTTTGATCATAAATGATCTAGAAAACTATCACATGATTTGCTGAAAAATTAATTGAATATATAAAGTTAAAAATATTTGAAACGTTAATATTTTGGAAATCTCATATAAATGCATTATTACTGATCATATCCTATGTCCAGTATGTATAATATGAATAGATAAGGGAAAATAGTCAGTTTTAAAATTAAAATAACTCAAAGGAGAAAATAATTATATGAATTAATGAAATATGAAAAATTATATACTAATAATATATTATATAAATGAAATATGAAAAATTATATACTTTTAATCCTTAAAAATATGTAGTAATGTGAAAAATACTAATATGTAGAAAGAATTTTCATAGTACTAATGATAAAAATGCATGAAATAAATTATGTTAAGTAAAAAATGTTATAAATATGGTTTTTCAGAATATTATAGTTATTCAATTTCGGTTAATGTCTGTTTCAGACCTCAGTCTGAAGATGGCAGAAGAATTGGTCGGGAAAACCTTGGAAAATTAATTGAAAATGTATGTATTAACACTTATTTTTCTTATTTCTATTTTTATTAATAGACTTCAAGCTTGTCTTAACTTTGTTAAAAAAAAAAAGAATTCATTTTCCGTAATTATTAAAATCAAATTCTATAACAGCTTTTAAATTATTTTCTGTTATTTAGAAAATTTTATTATTTTTATATGTTTTATGCTTTTAATGAACAAATATTATAGACATTTATTTCATCATTTTTTTTGACTATGTTAAATAATTGTGTTCACTTTTATCTTGTATTTTAAATTTCCCAATCACTGGATATGCTATTTAAGTTTTTGCTTTTATACATAAATTTTAAGTCCATATTCAATAAAATATTCCTAAACAAAAATCTAAGCTAAAAATCCTTACCATGCTCTGCGTCCTTAAGATTCTGTAAAATAGGAAAATGGTATTATTTTTTTATCTACTTTGATAATTTGTATTCATTATGATCTATCTGATGGCACAATTAAAATCATAAGTCTTAGTTAAAAAAAAGACTATCATTCATCATTATTTTATCTCATGCTTTAGAGACTGTCGATGTCTTTTATTGGGTTGATTGAATCTTCATTTCAGGTTAATATTGTGATTAAATTGTTATCTCCAGTTGTGAATATTTTTAAGAAGACTTTATGTTATTTGGTGTTTTAAGTAAAGTTAACATTTAATATACTTTTACTTTTAGGTTACCTGAGAGCAGCTTTGAAATAAATTTAGTTACAACTCATATTACTAAGCAGATCTTCTTTAAGAATTAGCTGAATTGTTCTTTTAAAAGAATATTGATCTCTGTCTAAAGTAATACTAAATATGAATCTAAACTAATACTGAAAATCAGTGAATTAGAACTAATTTGGATGATAAATACTATCGTATCTATATGTCAGCTTATGATTTAACAATTTTTTAATGTGTAGTTTTATGGTTAAGGATCTTCCAGAGTATTTATCATGTTGTAAACTTTCGTGAACACTTTTAAATAGCTTTTACCATCCTCAAAATTAATCATCTGTATTGACTTGTTCTATTTTTGTTAGCTTCTGATCTATCTAAGGTTCTATTATAAGTCATAAAAGTGATTAATAATTTTTTCCACCATAGAAAATGTAATTAGTGACTTCAAACCTTTAAGCAAATTTAACTATTATTTGAAAAACTATTAACTAATGGAGTATTAAATAATTTCAAATTTTTTCTTGGTTAATTCTAAGGGCAAATATACAAAATAATATCCTATTGTAAGGCATTATTTCAGGTATGAAGAACCAATTTGGGTATTTTTTAAAACCCAATGTTTATTGTATCACATAGAATATGAAGCTGGAATACTGTGAAATATTTTATTAAATTGGAAAAATTCATTTGCAATATTATTTGATGGGTATTATATTTTATAGTATACAATCTGATAATGGGTTTTAATTTGATTTTTATGGAATATATTGTTATAAAAATAATTTTGAATTTGACTTGTGTGTTAATTTAGTTTTCAAATTTCTCATCCATATATGTATATGTACTTTTTTCATATTCATGACTTCAACTAAAATATTTCTTTGCAGCTACAGCAGTTGAGTCGTAGCATGTATCCTTTAAATTGTATAATGTCGGAAATTATTTCCTGATGATAAAATTCATTTTAAAAATTGATTTAAATATGCTTTGTGGTTCATTTTGTATAAATTTTTTTTTGAAATAAAATTTGAGTTATTGTAAGATGTGTTAAATTTATATCAACTTTGAAAGCATGATAAATATACTCTTAAATTTAAGACTTTGTTCTATTATTTATTGGGTTAAAATATTTTTCAAAGTTAAATGTAAAAGTTATTTTAAATCAAAACTTTAATCCATTATCAATTTAAAATATAAATAGTGTAATTTATGAAGTTTTGTTGTAAGAGCCAAAGTATTGCTTATCTAATTGTTATGAAAAAGCTATGAAAATTATATATCCATTTAAGTCATAGTTAGTTTATTATGTGTTAAAAAGCGTAATACCATAATTTTAAGTGCAGCATATTCTTTTGATATTAATTTTAAGAAGTTTTAAGGACCATACTAATTAAGAATATCTACCAAGGTATTGTCCTAATTTTCCTAGTTAGTGTAAAAAAAAATATTAAAACCTTTTTTTTTTTTTTTTTTTTTTTTTTTTTTAAGTAAAAAATATTTTACATTTTTATGTATGCTGATAGTTTTAAGTTGTCCTGAATTTCTTTTAAAAACATTTTTCCTCTTAATCTCTAATTTTAAGGCTTTATACTTGAGGTACTAAATCTTTTTGGTACATAGATCTTTAATAAAATAATAGTTGTTTTCAAGACATCTTCACATTTTTTTCCTATAAAATACAGCATACAACATAATTATAATGATTGCACTTAAAAATAACAATTTGACTTAGAATGTGAACAAAACTGCACAAAACCAATCATTATTTTGCTTGCGATTTTTTGTATTACTTTTGTATTGGGTTGTTCGGAAAGTCATTTCGTTTTTCCCACCGGAATTAGTCTTTTGCTAGTGAAAACCAACCATTCTATGAGTATGAAAGCATGCTACGACCAGAAAAATGGTAAAAGGTATTGGACTAGAATTGAAAATATACAATTCAATAAAATATTTATTCGCTATACGTTTATCATTTTCATATAAAACGAAATAACTTTCCGAACAACCCAATACTATGTGTAATCACATATTGCATTTGCTTCAGTGTCAAGTAAAACTGCAACTTTAGTAACTATATTGACATTTTGTAGTGCTGCTGCTGTCACCAACACAAGCAGAAAAATGTCTTATTCATGAGCTATGTTTCTTATTCAGGTAATGAAAGTGTTTAATCTTATAAGTGTGCGAAACAATTTGTCATTTGAAATATTAATTATTCAGAACCACTAAGATTCTACATAGTGTCCAGTATTGTTTTACTGAATCAACCAATGATGTTAATCAGATAATAATCGGGTTTTGATCTGATAATAATCAGGTTTTGATCAGCATGAACTGCAGCATCGTAATGAAAAATTGCAGTCATAATATAGGCCATTGTCATGTGGAATTCTAGCATGTACCAATAGTTTCTTTTGGAAGGATAAAGCATGAGGCATAGAACAACTTTTACACAAACAATCAATATTCAAGTGCTATTTCTGAATGAGAAATTTGGCCATATATATGGTATATTTTAAAGTATTATTATTTGTTAAAAAAATCACACATATACTTTTATAAAATTAAAATGTATTAAAAACATTAATAAATTGTTGAAATTAATTCCCTGTTGAAGTATCTTAATTATTTTTATCATTTTAAATGTATAGTAATAAAACATATTTAAAATAATAAAATAATTTAGACAAACCAATCAATGATTAACTTAATTTATTAGTTTCAGCTTCATTAAAACTGGTTACTATAATTTTCCTTTATACAATAATATTTGATTATATTGAAGTCTCTTTTTTGTATCATAAAAATCTAATAACTATGAAGCATTAATTTTTCTGATTCTTATCATTATGAAAAGTGAGAATTATATTCTTACATTTAACATTCTTACATAATTAATTCTTACAAAGTTTAATACAAATTTATATTAGCATTTCTTTAAAAGTTTTCAATTGAACATAATAGAGATATTTACAAACACTGATAAAAACATTAAACTCTGTTTTTACAATGTTAATATGATAAAAGCAATAAGTAATGTTTGATAAAATTACCATTTTAATGTATTTATATTGAATATACTAAAATTACTTGCTTACTTAAAGTGGTTTTAATTATTACTACTTATTGGCATTAGAGTTGCATGAAATATTAAATAAAACTTAAAATTGTATGATTAAGATAATATATTGAATAAAACTTGATATAAAGATTTGTATTTTTATTTTTGGTTGTCACAAATGTTCCTTAATTCTGTCTCTATCAGTGAACAACTCCAAACATCGAATCCAATCCTACAAACTGATGTTTGATACATGAATACCTCATCAAATATAAAGCATCTGTCATTGAAAATTTTATTACAGATAAATATATTTGAATTTCGTTTTGTATGTGTTTTATTTTTTAAAATTTGTCACATGTTACATTTATATTATTTTTGCATTCATAAATATTTAAATTCTTCTAATTTTTATCTTACATTTTATTATGGTTTTACAAGCAGAAACAATATTTGGTTATTAACTGCAAATTTTTAATTATTATGGTTGATTATAAATCCTGAATTTATTTTGTTCAGAAACACTTGTTTAAATAACCAGCCAGTGAAGAATAATTATCCTCAGTGATCAAGGCAATTTTTCATCCATTGTGTTACATTGATTTTATCAAATTTATGTTAAACATAATTAGTCATTGTTTTATTTATTGATTATGAATCCATTCTTTAAATTACAATTCAAATTATAGGAAAGAGAAATGTGAGACTTCATATATTGTTGAAATGCAACAAGCTATTATGATAATCTGCTTATTATAACGATTTAATGGGGTGATGAATAATTTGAAAATAATTTTTCTACTGATAAATTTACATCAAAATACTGTATCTTGAAATATTGAAAAAATTCTGTAAGCTTATATAACCATTTCTACAGCTGTGTGTCAATTTAATGTGGTCATAATTGAATAAAACTTTTGGTAAATCAGTTTTTCCCTTGCAAAAGTTATGGTAATAAATATGAATATATTAGATTATTGGTCTCATTATCTCAAATAAAATAAGCCCAATGAGCAACAATAAAAAGATTGAAACTCAGAATATGAATTATAGTCAGAAATTGGGTATTTGTGTAAGCAATGTGCAAACTGAACCTAGAATATTGAAGTAATGTTCTCTAGTATTATGGAGTAATAAAAACCTTCTAAAGATAGTCTCATATTTTCATTTTTTTTTTACTTTTAATATTTAATTATATTGATTTCTAAATGGTTGTTTATTAAATATAGTCATACAGATATAAGAAATGTCCATAAAATTTGCATTAATAAACTGCTTTTTTGGAGAATGTGATTGTTACACTATATTTTTAATTGTATTTTTTATCATATTATTTTACATTTAATGTTGCATAATACATTTTTCATAGTTAAATTATATTGTGTATATTATTCATGTGCTTGTTGATTTTCATTATTAAAGATAACACAAACAATAAAAAAATATCAAATATTTTTAGTAAACCCAGTTTCCTTTAAGTAATTTTCAAACTGATGTTTCATTGCTTGCCTTTCTGGGAGCCAAATTGGCAGTTGAATCAAATGGAACTAAACTAGCATTCTGCTCCTTAGCTCAACAATCAGTAAGTCCAATTTTCACTTTCAAATGGGAATATTTGTTGTGCCTAAGAGTCCTTCAAACCATAAGTCTAATTAATTCTCATGTGCTAAAAAGATGATAATATGAAAGACTTATAAACCACTCTTCTTGATATATTATTTAACTAAATTCAGTGTAAACCCTACATTTTAATTTGTTTACACACTATACTTTTGTATGATTAGCTACCTTATATGTGCCCCATCATTCCTTTTTTTTTTTTTTTGGAAAAAGATTTTGTGCAATTACCATAGAAAATTTATGGAAACATTTTTAATTTTTAATGGAAAATAATTTTTAGGTAATGTTAAAGTAAATAAAATTAAACTATTGAGATCAGAAAATTTCAGTTTCAAAAATTTTAATTCAACTTCCAAGTTGAGGAAAGGAATTTTTAACATTACAAAATGGGTAGCTTAAGGCTCTTGGAAGGATTTCAACATTTACTATGTTTCCTTCCAGAAAACATAGTAAATGTTAAAATATCTTCTTTCCTCTTTATAAAACACTTCTGTCCTCCTTATATGAAGCATAAATTAGGACATCCAGAAAACCTTAATGTCCAGCCAAAAGGCGTGCATCCAGAAGGTAGGAAGAGATAAAAATATGAAATTAATTTTATATTCTAATGAATGACTTAGTTTTTTCATGGTAGAAATCCATTTGCTTATGTTTCTTTAGAGTTATAGTGAGTTTGGTTCTCTACTTAAAACTTGTGATTCCGGTCGAATGATGCTTCATGTGCAAAAGCCAAGCAAACACTAAATAGTTTTAATGTTCTCTCCTTCAGCTCAGAAACTTATGGTTTTGATTCTTATCTTGAACTTGATTTTCTGTTGTGGTTCATAGCTCACTTTAAATTGTAGATCCAGGTTCATTTATCCCTTGTATGTAAAAATTGCTACATTTCAGCATAATAAACAAATTTTATGTGGAATATGTTAGTGTAAAGCAAGAAGTAAACCAAAACCAATTGTTAGAGGTATAATGTATTCATTTTAATATTTTATCAACAGAAAATAACACACTTGGACATCATACTACCTTGTAAATTTAAATCTTGACAGTATACCAATGTTAACATTAGGTTTATAGATATTTCAGAGATACCTATCTTTACGAACATGAAGTTTGACATGTGAACAAGTACATATATTTAAAGAAAAAACTGTCACTTAAAATGTAATATGTCGTTACTATTGATTCTTGGCAACGCCATGACCGCCCCTCAAAGACTGGTCGAATGAAGTCAGAATGAGCGTCTTCCATTTTTGAATAGAGCACCCTCATACAAAGGTGGAAGAATGACTTTTGGCTTGTAGATGGCAGCACCATCTGGGTTTTCCAATTTAGAGATTGAAACCAGAGAAGACCCATATGACCAAGAGGCTCCAACCACCCCAGAGGTCTTCATTTAGAATGTGAACATGGACGTTGTGACCCCACATATTTTATGTTCCCCAGTCGCCATTAGTGAACACGGCGGATCTTCGACTAAGCTGGGATTCGAACTCACTATCTTCCGATAACGAGAACGACGACCTAACCATATAACAATAAACAATATAACTAACATTACAAGTAAAAGCTGAAATTATGAGATATATGTGTATAGAAAGTTTTTATTAAAAATATTAGAATACATTAATTCAGTCTTCTATACTCCATCCGTGCATCTCTTAAACAAATAATTTTTTGCTGCAATTCATATTCTACAGTTCATTATCTTTATTTTTGCTCACCTAGCTTATTTTATTTGAGATAACTGCACTGACACTTTCATATTCATAATGTTATTTTTGTATGGGTAAAACTAATTGGCTAAAAATTTTTTTTAATATTAAGACCATGTCCAATAGAGGCATATCTGTAGAGATAGGTATATTATATAAAGAATTTCAATATTACAAAACTTGAAGGACAGAGACTTCACTATATATTTATCTTGCTTAATAGATAATAGGCAGTACAAGAAATAATATAAAAATGCGATTGGTTTTTGTAATTTTACTAAAAAATATTTAAAATGCATCAAAATGGTGCCCTCTCCATAGGTGTAATGTTAACATCAATCGATGTTGTTAATCGATGTTTGTGATCAATTAGTCTTAAAATTTTATGAATGATTTGTGGTGGATACTTCAAAGTATTCTGGTTTTCCACCCTTAAGATAAGTGAATAGAACCTCTTATCTATAAAATGTCACCCCGAAAAGTTTAGTAGTGGCCACAAACTGCCTTACAATAGCTATTAGCTTGTCAACAATGGCGTGTTAAAACAGGATAGTAGGGCCTGGTCTTGGCCTAGTGATAAGATAGCGCCCTTTAGAGTGAAAGATATTGAGTTCGATCTCAGCCATTATTGGACAAAGGAGACATGTTGCGATTCTAACCTTTGTCTGTATGTCTGTCAGCGTAAGTGCTTGCGAGTTTTCTTGCTTTCCAATCTGGGGATACGTGAATATAGCACACTATCTCAGAAAATTCTTGTAAAAATTCTCTTTGTAAATTTATCTCATTTTCTAAACTTCTTCATAATTGCAGTCTGCAATGGATATTAAAATACCTTACAACAGCCTTGGATGCAGAAATCATTAAAAAAGAATATGCACAATTTTTTTGTAGTTATGAATACAACTGAAATACGTGCAGTGATTTCACTGTAAATGTATCGTAAGGATGATAGCGATAACTTTTTATTAAGAGTTAGTTTTTTAACTGAAAATGTATTATCATTTATTTCTTGTTTATTAAATCTCATCACAAACCAGTGCAAGTGAAAATTCACATGTTTTTCGTTATTAAATTTTACAGTTGTATTCATGTTTTTTTTAATTTTATTTAAAGTGTAAGGATGTTTATGATATCAACACTTGGTGAAACAGATTCCAAATAAATGGACGTGAAATTATTAAATTATAATTTTCATTTCAATCAACAAAAAGGAATTAAATAGTTTAAGATGCATCTTCAAAATATTCATTTAGACATCAAAATAACTGTCAAATATGTTTAATGATTATTTTAAGCTTTTAATCTGATTAAAAAATCTAATCATTGAAAGTGGTGATCAGATTCTTAAACTTGATGTTTAGATATATATAAATTAGATTTTATATTCTCCTATTTAAATAGTTATAAAACATTGAATATAGTCGCGCGCGCCAGCGAAAATATAGTTTTAATTAAAATGCTTGTTTTAACTTCATTTTTGCATTCACCAAAATAAATGTTGAAAAATTTCCAATTGTATGTAAGTAAAATGATATCCATTATGTCTTAATCGAGCTGCCAACTAAATGGTAAAGTCTCATGTTCAGTAGTTATTTGGTTCGATGCCCACCCAGAGAATGAATAGATGTACTGATTCAGAATCCATTTAAATTTTAGGTGCTTCCAAGTGTAATTAATTGTTGTGTGCTAAGAAAAAACCGTTAAATGACAAACAAAGCTATTATATTTTATGAATGACTTCACTTAATAGATTAATATTTTTATGTAAGCAATGTTGAAATGTATTTTAAAAATAAGTTATTCCTCTTTAAAATAAACAAAAACTATAATGTCTTTAATTTTGTGATGGCATCGAAGAGATCTAAAAGAATTAAAATCGATGGAATTTTCAAGAAAACAATCGAAGAGGATCTTTCCTTAACATTATCGGGCAACAATAATATTAAGAATAGATTCATTGCGATTATCTCTTTAAAAATAGGTTATTTTTTCTCATGCAACTAAAACTTGGGCAGAGCTAGATTGTTATTTTGCTTCTTTAATATTGAACGAAAATAGATTCAATTTTAAGCCAACCTAATACTTGTTTGTAATAGAGTCTATGCATGTTAACTCACTGGTATTCCAATACATATCGAAGGTTAAATATCTCGAATAAGTGATCACTATCTTACATACAAAGTGCTAAAAAATAAAATTGTTTCTATTTGGATATGAGAAAAATACTTCTTTGTTTAAAAGGTATGCTGTGAAAAATTGGAGTAAAATTGTTGTTTTAAAAATATGTTATCTTATTTTAGGAATATTTTAAATGTCATGATTAAATATTATTTATAGTTATTTTCTTTTTTAAAAATATCCTTTCTCCGTGATGTATGATATACTCAATGATTTATCTGCACATTGACTCAAAATCTAATAAAGCCTAGAATTTGCAGTGTCAAAACAAATATTGGCATACAAAGCTTTAATTTTGATATATATGCAGTTAGTGTATGTGATTTATAAATAATGTATGTCAATGTTTTTAACCAAGATACTATGTAAATGTTTATACTTTGTAGAATTAAAGTAGCTATAAAAAGATAATGTATTCGATGACTTGTAATGGAACACATTATCTTTTTACAACAAGATACTATTTGTGTGACTAATATGATAATGTGTCTTCATATAGGCTGTTTCTGACATTAAATACTATATTCTTTGACAGACATTCTAAAGTCTTAAAAGGAACTGCAGAAGAACATTATATAATTTCTAAAGTTGTAGCATTAAATACTAATAATTTCATTTCTTGTTAAAAATGCTGTAGTGAGATTTTTACGTTTTTTAGATGGTATGTTGATAATGTTGCTCTTAGAATATCTACTCAAAAAATGATAATGAATTAAGTCACAAAATTGGAAAAATGTATTTTTTTATTAAATAATTTATGGAACAATGACAAAATCAAAAAAAAATTTCCGAAAAATTACCTTCAGCAGTTTAAGGACTGAACTCCTTTTATATGTGATTTATGTTGTAGTTCTTATTGTAAATTCTGAACTAATTTTTTTATTTAACATCTATATAGTGATTTAAAATAATGTATATAAAATAATGACATTTTATATAGATAATAAATAATTACTCATGTTATATATAAATGAAAAACAGCTAACTATTTAATTATTTTAAAACCTGCAATTGTCTTCTAACAATGAAATCTAATAAAAATAAAACGATATTAAAAAAAATTATCATAAAGCCATTTTTCCTGAGATTACGAAGATATAAATGGCAAATATTTTAGTTAACAGCTACTGTTAAAAATCACTGAGTCTTCCAACAAATAAGATTGCCTCCATTCGTTTGTCTATAATGTAAAATAAGAAAGGATGATTTGCCCAGAACATAGCTATGTGAGAAGGTCTTTTCCTGGAGTCTATTCCAACGCCACTAATAGCGGAGGCTCTACTTCCTTGCTCATTTACTTCAATCACTGCTTTATGAATCATGAGTGAAACATGTAGATCGTTATGTTCACTGATTCTTGAAAGATCTGCATGATCAGAAAATAGTTCCGTCATTCCGAACTTTTCCATGTCTTTAGACAATTCTCTCCTGTACTCCAAATGGAATCGAGGAAGTCCAACCAATACAGTCTGCATCTCGAGTTTGTTTCGAATGTTGGAAAGGCTTTCAGTGGTCAGATGAAACTTCGGAATCTCCTTGAGACTTCTAGGCAAGATTATTAGCATGCTTATGTTACCTCCTTCATAATCCATTTCTAAAAATGTACAGTTAGTTTCATCATCATGATAATAGTTGAATTCTTGCTGCACTCTCATAAAAGAAACTACTTTAGGTTTTCCCCTCGTCGTGTGAAAGAAACTGTTCCATGTTTCTTGGAAGGGGTATTCCCAAAGTCCTTTGAAGTAAATGACATTAGCAAGAACCATAAGAGTCATTTTATCTAAAGGTTCATTTAGAAGCTTGCTTATTTGAGCGTTGGTTTTATTAGAAACCCATCTGTTTATCATTTTCATCGACAATTCTTCTTCATTTGCAAAATCAATGTAATTAATTTCAGAATTGAAAAAAGTTTTTATTTTGGACATGTAATCCGGAGCTATTTTGTAACCTTGCTGAATAAAAATGCTATTCACCAAAACCAAGGAAATAATATCGTTTTCTACTTGCAAAGAATGTAACAAGTCTCTGAATGCTTCTAAAATTTTTGTATCTGGACATTTATCTTCCTGTAATTTATATCGTAAAGCTGTGCTCATTTGAGATCTTGTTGTACCTTCGGTTCCTATGTATAACATAACAAGAGCTGCCGATATGCTCAAAGGTGATATGATAAAGTTAGTATCTGGCTCAATCTCTTCAATTAAACGTGACGCCATAGAAGTAACAATTTCCGAGAACATTTTCTTTTCGTTTGAGCAGGATGCAAATTGGCTTCCATGTTCCTTTGTTGAGTAACCAACTGTTAGAAACAATAAGAAGAAAAAATATAAACCCGTTTTCATATTTATGGCTTGCATCTCACATATATCTGAAAGAAAAAATTTCAAATGATGGAATTTTTTGTAAATATATTTATAATGAAAATAAAATTTAGAAAAATATAATTAAACGAATGCAAATCTACATTGCTTTAAATAATTAAACGATATTGTGATTTTTTTTTTTTTTAAAGTAATGGTATAAGCAAATTTGTCCTTGCAGAAAACGGAAGAAGAGAGAAAACTGTAAATTTTAAACATTTTCAAATTTAGGAATATACAGATTTTGAGTTTAATATATATATATTTAAAACTACGTTAACAGCTACGAATGAAATTTGACTGTTTATGTACCTGAAAGATGAAATGCAAGATGATGATGGGCATTCATTAGGTGCTTTGTTTCGAAGAATAGAAAATCTCAATGACGTCATTTAACCGAATCGGAAACCTGGAGAGTTACAGAGGAACCAAATGTAAGCTGAAGCAGCAGAAGGCATTTGATATGTATGATTTTTAGGATCTGGAATCATTTTTGGAGAATGCGAGGTGAAGATCCAAGGTGGTAGATGTGTAACAACATCCAAGAAAGATCGATATTTAATACTATAAAATTTCAGTGAAATCGAGATATGAATACTTCTCTTCAATCCCTTTTGTACGCCTTCTGGCATCATAGTTTTGACTCAAACAATCCGAAACCGGTTCCTGTTCGGAAAATGCTGTTGGTCTATATGTTCTCAAACCAATGATAGGTGTTATGTTTACAACAAGATACTGTTACCGCACGAATTGGGCAATTGAACATAAATTGGAGGAGAAATGAATGAGAAGCAGTATTTTCTCTGACGAGTAACCTTTTTATGTTCATTTTGATGTTAGGTGTATTTTTATCTGGTAGAAATGTGGTATTAAAAACAATTTTACGTTTGTACAGTTTAAAGTCAGATTTAGTGATGCGCATGTATTGGTTTATGCTGAAACTTCCATTGATAAGTGCACCGACTTTACACATCATTCCAAATGAAGCTGTGATTGGCTAGCGATGCAGAGCTGAGTTTTTCAGACTTATTGTCACTTATACCCGTCTATAATTGAAGATGACTCTAAGTATGGACGACAGCTTTAGGCTACGTTGTGTTCACTTGGGGGATGATTTCTTATTCTAGGAGGGAGGCATATGAATAGAATATAGAATTGATATAACATTTATCGGATATGAATCCAATAGAGGATGTTTTGAACATTTTAAACGATTTGCTGGCTGCCTACCAACTTAATAAGCTCTACAACCACTGGAAAAAGCTGTTCTGTATAAGTGGGTTACAATAGATCGGCTTTTCATTAACGACCTCAATGATTCTATATCTCAGATTTTAAACTTTGCTTGCTATCTGGAGAAGTCATAGCTCCTAATAAAAACGATTCTCTTTCAAGGAAACACTTTTTATTCGTTTTTTTTTTTCTATCAAAAATTTTGTTTTTTCCTCATTTGCACACAAACACTAAATAAAAAATCACTTTTTTCTGTCAAATATGTGTAATTTTTTTTCATATAGCCTTCTACGTCTATCAATCATTCAATTTTTAGCCACTCCACAGTCTCAATACCTTTTAATTGTTTTGGTCAGTGCAATACCAGAAATTAATGAACTAATTAAAGAAATTAGATATCTATTTTCATATCTTTATTTGCGTTTCATTAATTTAGACAATTCTGTTTGATTTATAAAAACTGCTTTAAAAAGAAAAAAAAAAAAAAAAGAAAAACTATTTTGAATTTGGAAAAGTCTTGGAGGTTCATATTTCATATTCTTTCATGAAATATTTTGTTTTTATAAAAAGTAATTTCTACTTGTATAATTGTTAAAGGCATTATACTTATTGTTATTTTTTACAAATTACTAACTTCCATTAATAATAAATTAATAAGTGCATAGTTTCATGAAGACAACTCTACGGACGTTAATTAAAATTTTTTTATGCTTCATCATCATTTTATTGGGCTGCTCATTAACTAATGGCAGAGATGCTGAAGACGGGCGTAGGATAAAAAGAATAATTGTATGATACTTACGATATGAGAAAGATTTAGAAACACTAATGCTTTCAAAACCACTGGTTAATAGTTTACAATCTCGTAAATCAATTTTTCAGGTGGAGAATTTTATATAGACTTAAAATGAGCAAAATTAATAGCGTTTAACATCAGATTTAAAAAAAAAATTATAAAACCATGTGCATAAATCATAACCTCTAAGAAGTGAAATAAAGCAAAATCTAAATGAACAAGTGCAGTGTTATAGCGTTAGACCATGACTATTGAAATTGGCCTCCTGGTATATATATAACGATGTATGAGTACTGAAAGCGATAATAGATTTAGAAATTTGCGTGTTTTAAAATTTTTAACTTATCCAAACTGGCATTTAAAGATTTTTACTAAAGAAACTTATAGATTATAATTATATTATCAACATTAACACAGTCATAAATAATAATACTGTTCAATATATACAACGTTATACTACACGTGGTTTTGAGTCCGTGATGAATTATCGATTTCTCTTCTGATTGATAAATCGATCACGGGAAATCGATTTTTTGAATTGATCTCATTTACTCTTTATTGAGCCAATCACAGATGTCTATTCTAAAAGTGTTTATTCTGAGTATTCGTTGTGTTTAATGAAGGCTCACCCGTTGTTGTGATTTAAAGAAAAAACTCTCGATGATAGTGGTGGAAACTTCTTTCATCATGGGAATTTTTCCGCATTACACACATTAAATTTTTAATTCAACTGTGCCGTAAATATTTAACTATTTCCCGTGTTTAATGATTCATTTTAATTCACGACGTTGAATTTTATTACATATTTTACAAAAATTACTTGTCGATATATATATTTATATAAAATTATCCACGTTTCTTAAGCATTTATAGAACTGAGTAATGTTTTCGAATCTTCTAGTTCAGTGGTCGAATAAAATTTTTTCTTCTGAAGTATGTGAAATTGCGGAAATTATGAAATCAAAACTTCATTGGGTTAACGAACACATTACAAACAAGGTTTACAAAACTAAAACATCTGAAAAATAAGTTTGGGGGCGGCGCCCATTCGCTGGTTGCATTCTCTCTTATACCACTGGAGTTCTGATTCCGTTGCCACTTGAATTCTCTCAATTTTGTGTGGCGGAAACATTGCCAGTGAATTCGCAACAAGTAAAGTATATTTAAATATTTTTTTGCCTTAACTCTTACTTCCTTTGGTATTTTATTATATTTATTTGACAGATAAAGTATACAATTTAAGTCTATAGATTTAATATTAAAGTTAAAGCAGTTAATTTTATACATATTTTAATTATTTGTCCAAAAATATTTATAATTTTATTTTTTATTAAGCTGTAAATTTATTTATTAATTTATCCTGTTCTATATGAGTCAGTGGTATTAAAGTTTTTTTTTTGCCAAAATATACTTATTTTTTTATTTATATTTTTTAATTTTCATGCTATTGTTGCTGTTTGACGTATAACAGAACACATGGATCGAAGCTTTTGTCAAGAATATTTAACTGTGATATTGTCATATTTCAGTATAAGAGAGAAGGATTTCACGAAGTATCTGGCACAAAAGATTTTCGTCTTACGAAAATAGTTAAGGATGCAAACACACTGATAAGAAAGGTTGTCATGAAATCAGGACTGAGCCACTTAAATGACTGAAAGAAACAATTTTGTGCTGAATGTTTAGTTCCGATTCTTTTCGCCTGACGATAGTCACAGGTTGAAAATCTGATAACTTTAAAATGATAAGTTAATCCTTAATAATACTGCTAAAGAACGTAACAGAATGATTAAAGCTCCATCAGCAATGGTATCAAGTTACATTTAATGGACATGAGAGACATATTCACAGAACGATGATGTGTTATTTAGGTGCAACAGCTATTTGTGATACATCATATTCAGTGGCTGCAAAACCAGATCAGTCAAATAACACTTTTTTTTACTAGATATGTATACCAACTGTATTATACCATCTTGTAAAACCTTTATTTGATTTTGTTTGCATTTTCATATTTACATTTTTGAGGTCTGTATATTAAAATAAGATGGTGACTGTGAGATGCAGTCTAAAATAAACTTTGCATGGTAATTCTAAATTACAATTAAGTGACGTGGGCATTTAAATTGAAGCAATTAACTGAGATGGAAATTATATTAGATCTTACTTCATATAACGAATTAAAATAAAAAGCTGCCTTAATTGATTCAATTATTTAATACATTTCTATTTGTTATATTTTTAAAATTAAGACTAATTAAGAACAAATAAAAATTTTGATTTAATAATTTTATTGGACTTCATTTAAGCATTTCAATTTAAGAATGTATTACCATGTACTGGATAGATAATAGTTGAAAGATTTTATAAAGTGCTTTTGAACAACCACTGTGATCTTTCTGGGAGAGTTATTCATAAATAATGGGGCTTATTTTCGTGTACCTATCGCATCAAACATGTTTTTAGAAATCGCAGAACCTATAACCCGTTATTCAACAGTGCTTGCTATCAAGTATGGAAATTTCCATTGTCTACCTATAACCAGTCTTCGATGTGAACATTGAAGCTAAAATCATTATAAATTTAACTGAAATAAATGATGAATCAAATTTTTGAATGGAGAATTATTGAACAGGATAGAACTATTGCGATGACCCATGAGGTCTCATCTTGTACTATGCTTTTTAGAGCTTTAAACAATGTCAATGTTTTGGCTTTAAAAATATGTCGGAAACAAAACAAAATGATGACAATCGTAGTTTCTAAAACTAGAGGAAACTATTATGATGAATAATTTAAATGAGCGTCCTGAAGAATAATTAAGGGCTTTATTTTAACTTAAATTTTTTAACAATATTGGAAAAAAATGATAAGAATTAAAAAAAAAATTATTACTGTTACACGTACTCGAATTTTATACAATTTTAAACACATTATAAGCAATGGCAGTTTAAATTATACAGTTATAAAACCTACAACAAACATAGTAGTTCTGCATTTTAAAACTAATTTTTCTTTTTAGTGCATTCAGCTTTCATGCAACAAGCTAGATGGTTTTAAGTATAGTAATCTTATATTTCTCAAGGCGCCAGTTTTGGCACTTACTGTTTGATGATTAATGGGGATTTTTCTGATGAATTTAGAGAAAATTAATGTAAAATATCTAAAGTATTTAATTTTTTCATTAGTAAAGTGCATCATTTTATTCAGTAAATAGTAATCATTTTCAAAATAAAACAAAGTACAGTTTTTAGGTCATAATTTTTATTTACATAAAAGTTAATTAAGTGAAGTAAATAATTTTTGCCTATATTCATGTTAATTATTCTATTTAATTATAATATCTTTGAATATTTCTATGAGATGTATATATGCATTTTATTTTTTAGTGTAAATCTCAAATAATATTTTTTTGACCTTTAATATTATTTATAACCATTAAATATTCTTATAACCTTTTTATGTTAAATAAATATTATGTTGTTCTTTTTGAACTCGCATTAAAGGGTATTACAAAAAATTATGAATTCTGCAGATAAATTTATAACATAACTTCAAATTAATTAAAAAATAATGCTATCTTGATGATTCAAAAAGACAAAAAATTATACAATTAACTTATTTTCAACTATTTCTTAGAAAATTTTGACAAACTTACTTATTTCACGAATTTAACTGAAAAGATTTCTTTTAAAGTAATATTAAACATTTCTTTATGTATGGATTCTCACAAAATCTGTTATCATTTATCAAGTACAGAGCTTATTTTTAAAGTTTACTTTTGAAAAAGTTTGGAATATAGTTGGATTATGACTTTTCTACTTAGCATATTTACATCAACATTTGGACTTAAGAGGAAAAGGATAATGATCTTAAGTTTAATATATTTATATTTGAAATGTCATCATATAACTAATGATACATACACGCATATTTATACGATATGTTCTATAAATCTCTCAACCCATAGTATATATATATATATATACGTAATTTTCTATGTCCCTACTTACATATTCGAAATGAAATCAATGTATTTTTTTTGAAAAATTTATAGAAATATAATTAAAAAATTTCCAGAGGTTCATTTTATAGTATAGTAGAAGTTTTTTAATATTTTTGGCAGTAGTAAAAGTTAAAAGGTACAAATTTATCGTCTTACATATAAATTTATTACAAAATGTTTCTTAAATTATTTTTATATCTAGAAATTAAATTTATTAATAAAAAAATAAGAAAATGTTCACTTAAATTTTTTGTAATTCTTTCTATATTTATTTTTTATTAAAATTATTTTTCTCTTATTACCAATTATTTGTATCGTTAATTTTTGTTTGTGTACCTCATACGTTTTATATTTGTTTGGGGAAAAAGTTATCCATTATTTTTTCGGTAGATGTCTGTAGTGATCGCTATCTCGTGAGGTATCTATCAAACAATTTTAAATTTATGCTCATTGGAAGGGTGACATTTGACACTAAAATATTCTCTTGCGGTTTTTTGTTTGATTAATTCAGTTACGACTACAAGGTTTCAAAAATGGAAGACAACAAACAAAAAATTCGATACATTTTCGTTTTTCTCTTGTAACGGCGAAAAAGAGAGCCGGGTGGCTAAAATTGTGAAAGGTGTTTATCGTCCTATATAAGACTGTAACAACCAGTTACGTACAATGTTTGTTACGTCGATTCCGTTTGGGTATTTGGATGCTAAAGATGCACCTCGCATGGATACAACATCGTTGAGAATGTCTATAAAATATCAAAAATTATCAAACTTGACAGCATGTCAGCAGTCGTAACTTCGCACAAGACCTAAAAATCTACATGAAAACAATTTTAAACCTTTTTACAAAGCGAATCTGAAAAAAGTTACAAAAAGTTCACGTAAAAATAATGGATTTCTTTTTCCATAACCTATATTTATTTAAAAATAAGTGAAGAATGAACATTCAAAATTTTTTAACTCTATTATAGTCTAATGTTATTTGAAAATAATAGCTACCAAATTACACAACCTCAAAATGAATAATATTTTAAGATGTTTCGTTGTAAATTATGAAAAATAACATTACCAAAGATTACCATATATATAAAAAAGGAGTAAAGTCAAAATGTGTTTTTTAGTAAAAATGTAAAGTTCCCTGATCCTAAGATAGGGAACTTTACATGTTTACTAAAAACTTAGAGTGTCAGTTATTAAATATAAAGTTGTTTAATATTTCTAGGCAAAAAAAAAAAAAAAAAAAGAAACCGAGAAATATTGTTTATATAACATTTTTAAGCATTTTATTTATTGTTTTTATAATTTCATGTAAAAGAAAAAACTTAAAGTTTTTAGAATTTAAAAAAAATTGCTTATTTATATAATAAAGAAAGTAACCAAATTTATGTACACTTTTAAGTATAATAGTTTTGTACTAATATATATTAAATAACTATAGACATATTTTTAGCAGGTATGTGATTCCAAGAATGAACCGCGAATATCATTTAAAATAATTTTACACTTAAACTATTTAACGAAATAATAAAATGTGTTTTCAAAACATTCATTTAATACTAAATTTTTTTGTTTCTTAATTTATTTTATTTTTTCCCTATATAGAACTTTATACTGTCTCAATATTTTTTCTACCAAATTTACATTTCATACATTTAAATCATAAGAAGAAATTTGTAGCCTTACCTTTAGAGTACTTCCGAATGCTTGTTAAAATGTCAATGTTTTATTAAATCTTTATTTACAATCATGCTGTCCCTTTAAGTGGTATTTGATGCTCTTGAGAAAACCGGAACATCGCATACTATCTTCTCTCAGAAATCCGGTCTTTTCAGGAAGCGTTTCCTAGTATAGAACCGAATATTTCAGTGAAAATACGCATTTTTTACCGCAGAAGATAATGAACTCAGCGTAAGAACTCGATTATTCTTGTTCATTTTTATAACTTTTAATATATATATATATATATATATATATAT